>PVKB01002570.1:0-97357 GCA_004027205.1 Ctenodactylus gundi
ACCACCACCACCACCACCACCACCACCACCACCACCACCACCCCGCCCCCCTCAATCCACCCAACCATCCCCCAGGGAAAGACTGGCTGGCTGCTGCCCAAGACAGCTCACAGGTTGGCACTTACTCACTGCCTCCACACAGCAGTCAGCTCAACCTGGACGGCTCAGAACTCCAAACATAGCCACCCACAAGGGGCAGACCCTCAGGAAATGAGGCGTCATGATAGATAAGCCAGTCAGCTGATTTACAACAAGAAAAACATGGACACTGGAATTCTTAAAGTAAATGTCTTTATGACTGGTAAGTACTCTCACCATCACCAGATAAAGATAGAAAACTGAATAATAAGTAGATCATATTGGGAATGAGATGCTCGCTCCCTTTTGTTTGTTTTTAATTTTTAAAAGGACAAACTGTGCAAGCCTGTGTTTCAGAAAGGATCAGGAAGGAAGGCTACGTCAAACCATAGACTCTCTTACCTCTAACAAGTTTTAACAGTGTGGCAGGAGAATGAAAGAACTTTTGATTTTTATTTTAATGCCACGGTACTATCTGAATTTTACAATAAAACTTGACTATTAAAAAGTCATTCCTTGGTGAACTTGTAGTTGATCTACAAGAGGTCAACCTCGAGCAGGACATAACTCAGCAGTTAAAGCACTTGCCTAGAAAGGACAAGGCCCTGGGCTTGAGTGCCCAGCACAGCATAAGCTGGGTGTGGTGGGACATGCGTGTAATCCCAGGACTTGAGAGGCTGAGACAGTAGGATTGCTGCGTGTCCAAGGCCAGCTTACTCTAAATAAGTTATGGACTGGCCTGGACTAGAGAACAAGACCCTATCCCCCCCCCCAAAAAAAAAAAAAAAAAGTTCAAGCTCATTGAAAGGCCCTGTGTTCTCATAGCCAGCCCTTGCTATACTCTTTTACACCCACCCATCTAGCTCCTCATTAGTGATGGCCCAACCAAGAAGATGGGAATAGCTCAAGGTCACAAGCCCAAGCTCCTAGGTGGGGCTTAGATGGATGCTATTTGCCATCTGTATATGAGGCCATTTTTCTTCGCTTTTTTAAAAAGTTGACTAGCTTACACCCTGATAGATGATTTCTTTAAAAATAAGATGCTGTCAAACTGTAGTGTCATCTTCTAGGCCTACAAGATATTCTTTTCTCATTAAGAAAATTATGTATATCCAGATTTGGCTTCATTATGTACTGACTTTTTTTGGCAGTACTAGGGATTGAATGGAGGGCCTTCACTGAGCTACATTACCAGCCTCCTTTATAGAAATTGTTTATCTGAGATAGGATCTCATTAAGGTGCTAAGTTGCCTAGGCTGGACTCAGCTCTGTACTGACTCCGTCTATATGTGTATGTGTCCCTGGACTGCCTGCGCCATCCAAAGTACTGCACTACTGGACCTAGTTCTATACTGACAGTGTGTGTCTGTATGTGTGCAAATCTCTGGACTCAAATTGCCTCAGCCTTCCAAAGGTATTGGGACTATAGGCCTGTACCACCAGGCCCAGGTCTGTACTGACTACTGAGTGTGTGTGTGTCTGTACTGCTTGCTGGGCAGGAGGCTATGTACTGACTGTGTGGGATGGGTAGTACTGGGGTTGAGCCTAGGGTCTTCACACTAAATTATATACCCAGCCCTTTTCCTTTTAAAATTTTATTTTGAGACAAGTTCTTACTAAGACGTTAAGTGAGCCAAGCTGGGCATAAATGTGCAATCTTCCTGCTTCAGCCTACCATACCTGGGTTCATTTCCAATCTCCGGACGAACTGTTAACCAGGACCTAGGTAACTATACTGAACTTTGGACTTGTCGTGTCGTTTCTAAATGGACGGGTGTATTTCAGTCAGAAGGATAACCATCCATCCAGTAAAGAGACAGCAGAGAATTCTGTTCCTTCCATCTTCTTTTTCTCCTTTGCTCCAGCTAAATTTACCATTACTTTTGGCCAATCATTTACTCATTTTCAAACTTAAACCACATCCCTTTGAAGCTGCTAATGCTCAAGTCTGTGCCACTGTCTTGATCTCAGAGCCACAATCTTGTCCCACAGTACACATCTCATTATCTTCAAAATCCCTCTGCCACCTCAAACAGTATATATAGCTTCCATGACTCCATTTTACCCAAACCAGCCTCCTTCTTGATTGCCCTGTCAGTGATATCACCAGCAAGGCCAGCCATTATCCCTTTCCACTGACTCAGTCATCAAAACTTTTCATCACAAATACAGAACCTATCATTCACCTATATTTCTTTGTACCCAGAGCCATTCCTCACCTTCTACATCATTACAGAAGTCATAGGTTGGAGAGGCTGCAGGTCTCACTGATCCTTCCTATAAGACATTCATTCCCAGTAGCAAAGCTCTTCTCAGAAATCTGGCATAGCCCTCTGATTACCAGCAAGGCCTAGCCTTGCCCTACCTGCTCACTGACTTCTCATTAGTGAAGCCAGGATGTTCTTCCCAATGATTCACTTTGGTCTTTTATTTTTTTGTTTGTTCATGTCTTCATCACACATGGACATTTACACTAGCTACTCAAATTCCTCCTGTAAAAGAGTTCAGAAGCTGCTACACAAGAGATAAAAGTGTGAGGATTTCTACTTTCTCAATAAGCAAATTATATCCCCATCAAAGATACTCGGGGCTGGAGGAATGGCTCAGTGGTTAAAGCACTTGTCTAGCAAGCGCTAAGTACTGGAGTTCAATTCTCCAGCACCATATAAGCCAGGCATGGGGGCACATGCCTGTAATCCCAGTACTCAGGAGGCTGAGGCAGGAGAACTGCCATGATTCCAAGGCCAGCCTGGGCTCCATAGTGAGTTCAGGACTAGCTTGGACTACAGAGTGAGAGCCTGTCTCAAAACAAAACAAAACAAAACAAAACAAAACAAAAACCTCTTTTTCTAAATTCTCATAGCATTCAGAAAATTTCCACAGGCAATTTAACCTGCTAAATTCTGATGTCTGAAATGTTCTCTCTAGGTTCTTTGTATATTTTCCTTGCCTTCCCAACAAGTCTTGCTTAAACCACTTAGATAAGAATGTTCTATGTTGCTCTTTACCCCAAATACACAGCACAGATACTCCTCTGAGTGTTTCCTTAGTGCGCCCTTACTAAGCCTTCATCTACCTTTTATGGAAAGAAATTCTTTATTTCACATCGTGATTTCCAGGAAACCAGAGATGTTTCTCTGGGAAAGACAATGTGTTCTCCATTATCTGCCTTTAACCCTGACTGAGTTAAGCCCCAGCTTTCTTTCTCAGTCTTTCAGTCAACAAATAAGCATCATTCAAAACCTTATCCATCATCAGCTGAGCAGAGGGTAGCACATTATCCAGGGCCTCAGTGCAGTTGAGCCATGGGTGGTCCAACACTCCCTCGATAGTGAGTCTTTCCTCTGGTTTGACCTTCAGAAGTCTGTGGAGAAAAGATCAACAGGGATACCATGCACATATGCCCAGAAAGGAAGCACAAGAAATTCCTAAGTCTGGCTCTAATCAGTTGTAGCTTCTAACTTATTCTGAAAAATCTTTTGACCAAATCCTGCCAACCTGTGCCTTCTCCCTGCAGGGCAGAAATAAGAGTTTTCACTCCAACCACTTAGTGTTAGACTACTGTGTCTTGGGGTGATCCATTCTACATTGTGCAGCATTAAGATTTAAAAATAAAAATAATACAAAAAAGGCTAACCCTGGGGCTGGAGGAATAGCACAGTGATTAGAGCACATGCATAGCAAGCACAAGGCTCTAAGTTCAGTACCCCAGCACCATATAAACAGGACACAGTGGTGCATGTTGGTAAGACCAGCACTTGGGAGGCTGAGGCAGTAGAACTGCTATGAGTTCAAGGCCAGCCTGGGTTACACAGTAAGTCAGTAAGTTCAAGACCAGCCTCTATTACAGAGTGAGACCCAGTCTCAAAAAAAAAAAAAAAAAAAAAAAAAAAAAAAAAAAAAAAAAAAAAAAAAAAAAAAAAAAGGAAAAGGATTAATCAGTGATACTTCAGACTTAAGTTCTCAGGTTAAGGTACTTTTTACATGGCTTATAGTTCTGAGACCTTGAATCTCTAAAGTGCACGATGAGTTCAGGACCAGCCTACACTACAGAGCAAGATCCTGGTTTAAAAAAAAAAAAAAATCTTCATACTAAGATTTCTAAGACAGTGGGTTCTAAACAAAAGAATTCAAAATACTCTTTTGGCTAATACTTGCTACAAAATTTAAGTTAAGGGTTCATGCGGTTCTGTGTATAAAAAATCGTGTATATGATCATGTGGCAGGACATGAACCTTTTTTCTAGGGACACTCAAAAGCCAAAAACCCAACTCCGTGGGAAGGGATGGGCATGTCCCTCCAAGCCACACACACACAGCTTTGCATCATCTGCTTTTCAATCCTACCTTTTTACCACTTTTCCATTCACTCAATTCCTAACTCACCTCACCATGTTCCCTGGGCATTCTGCAATACCATCTCCTTCCAACTACACATCCTCCTATTCTACACATCAGAGTCAGGACCACAGCCTAACTGCCCTTTCAGGTCCTCTGCAAACTTCTGGATCACTCTGAACAAACAGCTTCAAATTTCTAAAACAAGGATTATTTAGAAAATGACCCCAGAGACAAAAGAGGATAATCAGTGTTGTTCTAGGGACAGGAAATACATAGAAAACTGGCAAAGAACCACTCAGTAGATATTTAAGTTTGGTTAAAAAAGTAAACATGACAGACAGAAAGATAGATGGGGATTCAAACATTGCCCCACCCTCCTAAAAATTGTTACCAGTATATTTTAAAAAGTAGTCCCTCTTTATAGCAATAGTGACTGGTTGTCCCTAACTAAGAGAAGTTCAATTCTGAAAGGAAGTAATCTCTATACAGACATAGCAGTACTGTTACAAGACAGCTTTTGGGTACTGCTCCTTTCATGCAAATCTTCATCCCTGCAGAGATGAAGTAACAGACCATCAAAGGAGAACTGTTGAATGAAGACTAAACTGTGCCCAAGTCCTCAGATGGCCAAGCTTCCCCCATGGGTGCGCAGAAAACACAAAAATATCTCAGATTTAATCCTCCCAAAACCACGCATCTGAGAGTCAGATCTTTCTCATCTATTCACTAGCCCTAGTCCTTACTAAATCTTCGCAGCTTACTATATATCAGACAACATGCTGGCAATGAGAAGGCTGGAGGGTAAGCTCCAGACCTAGTATAACACAGCCACACACAACATCCAAGAAACGAAAAGCCAAATGTGTCACCATTATCTTAGTGCCCTGGCTGAGCTACTGAGATCAGTTCCTCGCTCTCTATGGTGACAGGGCAATATTCAAGGAAAAAAGCACACCAAGGGGCTTGCAGGTAGGGCCCTGAAGCATACTCACAGAGGGTCACTAGAGTGGGACCCAGGTTCACTATTCTAGAGAGGAGAAAAACTCCCTTTTTATTGAGATGTAGACACTCAGAACTCATTCAGGTTCCAGGGATAAGATTTTTGTGATATTAAGTCAGGAAGGAACCCAACCAGGGAAATGAATGACTTGTCTCTACCCAGCATTTCCCTGGGGCCTACCACCTCAAGGCCTGCTTGCCCTCCCCGCCCCGCAGCCCAGGCACTTACTTCCTCACAACATCTTTGGCCATTTCTGAGATTTGGCTCCACTCTTCTTCTGGGAACTCAAAACTGCCTGTCATAATCTTTCTCCGCATGTCCTTTGGGATAGTCCGGCTGTGGTGTTTGGAGTAAAAAGGAGGGTATCCACACAACATCACATAGATAATAACCCCTAAGGACCATAAGTCACAGCTCTGGAACAAAACAAAAGGTACTCACAGAAAAGGCAGAACCAACAAAATAAGACCCAGGAATAATTCTAATATACACAAGCTGATAAATCCAAGAATTACTTCATGACATCTTAGAAGACCTAACCTTTCTCTGTTTTAGAGATACTAGGGATTGAACCAAGCAGTTACTCTCACCACTGAGCTATATCCTTTTCATTTCTTTTTTTCTTTTCTTTTTTTTTAAACACAGTCTCACTAAATCGCCCAGGTTGACTTTGCACTAGAGATCCTCCTGTATGTTTTCGTATGCCACCAGTACTATATATTATATACATACCACCACACGACAACAGCTTGGAGTAACAACTTTTTCTCATTGTTTAAACACAAAATTTGTATCTGACTCTTGGATACAGATATGATACTTTGTCCCCACCCAGAGAAGGAACAGATGAAAACCAGGTGGCTGTGAAACAGGTATTGTGTCAACCCAGGTGGGTTGAAGGTGCAAGAAAAATAAACAGCTGAGACATATGTAGGCCTAGGACCCCACAACTTAGCACAAACCAGGTGGAAAATGCCCAAAACAGTTTGACACATTGGAGGGAGAGGCGCTGGAGGGAAGATTTAAAAACATTCCTTTGGTCATGAAGGTCTCAGCCCATTTGCAAGACCTTATACCACTCTAGGGGAAGGTATTATAAAACAAAACTGATACTGACTACCATGCCTGTAGGTATTACAGTGACTCTATGCCTACAAACACTGGATGATTATTATTAAAGAAAGGATTCTCATTTTAGCTAAATGCAGCTCTGTCTTGTAAAATGGATCTACCAAGAATTCTTGAGTTGAGGGACAAAAAAGATGTCTGTGTGAGAACAGCAGCCCACTGAGCCTACCACTGGGACCACATGTAGCTCCTCAGCTACAGCCATGTGCATCTTGCCAAGAAATCTGGAAAACGGAGTATCTGGGACTCTCCTGTCTTATTTTACCATTATACCAGTGGGTGCTTGTGGATAACATGATGCATGCACGTTATTGAGAAGTGCACAGTATTCTTTAAATTGATCCATTTCAAGCCAGGCAGGATGGAGAATGTGTAATTCCAGCACTGTAGGAGACTAAGGCAGGAAAGTTTGACCTCAGTCTAGGCAACTTAGCAACTCTGCGAGATCTTATCTCAAAATTTAAAAAAAAAGATTATGGGCTATGGATGGGGAAACCACCATTTTCCAGTTATTTGCCAAAATGAAGAACACAAAGGGAAAGAAGGGAACCCAATATGTGTTCTCTAAGTCTTCTAGAAAACATAAGAGTTGTTCCTTTAGGCACATATATGTGAAATCTACAAAAAGGGTGATATACTGTAGACTGCAAGGATATGGGAACTGTTCAAAAAGGAATGCCACACAAGTGTTACCATGGCAAAACTGGAGGAGTCTACAGTGTTACCCAGCATGCTGCTGGTATTGTTGTGAGTAAGCAAGTTAAGGGCAAGACTCTGGCTAAGAGAATTAATGTGCATACTGAGTATAGTAAGCACTTTGAGAGCCGAGACAGCTTCCAGAAACATGAAGGAAAATGATCAGAAAAAGCAGGAAGCCAAAGAGAAAGGGACCTGGGTTCAACTGAAGTACCAGCCTGCACCACCCAGAGAGTTGCACTCCATGAGACCCAATGGTAAGGAGCCAGTGCTGCTAGAACCTATTCATTATGAATTCATGGCATCAACTTGGAATATGTCCTTGTGGTTTCACTAGCAGCTAAAGTACTCTAGACAGGCCCTGGGTTAAGTATCCTGTCTTGGTAAAAATGAAAAACAAAACAAAACAAAACAAAACCAACTGTGAATTACAAGAGATGGTCTTAATTGAGTAAGAACGTGGTACCCTTGCCCCAGAGATTCTTATTGTGCTCAGATGGCTATGTCATGTATTTGCTGTTCAGGGTCAGTATTTTCCTTGCTGAAAGATGTGAGGTGACAATACTTAAGCATCAAAAAGTTGCCTTTAAAGCTTCTTACTTAAATATAAATTGTTTAAAGAAAAAAATATATAGCTTAGTTCAAAAGCCTTGGATCAATCCTCAGAAGCACATAAATACATACATGCACACACACACACACTAAAATAATCAAGTTTAAATCCCTCACTTTACATATAAGGAAAGTGATACTAGAGTGAAGAATAAAACTAAGTGATTTAACCAACATTGTGGAGCTTAAGAGATGGAGAACCAAAATAGATATCCCAGCATTTTTACCATCCTCGGCTACTTCTCTGTTATCTATATCTAGCGTCAAGTCCCCAAGTAGCATCATTTTTAGAAAATCTACTTAGAACTGTAGGACCTGTTTCCAGACACCCTAAACCTCTTGTGATTTAGAATAGAGATGTTATATGTGGGCTACAGATAAGGAAAGAAGACAGTAGCAGGTAATACTGAAGAACACTTGCCATGTGTACAGGATACTGTGAACATTGGGTTTTGTCCTTTGTTGTTTTTTTCATAGGACCTTGATAAGTAATCCAGGCTAACCTTGAACTCGCAACCCTCCTGCTATAGGATACTGAATGTTACTACTAGTAACCAGGGTATTCTCTAGCTTCAGTAATTCAGAAATAGCCTTCACCACCAAAAGCAAGCCAACCAAAAAGATAACCTACTGTTAGGGTTAGTTTCTGGAATGTGGCCCAAAAGCCTCATTTATCTGGATGTTATAGATTGTGGGTGCATGGGGATGGAGGAATGGCACAATGTTTAAAGCACTTGCCTAGCAAGTGCAAGGCCCTGAATTCAATTCCCTAGCACCGTATGAGCCAGGCGTGGTGGCACACACCTGTAACCCATCCGGTAATCTGGGAGGCTGAGGCAAGAGGACTGCTATGAATTCAAGCCTAGTCTGGATTACATTGTGAGCTCAGGACCATCACAGGCTCCAGAGCAAGACCCTATCTCAACAACAATAAAAAAAGATATGGGTGCATGGTAGATTACAGGTATGGTGGATTATAGGTATGTGGTAGATTACAAACATGTGGTAGATTAGGGGTGTGTGACCTAAAGGGGTAGATCACTGGGGTTTAATTCAGAAAGGGCAACATAGAGGCTTGACCCTAAAGGGGCAAACACTGAGGCTTTACCCTGAAGCGGCAGATCACTGGGACATGCCCTGAGGGATATATGCTAGCTCCATCTTTCCCTGCTGAATTGGTTTTCTACCATGACATGCGCTGTCTTCTGTCAGACACTTCCTGCCATGTACTTCCACCTTTACCAAGCTGCCTGTGAATGGATTGGTTGAGACTTTCAGAAACTGTGAGCTAAAATAATTCTTTCCTCTCTTAATTTGTGGATGTCAGGTATTATGTCCCAGCAATGAAAAGTAACTAAGACTCAACCTAAGAGGTGACCATGGCCCTTGATTCCTGATGCAAAAGCTAAATGGATAAGAACTTCATTTCTTACTTTACCAGATAAAAACTTGAATTCCAAGTAATTTTCCACATTTCTGGTTGCTCCAGTCTTTCAAGTTGGATTATTAATCAGTAAGAACACAGTTGGACACATTCCCAGAAAGCCACAACACCTCATAAGAGGAACCACATCCTCAGGATGAAGCTAAATATCTCCTCCCCTACCTACCTTATTGTAAGTGTAGGGTGTTGGCGAGGTAGGTATGATGCCAGACTTCTCCTTCTGGTGCCTTCTCTGTGCCTCCAGTACCTATCATAAGAGTCAAACCAAAAAGGACAACTTACAGAAAATCATACCACAAACATCGTACAACTTGAGATAGACTACTGGAGAGCTGAGAAGAACTAGCAATTGACAATCAAAAAATTACTCCACATCAATACAGCATCCTCAGATCTTTTTATAATCAGTAATTTATCAATCAATCAATTCACCCATAAAAGATCCACTCTAGAATCTGTATGTCAAGAACACAGATTCTAGCTAGGACCACCAGTTTTTAACATAACAATAAAGTGAACTGGGCCTGGAGGAATAGCACAGCAGTTACAGTGTTTGCCTAGCAAGTGCAAGTCCCTGAGTTCAGTTCCCCAGCACCATATAAAATGGGTGTGATGGTGCATGCCTGCATCATTCTAGCACTCAGCAAGCTGAGGCAGGAGGACTGCTGCGAGTTCAAGGCCAGCCTGGGCTACACAGTGAGTTTAGAACTAGCCTAGACTACAGGCTGAGACCCTGTTTCAAAAAACAACAACAACAACAACAAAAATAAAGTGAAGTAAACCTGAAAAATGAAATATCACTTACAATACTATTAAACATTAAGAATAAAAAAAAGAATAAATCTAGGGGCTGGAGGAATGGCACAGCAGTTAGGCCCTGGGTTCTATTCCCTAGCACAACATAAGCTGGGCGTGGTGGTACATGCCTGTAATACCAATACTTGGGAGGCTGAGGCAGGAGGACTGCTAGCTTGGGCTCCATAGTGAGTTCATGAACAGCCTTGGCTACAGAGCAAGACCTTGTCTAAAAAAAGAAAATAAAGCTAACAAAAGATATTAAAGACCTGTACATTAAAAAAAAAACCCACACAAATATTCTTGGTCAAAATTAAGAGACAAAAATAAATGAGGTTTTGGAGATTGTTCCTGAAGGCTTATTATTATCAAGAGGTTAGCTCTCCCAAACTGAACTACAGCTGTAATTACAGTCAAACTTCCAGCAGGCTTTTTTATAGAAACCAAAAGTTGATTCTGAATTTCATATGGAAATAGAAATGTAAAGAAGTCAGAAATGCCATTAAAACAAAAAATAACTCTAAAAAAGTTTGGGGAGGCTAAGACTACATAATTTCAAGAATTAGTATAAGGGTTGGAAGGCCTTGAATTCAATTCCCCAGCACCACATAAAGCTGGGTGTGGTCGTGTACACCTGTAATCCCTCCACTCTGGAGGCTGAATCAGGCAGATTGTCCAGAGCCCAAGGCCAGTTTGGGCTACATCACTGAGTTCAGGACCCAGCTTGAAAAGTGATGGAAGTCTCTTGTAGCTTCACTTTGGTGGTGGTTATATGGGCTGTGGATTTTTCAAACTTCATCAAGCTATACCTGACATAAGAATTAAGTAAGTCTTGCTGGGCCTGGTGCCATGTCCTATAATCCCAACACCTGGGAGGCTGATGCAGGGGATCACAAGTTCAAGCCCAGCCTTAGCAACTTAGTGACTTAGCAACAAATCTGTCTCACAATGTGGGATGGTAATACAGAATTGCAAATGTATAACTATTCCATCCCCAGCACTTCCCCCCACACACACACAAAAGGGAATTCAGCAGTCTCCTTTATCTGTGGTTTCATTTTCTGCAGTGTTATTACCTACAGTCAGTACAGCCCGCAAATACTAAATGAAAAATTCCAGAAATAACTCATGAGTTTTAAACTGCTCAACATTCTGAGTAGAAGGATGAGATCTTTCATCATCTCATGTCATCCTGCTCAGTCCTACCTACGTCTTGAGTATCCCTTTGTCCAGAGTATCCATGCTGCATCTGCCATTGACCTATCAGACAGTTAGTAGCCATTTGGTCATCACATCGATTCTATCAGTTTTGCAGTGCTTGTAGTCAAGTAACCCTATTTTACTTAATAATAGCTCCAAAGCACAAGAGTATGATGAGGGCAATTTAGTCATGTCAAAGAAAAGCTATAAAGAGCTTTCTTTACAAGTATGGTAGCACAGGCCAGCACTCAGGGAGGCAGAGACAGGAGGCCTGCAAGGTCAAGCCTAGCTTGGGCAACTTACTGACTTAATGAGACTGTGTCTGAAAATAAAAATAAAAAAGATCTGGGGGTATAGCTCAATGTGAAGGTCCTGTGTTCCAACCCCAGTAATACCAAAAAACAACAAAAAAGGCTGAGGATATAGCCCAGTGCTAAGGCCCTGGGTTCATTCCTCTGTATCATAAATAAATAAATAGTTTTTCAAAAACTCAGGATAGAACACAGTGGGAAGCCATTGGGTTCAAACCCCAGTACCACAAAACAAAAACAGAAAACTCTTAAGTGAAAAGGTAAAAATTTATCATGGATATTATTGTGACATGGACCTGGAATGTCTCCCCAAAATCTCATGTATTTGGACATTATAAACTGTCTGTGGAACCATATGCTGTTGGGAGATTGGGGCCTGGTCTGGAGGGGTGGATTATAGGCATATGAACTAGATTATAGGCATAAGGGGGTAGAACACTGAGGCTAGACCCAGAATGGGCAAATCCCTGAGATAGGACCTTGCAATATATATATGCTGCTACCTTTTTCTGGGACTTGACTTGGTGAGACTTGGCGAGTTGTTTGCAATGTTGTGAGGAGCTGCCTCCACCTCTTCCTCTGCCATGTACTTCCACTATTGCCGGCTGCCCGAGCTGACTGTGACGCTCTGAAACTGAGCTGAAATGAAACTTTTTCTCCCCTAATTTGTAGATTGTTGAGTACTGAGTCACAGTGACGAAAAAGCAACTAATACAGGTGTGTATGTATTGGTAAAAACATAGTATACATATACTTGCTGTGAAATTCAGGCGTCTGCTAGAGATTCTGGAATGCATCCCGCACAGACTAAAGGAGACTATAGCATTGTAGAGTATGTAAATCATATCTCAATAAAAGCTGATTTTAAAAGAATGAAATATCTATACCAAAGAAAGCAATCAGTAAGTTTCTGAAGCTCTGTTCTCCCTCTGCCATGTAATACATGCCTGCTTGTGTGGTGGTACAGAAACAGGAGTAGTACAGGAGGCTTGGAAATATCTAAGGAAGGCAAATCACATGCTTACCTGAGGTGCTACATAATAAGGGGTGAACTGGGGTGTCATCAAGTCACCTTGGTCAATTTTAGCAAATCCAAAGTCACACAACTTCACTGGAGCGTCCTGAAATAAAACAAATGTGAGTCACTGCTCCGGAATGCTCCAGAGTTCTCAGTAAACATTATTAAAGGAAAATTCAAGTACAAGATATATTACCTTGAGCTCTTAGAAGTTTCTAGCTGAAATGTGACCTATGAAGAGCATATTACCCAGGCTGGACTCAATGGTTCATACTGAGAAATTATTCTTAGTAACTAAGAAGAGAGGAAGCTCTAACCATTCAGCTTTGCTTTGTATCTTACAAAAGCAACTCTAAAACCAGGGTATTAGCTTACTTCCCTAACTCTGTGGGCCCTCACGTCTCATCAATCCCAGATACTATGTCACCTGGAACATTAGTCATATGCTTCGTGAGTCAAAAAAAAAAAAATTTTAACAGAAAGCAAGATTAAAGGGGAAAATACAACTTATCAGAGTTAAGAGCACATGAAAAGGTCAAGTTTCAAGGTCATATGTAACAACATATAGATTCCTTCCCTTTCATAATTCCCCCAGTAATATGAGAAATGTTAAGTTCCAAAACTATGTATCATCCAAATTATCAAAGCCAGGAGGCGTATAATGCAACTTCTCTGAGCCTCTAGAAAAGGAATGACTAGAACAGATAAGCTATTGGAAGCACTTTGACCTAAGCCACTTCACCAGGGACTTAGCGCACCCAACCACATACACTACCACTCTTAAGCTACAAAGAGTGGCAGCACTAAAAATGCAGAAAAACTTTTCTCACCAAAGAGTTATCCTTGAAAAGCAGATTTTCAGGCTTGAGGTCTCTGTGTGCGATGTTTAACAAGTGACAGTGCTGTAGAGCCAAAGCTATCTGAAAAAGGACACAGCGGGGCAAAAGCCTCTTAGAAAAGAACAATCTTTAATACTCCTGGTGTAGACAACTCAGGAGGTTAAAAACAAAAATTTTCATTAAGTCAATTAAAACTGTAGTCAGTTTAAATTTCAAAACAAATTAAGAAAGACTTGAGTATCAAACAAATTAATTGAGCTGTTTGACTGACACCTATATTTTGTTAAACAAAAATATGACAGCAAAACAATTCTTTGTGAGAATAAACTGATGGTCACATCCTGTAAGAAATAGGAAAAATGAAATGCTCCCACTTTCATTTATCTGAGATGTGATAGACCCTGCGGAGAAATTGCTAAGCCAGGCAGGCAGTCTTCAGTGATGTTTCCCCAGCAGGGCAGCAGCAGATCCCCTGGCTTAGAAAATATTTACACTTGCTAGGGACCTGAATAGCAGGCTCCACCTTCAAACCAAGTGATTGGATATTTCCAAATGATGTTCCAATTTGCTCATTTTACTTGTTGAAAATGTTGCCTCTTTAAGCAGACTTGACAGTTTTGTTTTGTAGATTATCAGAGCTTATCCTTTAATCCTAATGCTTGAAAAACAAAAGGTGTAGTTTTAAAAATTAAATAAAAAGAACATATTCTACTATTCTTCAACTATTATGGAATGTTCTCAGCAATCCAAATATCATTTCATCTGTCATCAGTTAGAAAGGAGGCACCCAAAATTGTTTGGAAAACACTAATGGAAAATGTGGGAAGAGCTTATTGTTAGTCTCCAATTGGCCTGTGCTTCCTGCCTTTCTTTGCCCTGCTTGTTTGGTCTGAAGATAGGCTTAAAGGTTCTCACCTTTATGTGAAGTCAGGACCAGTTGGATTCCTAATATTGAATGTGATGTAATCATTTATACATCAATGCAATGAGATTTCAAAGTAGAATATAACTAGGAATTACCCATAATTACAAAGATCTGATAATACTATTAAAATCTGCAGAAATGATAGGTGACTCATGCAAAAAGCATCATGTATAAACTGTCTTAGAACATTATTTCGTACCCTACAATCTTTCAAATCATATCAACAGCATTTTTACTCAAAGTCCAAAAAAACAGTGCTTGGAAGCTACATGTCTAAAAATAAGGGAAGTCAACAAAGGAAGGTAAGATTGTCTTCCTTTAAGAGTATTTAAATCTTACCAGAAAACAGGTGATAACAAATTAACAATACCTCCTCCCCCCCCCAAGTTGAAAAACGATTACATTTGTCTCATTAACACATCTTTTCTGATTGCATAACAAAGCAGGCAATGAGAAGTCAAATAGCGCTTTTCTTTAAGCTTTGTTTTATTCCCCCTAATAAAATTGCACTTGTTAACCAACATAGTTGGCAGTTTGATTGGTACCCGGGGTTAACTTGCCTGCTTTGTTACTTGGCTGGCTTGCTTCTCTGTAAAGTGCCGGTGCTGGCTGATTCTGTGAAATAGCTCTCCCCCTTCCATCATCTCCATTACAATTAAGAGTCGAGCCCTGTTTGAAAGCATTTGATTTTGTTAAGTAAAAAAAAAAAAAAAAAAAAAAAAAAAAAAAAAAAAAAAAAAAAAAAAAAAAAAAAAAAAAAAAAAAAAAAAAAAAAAAAAAAAAAACCCTGAAACATAAAAAACTGACCTACAGCAATCTCATCTACAACGTGTGTAACTACTTTCTAAGTCCAAGGTAACACAACTATTAATAAGAAAAATTTTCATGTTTTCAAAAAAGAGTCCATGAATTCTGGTTACAACTCCATGATATAAATGCTTCCAGCTTCCATCCAAATGCTTTCACCAACAGAGCACCATTGTGAAAAACGATCGTTTAATTTTCATTTGTTTTTTAAATCCCTTTTTTTTCCTCCACCTGTAAAATTCCTACTGTCCTTTCAAGTTCTAGCTGCCCCAAAGCCTCTGTGAAACACCTCCCCTCCTTTGTAACGTTCAGAAGATTTGTGGATGTCTTGCCTTGGTGCCTCTTCCATTCTAAGATGATGGACTACATCTCAGTCTCACCAATGAATTCCCTAGAAGAGACTCAGAATGCCACTCCGTGTGCTTGTAAAAACATTTGGCAACTGAAAGAATAATGTTCACTTCTTCCCTTGAAAGGAAAGTTAGACCAACAGATTACTTTTTACTCTCCTACTCATCAACAAATGAAAAGCTTGGCAGATAACTTATTTCCAAGCAAAAGAATGCTTAAAGCAACAGTGCTTTTTACTACATCAGCCTCTAAGACTTTATCTACAATAATATTTGGACCCCTTTTCATTTAATTTGAAAAAGAATCTGTTTAAATTCCACATGAAATGCTTTTTTAAAAGAAAGAAAGCAGTCAAGATAATCAGAGGCTTGGAGAGTAGGTAGGTAAAACAAGATTACCCAGGGGATGACAATTATACAGGCAGAGGAAGTGGTGATGATGCATTACATAACTGTTTGCTTTTACAAAGGTCTGAAATTTTCCAAAATACAGAGAGGGGAAAGGGCAGAAAGAAGAGATTGATTAAAGGGAAAGGATACATAGAAGAGGAAGACTCCACTACACCTTGGCCTAAATATAAGCACGCGATGATGATCTTGTATAGTCTTACCTGGGGCTGGACTCATGAGGAAATTGTACGCTGTTAGCAAACACTTCAATAATTTGAACTATATTTGGGTGTGTAGCACACATCATGTGCAGACGTACCTTAAAGAGAACAGAGGAAATGTTCCTGTGCAAAGGAGGTGCAAATGTTTTCTCTCCAAACTTCCTACCAAAAACTAATCATACTAGATGCAAGTGATAAGCCTACTTCAGTTAAAAAAATTAAAACAGATTATCTTCTTGATGCTCTTTCCACAAAGAAAACCTCATCAACAGATCTACCATCTACTGTTCCATCCATTGGCAAAGAGAAAACTTGGCAAATAACTCATTCTGTTTCTTCTCTTTTTTGTATTTATATGTTCTATGCACCTAACTTTTTTATTTTTAAACTTTAAAAAATTTACATACTACATCCCTTTCCCTTCCCACCCTCTTGGCCCCCAGACTACATACATCCCCTTTCCCTCTTCACAAAGTCTTATCTTTTTACTTTCTTCCATCTCTCTTTTACTTTCTTTTTACATTATTGTTTTCTCATACTAAAGAAACCAATCAATATTTAACCTTTTGTATCTGATTCATTTCACTAAGGCATAATGGTCTCAAGGTGCATCCATTTTCCTACAGATGACTTGAGTTTGTCTTTATGGCAGAGTAGTACTCATTGTGTAAACATAACACATCTTCTTTATCCTCTCATCTGTTGTTTTATTTCTAAGCAAAAGAATTAAGTCCTTTGCAAAGGCTAATACCACGTTATCATCCCATCAGGACAATTTAAGACCAATGTATGTTTTTAAAAGCCAGAAACACATCCTTAGAGTCCTCCTGAAGCATTATTTTCTACACCACATTCAGTGGACCCTTCTTCACCATATTTTATCTCCCTCTTTCAGGCTGAATAGAGAAAAGCATAAACATTAAATTGCACATACATCTCTGTATCATTCTGGGAAGATGCCTGCAATGTAAAAAGAACAGTTCTTAAGCATTTCAAGTACTGAGGCAAGGCAAAAGAATCCTACCTCATTTCTAGCTTTTGGACGATCAAGAAGAATTTTCAGTGCAAACCGTTCTTGGGTAGATTTCTTCACACAGACTCTAATTTGGAGGGAAAATACCAACATTCATCTGTGTTAGAGTGAAAATAATTTCACAAGTTGATTCTTTGGGAATTGTACACTTAATCAAGGATATGTCCGGATGCATCAGAACAAACTTACCCCAGATTAGCAAGTGGTGAGACACAGACGTATCTAACTCATTTTCCCAGCTACTCAAGCTCAGGTCTCAACTCCTGAGTGAGTGACATGAACTTACCACAAGCCAAAGATGAAACAATGGCCCTCTGCTGGCTGCAAAAGACTCCCCCAGTGGCCTCATTATTGTCTTACATCTTAAATGATGTAATGTCTTACATCCATATTACAAACTCTATGACTTGGTCACTTAACTATATGTACAGATGCATAGGGGGAAAAAAACAACATAAATACCTCTAGGAGGAGATGGGGGTGTTGCTCAGCTATAGAGCATGTGCTTAGAAGCACAAGGCCCTGGGTTCAATCCCCAGCACCAAAACAAATTTTCTATTTGTTAAATTTTGACTATTTCTCAAATGTGACCCACTGATGTTTCTAATTCAAGACATTTCAGATGGTGCTGCCAGAGCAGTTTTGTCACAGTTCCCACAGAGGTCTCTTACCTGACGGGGCCACTAATTCCAGCTCCCAGCTTCTGAGTCCAATTAATATTGTATTCTTCTAAAATGGAGGTTTCCTATTAAAATTTTAAAAAGAGACAAGGGGGGGGGTGCAGAGAATTCACCAGTTAAAGGGTGAACAATAAAATGGAAGTGGGACAACAGAGCTATGGCTCAACATCCCATCTACTCAGAGATTCTGTAAGACTTTATACATTTTGTCTAAATGATTCAGACATGTAGTTACTGCTTTCCAATAAAGCAAAGACTTCAGAATAAAAGAAATTATTCAGCTCACCTACATAGTCTACTTGAAGAGACCATTAGTGTTTTTTGTAGGGTTCTGTGGGGAAGACATTTAGTCAAAATGCAGTAAAATTGGGCGAGGACTGTAAATCAGTGGTAAAAGGACTTGCCGAGCATGTGTAAGGCCCTGGGTTCAATTCCCAGCATAACAAAAGAAAAAAAAATCCAGCAACTGTTAAATGTTTCTTTGCTACAATAGCTAAGCATGTTTTATGACATTCTCAAAAGATATATATATATTAATTTAAAAAAAAACAATTCCAGCCAGACACAGTGGTACACACCTGGAATCCCAGGTACCTACTGGACTAAGGCAGGAGGATTATGAATTTGAGCTTAGCCTGGACAGTTTAGTAAGGCCCTCTTTCAAAATTAATAAAAAGGGATCACGATATACCTCAGTGTGTTAAATGCCCCTAGGTTCAATCCCCTTTGCCATCAAAAAAAAAAAACAAAAAACAAAAAACAAAACAAAACAAAAAAAACTAATGCCATCACAAATAATAAAATAGGAATAAAGTTACCAAAGAAGTACAGAATCTATATAACAGAAATAAGAAAAGATTACTAAATGAAATGGAAGAAGCCCTAAAGAAAAGTTTATACCATGTTAGTGGATTATAAAACAAAATTACAATGACAACTGTCCCCAAACCAACACATAGATTCAATGTAATCTGCACCAAATTCCAGCAAGTTTTTTTTTCTTTTTTTGATTTTGGAGATAGAACGCAGGGATACTTTACCTGTAAGCTACATTCTCAGACCTTTTTGATACATGCTCTGGCCAAATTGCAATCCTTCTGTTTCAGCCTCTCTGGTAGCAGGGATTACAGGCATGTACCACCATGCTTTGCCCACCAGTTTATTTTTTTTTTTCTTTGTGTTGTTGTTTTTGTAGAAACAGACACAAACTGGTTCTAAAACTTATTTGGAAATATAAAGAACTCAAATAGCCTACACCATTGTGAGTAATATCAAGCTGGTTCTTACACTACTCAATTTGAAAACCTACTGTTTCAGTAATCACATCAGTTTGGTACTGGCAGGACAGTCAGTTGATCAGTGTAATAGAACTGAGAGTGCAGAAACAAAATTTACAAACTTAACAACTGATGGGCAAAGATGCCAAGGTAATTCAGAGTGCGAAAGACAAGTCTTGTTCAACAAGTGTTCCTGGAACAACTGGCTGAATGTCCATATGAAAAAAGGGGGCAGTGGGCCAGAGGAATACCACAGTAGTTAAGAGTACTTGTCTAGCAGGGGAAAGGCTATGAGTTCAATTGCCCAGCATCACATAAGCCGGGCAGGGTGGCACAGTCCTGTGATCCCACCACTCAGCAGGCTGAGGCTGGAGGATTGCCATGAATTTGAGGCCATCCTGGGCTACATAGTGAGTTCAGGACCAGCCTGGACCATAGTGCGAGACCCTGCCTCAAAAAAGTGGGGAAGGGGGTTTGAGGAGCGGCTTGGTAAAACCACTTGCCTAGTAAGCGCCAAGTCAAGTGCTAAGTAGAGTTTCATTCCCCAGCACCACAAAAACTGAGTGTGGTGGTGCACACCTGTAATCCCAGCACTTGGGAGGCTGAGGCAGGAGGATTGCCATGAGTCCAAGGCCAGCCTGGATTATAGAGACGCTTTCTCAATATAAATATATATGTGGGGCAGGGACAAGTCTGTGGGTGTAGCTCAGTAGTAGAGTGCTTGCCTGGCTTTCATATGGCCCTAAATGTGATGCTCAGCATAGAAGAGAGTGACAGAGATGCAGAGAGAGACCCTAGAAAAATAGGGAGAAAAATCTAGCTGCAACAATGGAAATGTAGTTGGCTCCCTTCATCCCGTTCCTATCAAGTATCCCCGAGCCATAGTACTCCAGCCATCTTGCTATATTCCTACATCATGTTAGGCCTGATGCTATTTTAGGGCCTTTGTAGTTGCTGTAACATTCTTCCCTGAGACAGTGGTGACTGTCATTTCCTTCTGAGCACTACACAGTGTCACCTCCTCAGGGTGGAATTCCCTGACTACCCTATATAAAGTACTACTATTCACTTTCTGCAGTATAAGCATCTGGCAGTATCCGTTATCTACTCCACCAAACATAAGCTCCATGAGAGCAGGGACAAGAAGGAATATGGCACCTACCACTTGTATGTAAGACAGCATCTGGTACAAAGCAGATACCTTAACAGAGTACTCTGAGAGGCTGAGGCAGGAGGATCACAAGTTTGAGCCCAGCCTGAGCAACATGACAATTTAGCAAGAACCTCTCTCAAATAAGCCATAAAAGGGGTGGGGGGGGGGGCGGGTAAGGATACAGCTTAGAGCGAAGGCAAGAAAGAAGGAAAAAAAAAGCCATCCATGATTTGGTTTTATAACACATTCATAAAACTTCAAGCAGATCATGAGTCTATGCTAATAAAACTGAACAAAAAAGGGGGGGATATATCAAAGCTGTCACATACAGCCTGTATTTTTATTATTTAAAACTTAATCTTTCCACTCAGTGACCTCAGTAGCTCAGTGGTAGAGAGCTTATCTGGCATGCCGAAGACCCCAAGTTCAATCCCTAAAGTGGGGGAGGATGGAGGACCCCGACGGGGAACAGAGACATGGGTCAGGACTGGACTTAAATCTCTCCTAATGCATATGTTTTATGTTGATGCCAACTTTAAAAGATTTTCCTTGGAATGAATGATGATGTCTATAAATTTTATATATATATATATATATATATATATATATATATATATATATATACACACCACCTCCAAAACTGGTAACACTGACTTTATTTGTCAAGTATCTTGAAGGGAAAAATAACCCCAAGCTGCCAACAGATGCTTCTTTCTCAAAGAAAATTAAATTCTTAAATGCACTGGGTTCACTTAGCACTATAAAACAAGTAAAGAATACACCAAACATTCAACTTCATTGTTCAGATTACATAACTCTGGTTTTATAGGTACAGTGGGTAAGCCAGAGAGCTGACGGTTGAGGTGCAAAACTCGTTAAAATTAACAAGTAAAAATCGGTTTTGGAAAACTTATCATTTTATTTGGGTCATTCCGAACACAAATGTTTGCTTTTCTTTTGGATAACAGCATTAAGTCATATGACACCTTTGTCTCCTCCTAAATATGCTCAATACTGCCTAGGAGGAGACAGAACAGAAAATTGGGGTGGAGAAAGCACGGAAAGTAAAAACAATTATTTCCCCAAAGGTCAGATTTTGTAGGAGGGCGAACCGCTTTCTGAAACTGCAGATTTCCAGGAGTCTCATTTCCAACACATGGAGAGGGGCGGGTAAAGCCACCCTGTGAGCGCTGCCGCGGCAGAGCCTCCGGAAGCAAATGCTGGAAGCAGCTGGGCACCGATGGAAATGTGGAGAAGTCGGCCTCCTCGGTCCTATCACGTTACCTCAGCCATGCCACGCACCTCCAGATCCCAACAGGCAGGCGGGAGGGCGCAGGGCATCCCGCCCCCCTCCCCGGCCCCCCACCCTAGGCCTGCCGGAGGCTGCGCTCTGGAATCCCGGCGAGAACGGCACTCGGGATGACCCAGAACCTCTTAGGCCAAGTTCTCTCGGCTTCATGAGGCGGGAGCCGAGAGAACTGCCACAGGACAAAGCGGGAAGGAGGTGGCATCTTCCCTTTACCTTGATGGCTTTGTCCATGTCGTTCTCCGACATGCTCCGCGGGGCCCCTTCAGTGAGCGCCGCCGGCTGCGCCGCGGCCCCGTCCCCCGTCAGCCTAGGGAGCAAAGGGCTCGGAGTTCGGGCGCCCGGGCCTCGGGAAGCCAGGCAACAGGCGGTCCCAGGGGCGGGCGGGGACGGGGGCCCCGGCGCTGGCGCGGCTTCGGCGGGCGGCTCTGGGCCGGCGGCGGCGGCAGCGGCGCAGGCGGCGGCCCCAGGGGACAAGCCTTTGTGCTGGAGCCCGCGCGGCCGCCTCCCGGCCTCATCCCCGGCCGGGGAGTCAGGCTCCCGGGGCAGGGCGAGGCAGCGAGCGCCTCGGCCCGGGGCGCGGCGCAGGGGCCTCGCGGGGCCGCCGCCTAAGCCCGGGCTCGCCAGGTCCTGAGGAGGATTCTGCGCTTCCGCCTCCGCCGCCGGCACCGCCGCGAAGCCGAAGCCAAGCCCGAGGCCGCCGCCGCAGCTGCTCCCGCCGCCGCTTCAGCGCCACACATCGCCGGGACACCCGCGCCGGGCAGCCCCGCCGGCCACCCGCCCGCGCCGTGCCCCGCTGGAGCTCCGGGCCGCTGTCCCTGCCGCCGGGCTCAGTGACTCCACGGCTCCACACGCCCCTCGCCGTCGTCCTCTGGGGTTTCCGAGCAGCCCCCGAGCGGCGCGACCGCTAAGCAGGCGCCCGCCCGGACCTCCCTGAGACGCGCCTAACACAACACAGGCCCCCGGGCCTTCCGCTCCGCGGGCGCTAAGCTAATGACGTAGGGGCGCAGGCGGCGCCGCCGCGGCAGCCGCTGGAGGTCGCCGTCGTACGCGTGTGATTGCGTGCGCTGGGGCGCCTAATCTCCTTTCTGCACGTGGCGGAGATGTGTGGCCTCAGAACGCTCTGTGGAAATCAGCCGCGGAGGGTGATAGCGAAAGGGACTTGAGGCCTGGTGAACGGAATGCTGTCGACCTAGAAGTAGCTGTAGTGGTGGCGCGCTCGCATCTCGGGAAGCTGCTTTCCTCCTTTACGTCCTTCTCATCTCTATGAGATAGGCTTTTTATGCTGTGGTAAGTATATTCCCGTCTCCAGCTCAGATGTGGTAACTGAGGTTTGCAAGGCGTGTTACGGGAGTTTTAGGGCGCAGACGTCGGCTCCAGCAGCCCCAACAAAGCGGGCTCCGCCTCCTGTCCCAAAACACCAGTCGAGGAAAAGAGCAGTCAGTGAAGGGGAGGCAGGGAGCCTTCATCAGCGTGGCCCACTCGGGAAGCACAGATGAAGAGAATCAAGATCCTTCTTGAAAGGCTGACATAAACTTCTTGATTTTATAAATAAGGGAAACAAAGACAAGGATTAGGGGTATGTATAGCTGGCAAGGTCGGTAACCCTGGTCAGGCCCTAGTCTGTTTAATAGCTCGGTACTGGTTCTGTGTAATTGACCCAAAGGAGTCCTTAAGGCTTGAGGGGTCGATGTGTTCGTTGCCGCCTCTTCTGTTTGGGGGAGCGGAGTCGCCTAGTCGTGGGTTGGTCTTCCAAGCTCTATTTGTCCTCGAAACCAGGCCAGACTGCAGGTTTAGGACAGTAACTGGACGCTTGATAAGGTGTCATTCTAGGGCATCTGGATCAGGACATTATAAAATGGCAGTCAAACATCCCTCTAAATCTTGTTTATTTTGGTGTCCTTGGTCTTGAAGGTGGATGAGATAGGTTAGGGCTAACAGACACTCCCTAGATAATTAACTTGACTAAGTTCAGAGCTGAGCAAAGAGCAGGTGAGGTGATAAGGAGACACACAAAAGAATGCCAAGCTTTATCCTACTTTATCCTATTGTAGTTACCTTTTGGGCACTTGTCGGCCCAGCCTGTAAGTTCCTGTTGCAGGCTGAGCTCACTTGTATGCAAATGAGAAGTGATCAAGATGAAATTGGGACCAGAGGGTTTTTTTCCTCTCTCTCTCTTCTCTTTTTGTTTTCGTTTTGAGACAGGGTCTCGCTCTGTAGTCCAGGCTCACCCTGAACTCTCTGGAGCCCAGGTTCATTCATCACTTACTGAGCACCATGGTGTGCCAGACAAGCTGGAAGCTGAGAAAGCCATCGGAAGAAGACACAGTCTCTGCTTCTTGATCTTTCAAGAAGGAAAGCAGATAGTAAATGGGAGAAGTGTGATGTTAAAAAGAAAATGGAGGGCTGGAGGAATTATCTCAGTGGCTGAAGCACTTGCCTTGCAGTTCCAAGGCCTGGGCGCAAGTCCCCAGCACCACATAAGCTGGACATGGTAGTCCACGCCTGTGGAGGCTGAGGCAGGAGGATTGCCATGAGTTCTAGGCCAGCCTGGGCTACAATAATGAGTTCAGGACCAGCCCTAACTCAGAATGAAACACTGTCTCAAAGAAAAAAATCACAAAAAAATAAAAAGAGCTAGAGGAATAGCACAGCAGTTACAGCCTGGGCTACACAGTGAGTTCAAGACCAGCCTCAAGCACAGAGCAAAACCTTGTCTCAAAAATAAGTAATTAAATAAATAATAAAAAACGAGCAAGGTGCAAAGGTAAAAATAACTGGATTTGGAGAAGTATTTCACATTACATGATTAGGGAAGGTCTCTCAAGAGGAAATATTTAAGCTGAGACATTTTAGGAAGAAGGATATGTATTTAAATTTTTTTGTTCATATTTTCATTTACATATTGCATCCCTCTCACCTTCTCACCTCCCCCTTACTGTCCCTTTCCGTCCCCCACAAAGTCCATCTTCCATATCTTTCACTTCTTTATGGTTTGGTTTTCTTATAGTAGAAAAACCATATGATGTTTAACTTTCTGGGTCTGATTCTCTCAGCATACTGGTCTCAAGATGCTTCCATTTTCCTACAGCTGACTCAAATTTGTCATTCTTTATAGCAGAGTAGTACTCCAATGTGTACCTGTACCTCATCTTCTTTATCCTGTCATCTATACTTGGGCATGTTGGCTTCTTCCAAGAGTTGTCAATCTATAAATTGTGCTGCTGTAAACATGGGTATGCATGTATCACCTATACCGCCAGAAGCGGTATAGCTGGGTCAAGTGGAATATCGATACTCAGTTTTTTGAAGAATGTCCATATTGCTTTCCATAATGGCTGCACCAGTTTATAGTCCACCAGCAATGTAGGAGTGGCCCTTTTCCCTGCAGCCTTGCCAGCATTTGTTGTTTTGTGAATTCTTAATACCAGCCATTCTTACTAGTGTTAGATGGAACTTCAGTGTTGTTTTAATTTGCGCTTCATTAATAGCTAACGATACTGAACATTGTTTTCATGTATTGGCAATTTGGACTTCTGAGAACTGTTTATTTCAGATTCACATTTTTTGGTTGAGTCCTTTATTTTGGAGGGTCTTTTGTGTGTTTGTGTGTGTGTGTGTGTGTGTGTGTGTGTGTGTGTGTGTGTTTTCTTTCTTTTTGGTTGGGTCTTGCTCTGTATCCCAGGCTGATTCAGAACTCACTGTAGCCCAGGCTAGCCTTGGACTCATGGCAATCCTCCTGCCTCAGCCTTCACAGTGCTGGGATTACTGGTGTGCACCACCACACCCAGCTTATGTGGTGTTGGGGAATCAAACTCAGGGCCTTGTGCTTGCTAGGCAAGCACTTTCACAGCTGTGCCATTCCTGCAGTCCTGTTCTTTGTATATTCTTGCTAATAGCCCTCTTTCTGAGGAGTAGCTAGCAAATATTTTTTTCCTGTACCCTGTGTGCTTTCTGAGGAAGGAAGATACGGCTCGTGGAGAGCCAGCCATTAGAGTAAGAAATGTGGGAACAAGTAGAACAACAAATGCAGAAGTCTTAAGTGGAACAAGCCCCACCAGCCTTACAAACAGCTTTAAATAAGGAATTTGTGTTCAGGTGTGTCTGGATCTTAACTTACTTTGCAAGAAAATAATTGTAGCATGAGTAGATTGAATTAAAAGATGAGGAGGCAGGAGCTGCGTCAGATATGGCCACAGGGATCACCAAAAGGGCTTTGGATTTTATTCCAAATCAGGCACATTCAGGGTGATATAGTCGTAGACTGGGTTTTATTGTATCTAAACTGCTGGTATATGTGAACCTATAGAGTAATGTGTGCCAGTTCATATTTTAAAATGTCATGTGCTGTATTAAGACTGGAACATAGCAAGGATGGAAAGCTCCGAGGAGGTTTTTAGAATTACCCAGATGAGAGAGATCATCATGGTTTAGCTAATAAAGGAATGACAGTAAAAATGGAGAGAGATGGATTTTAAGATAATGTTTTAGTGATGGTGTTGAAAGGATTTCCTACACATTAGACATGGAAGGTAAAGATGAGAAATAATAGGGTAACATGGAGATGGAGAAATAGCATAGAGTGAGAAAGCACTTGCCTAGCAAGCACAAGGCCCTGGGTTCGATTACCCACCACATCATAAACCAAGCGTGGTGGCACAAACTTGTAATCCTAGCACTCTGGGAGGCTGAGGCAGTAGGATTGCCGTGAGATCTAGGCCAGCCTGAGCTCCATAGTGAGCTCAGGACCAGCCTGGACTAGAGTGAGAGACGCCATCTCAAAAAATAAAAAAATGACATCTTTGTGTTTGCCTTAAACTGTATGAATGCTGATGCTGCCATTCCGTGAATGAAGGGCATGGTGCAGTTGAGAATCAGCCATCCTGTGTCTTCACTATCTTAGGCCTAGGGTGATTTGAGATTTTTTTTTTTTTTTTTTTTTTTTTGAGACAGGGACTCACTTAGTAGTCCAGAATGGTTCTGAACTCAGTATGGAGCCCAGGCTGGCCTTGGACACATGGCATTCCTACTGTCTCACCCACCTGAGTGCTGGGATTACAAGCATGCACCACCACACCCAGCTTATGTGGTGCTGGGGAATTGAACTCAGGTACTTAGCGCTTGACTTAGCACTTGCTAGGCAAGCGCTTTAACCACTGAGCCATTCCTCCAGCTTGATTTGAGGTTCTTGTGGGATGAACCCAGGGAATAAAACAAGCAAGTAATTGAATAGTGAGGTAGAGACCTACTTACTTGTCCACCACAAGCACCGTTCTCTTTTTTTGGCCACACAACTACACTACATTCCTCTGCCCTTAAAATGAAGAATGCCTATGCTCTCACCAGTGGAAAATGAGGAGAAGACATGTGCATGGCCTCTAGGCCTTACTGTAAAAGCCTTCAGCAGGTGCTCCTCTGTGCTCCCACATGACCGGCGGAAAGCAGGTGGTGACCAGATTCTGGAGAAGACAAGCCTCAACATTGAAGCTGCTGGGTGGAAGAGACCCTTGCCTCCTCAACTTGAATGTTCCCCAGAATTATTACTTGAAAAACTAGACTTTCTTTATGTTGAAGTTTTATTGAACCTGAGACTTTGTTACAGCAGCTTTGTCTATGCTGACTAATGTGAAGGACCGTGAGCCAGCGTTGAACTTTGGAGATTTCTAAATGACTTGAATTGACATTACCTGTTCACTCATTCATAAAAATGTACCAGATTCCTCCCTGCGCCAGGGAGGAATCTCCCTGTGCTGTAGATGCCATCATGAACAGATCCTCAGGCAGCTCTGAGTCTAGCGGCTTAACTTGCTGACTTATTTGCATGTTTTTCCTCCACTAGAAATTTATTTTCCTAACAGAAACATGCACACGTGGCCCAGTGTCTACTCTCTTTAACCGCATTCTGAATACTTCTTTTTTTCTGAAAGACATGCTGATCCTTATCCAAGGTAAATGGGATATTTCTGTTACAATCTAACTTTATGCTTATGGCAGTTTTTACTTTTTTTTTTTTTTTTTTGAACTCTGGAGCCCACGCTAGTCTTGGACTCATGGCAGTCTTCCTGCCTTAGTCTCCCAAGTGCTGGGATACAGGGATGCACCACCACACCCAGTTTATGTGGTTCTGGCGAATTGAACCCAGGGACTTGAACTTGCTAGGCAACTGCTTTAACCACTGTGCCATTCCTCCCGCCCTACTGTTATTGTAATTCTTTAGTGACCTCTGCTAGGCTGTACCTGAGCTCAAAGGGAGAGAAGAATCCTATCTGTCTTACTGATCCTATCTCCAGCCCTCTGCGGGTGCTTAATGACTATTGATTGGAAGACTCAGTGAGTAGAGAAGACAGAGTCCTAAGGAAGCAGAGGATTCTTTCAGTGAAACTCCTCTGCTTTCTACTGATGTGTTGGCTCTACAGTAGCCCACATCCTAGTGTTTTAAGACCTTGTGGAATCCTCTTGCCCTGTATATGGGTTGGTTCTAGTGGCTAGTACTTAAGATGTGTGTCTAAGATTAGGTTAAGGAGGGGCCAGCTTGGATCATCTCACTTTTTTTTTTTTTCTTTTGCAGTAGGAGGGATTGAACCCAAGGCCTTTGCACTGACCAAAGCCTTCACGCTGAGCTATATCCCCAGCCCATTTTTATTTTTGATTTTGAGACAGGGTCTCACTAAGTTGTCCAGGCTGAGTTCAGACCTGTGATCCTTATGCCTCACCCTCCCAGACATCTGGGGTTACAGGCACCAACCGACCCATTTTTTTTTCTTGTTTTTGTTTTGTTTTGTTTTGTTGTGATCATGTTTTTACCAGGTTCATCCTGTTTCTGAGCCCACTATGTAGTCAGTGTGGCCTCGAACGCAAGGCAATCCTCCTGCCTCAGACTCCCAAGTGCTGGGATTACAAATGTGTGCCAACATGCCGGGCTCCATGTCATTTCGGTACATCCCTTTTGCTTAATGGCTTGCATAATGTCTCATCCTAAATGCATGAAGCAATCCCCCTTACTCTAAATGAACATCTGTTCAGCTTTCTGTGGTATTAAAATTAGCATTTTTATTAATGTGCCACACACGCTTGCCTGGTTATTTTCTTGGATAATTTCTTAGTCAAGGACTCCCACCAAAAAGGTTAAACCAAGTTAAATTCTAGTAGTGTTGATAGCCCACTAATTTCTGATGGTCACATTATAATAAAATTTTGACAGTCTGTAAATGGGAAGTTGCTAAACTTGATTTGGCTCAAATCCTCTAGATACTTAGGGTTAGAAGAGGCCCTGATGGTTCCCATAGCCAGTACCACCCACAGTGTAGCTTGCAGCACCTGCGGCATCTGCAGCAGCCCTTTTTGGGGCTCTGCGCTGTAGTCTGGAACCCACTTGCTCTGGTATGAGCTGTCCCACACACAGCCTCTTCTGTTGCAAGAGATGTCCCACTTGCTTCCCTCACTCTTTGCTATAGATTCTTTGCTGGGAGAGCTCAAATACCTCACTTGATAGCCTTTTATATAATGCTTCTTTTTTTTTCATGATGCTGCTTATCGTGGAAAGAAATGCATAATAAAACTCATCATCTTAACCATTTCTAAGGGTCCAAGTCTCTGAAGTTAAATACATACACATCGTTGTGCAGTCAGTCTCCAGACCTTACCTGATCACCAGTCTGAAATTGTACACCCACTGACAGAAGCTCCCCTGGGTAGCCTTGCGAAGCCCAAACGGAAAGATGTTGAGAAGACACAATTCTTAACGAATTAGAATTTCTCAGTTCACAGCTGTTATTCTCACTCTGCAGCGGAGGAAAAAAGAGATTGCCCTAAATGTACAGGGGTGTGACATTTCAATATAGCTTTGAAGATCATTAAGCTCACAGCTTATTACTGACCAGGGTCCTTCCCCCCAATCCAGGCATAGGAAATACTGTAGGAGTCAGAGATGATGAGACCAAGTGCCCCCTGGCAAGTGAACCAGAAACTTAGCTTGGCTCATTTGGAGTTTAAAGTTCTATCCCTAGATGACCCCACCCTATCCAAATACCTGCCTGAGACAGCTCACCGCTTTTCAGACAGTTGGCTACTTGTTCCAGCTGGCCTTCTAGGGTAGGCCCCAGGCCACCCTCTGAGCATTAGTAAAATTTTTATGTATACACATACATATAATGATAATAAGCAACAAAATGTGTGAACTGTTAGGTCTTGGTGGTAAATAGCCACCCAGGTTATAAAGCCATCTAGAATTTAATATATGAATACACAAGCAAATGAGTACAAGAAAAACTGAGGCCAGCTAGATAGGATCAGAGAATTGTACCAGTGTCAGGAAATTCAGACAGGGCTCTCGGGAATGGTCAAATTGTCACAAGCCCACAAACCCGTCCCTATGAGTACACATGGCCTTTAATTTCTGCTTTATCTGCCCACTAGTTACCTATCCTGATACTGACTTACCATGTGACCTTTGAGTTCCAGAGTATACTCTTCCTTACTCAGCTTAATGTCCAGTTGTGCAGTGCCAGGGGCTCCTGTGGCCGAACCTTTTCTGGTGCAGTTTGCTGGGCCACTGCAGGGCATGGAGCTAGGCTGAGGCAGGACTGCCAAAAGTTTGAGGCCAGCCTGGGCTACAGAGTGAGACCCTACCTCAAAAGAGTTGGTGAGAAAGACAGTTCCAAGGGTTTGAGAGGCACAAGCTTGTTGGACGGCCCCACCCCCAAACTTAATGGTAGTCTGAGGCACAGGGGGACCAGAGTTGGCTTTGCCCTGGGATAATCCTGCCACTCAGAAGTTTTCAAAGTTGTTAGGTGCTCCTAAGTATTATATCACTGTGGATGAGGTTAAGTTTCCAAAATTTGGTAAGTGAACTGTGGTTACGTAAGAGTATCCTGGGCATGATGCCTGCAAACCACTCATAGATAGCCTAGAAAAAAGAAAACACAAATTTATATATGCATATACATAAAATGAGGCGAGGGTAGGGAGTAATAGACCTAATAGGGCAAAATATATATATATATTTTAAGACAGTCTTGCTATGTAGTACAGGCAGTTCCTGAACTCACAGTGTAGCCCAGGTTGTCATCGAAGTCAACACTGCTTTAACCTCCCAAGTGCTGGGATTACAGACATGCACCACCATACCCAGCTAATCTCTATGTGGTACATGGGGAATTGAAGCTGGGGCTTTGTGCGTTTCAAGTAGGTTCTTTAGCCACTGAGCTATACCTCCAGCCCTTTTGCAGGGGTGGTGACAGTGTTTTCTGTAGTCTAGGCTGGTGGACTTGGAGCAGTTCTGTGCATCAGCCTCCTGAGTGCTGGAATTTGAAGCGTGCACCACCATGCCCAGCTTCAAAATGTTAATTTTTGTTTGCTTTATGGTACTAGGGACTGAACCCAGGGCCTTTACACTACCCTGTCATCTCTAGACCTTTTTTTGGTTTTGATTTTGAGAAAGGGTCTCTATAAGTTTCCCAGGGGGACTTTGAAATTGCTATCCTGTCTCAGCCTCCCAGACAGCTGGGATAATAGGACTATGACGCGAGGCCTAGGTCAAGTTAATGTTAAAAATGGATGAATCTGGGTAAAAGGTATATGAAAGATTGTTGTATTCTCCTTACAACTTTCTATAAGTTTGAAGTAATGTCAAAATAAGTAAAAAGGAAGCAAAGCTTTCTGAAGGAAGTTTTGATCCTTACCACATTAAAATTTAAAAAGAACAAAAAGTATGGCTGGTGGAATCGATCAGCAGCAGTGAATGCCCTTGTCTAGCAAGCACAAGGCCCTGGGTTCAGTTCCCCAGCACTACATAAGCTGGGCCTGGTGGTACACCCCTGTAATTCCAGCACTATGGAGGCTGAGGCAGGAGGACAGCAGGATTATACAGTGAGTCCAAGGCCAGCATGGGCTACAGAGCAAAACCTGTCTCAAAAAAACCTCAGAACTATATAACCTATATTTACTTTGTGGGGTACAGTATGTACATGCTAATTTATCGCTTGTTTTGCAAGGCCTCAGGCATGCTAGGCAGGTGCTCTGCCACTGGATACACCCCATCCTTGTGGGCGTTTTTTGTCTGTTTCTGGGAGTTTGTTGGTTTTTGGAGACAAGATTTAGCTGTGAGTTCAGGCTGGTCCTGAACTTACTACATAGTCCAGGCTGGCCTCAAACACATGGTAAACCTTAGCCCACTGAGTGCTGGGATTACAGGCATGTACCACCACACCTGGCTTCCAAAAAAATTTTAGCACCCCAAAAGAGCACCCCATATCCGTCAAGCACTTACTCCACCCTCTGCTGCTTCTCTGGGCCTCTGTCAATCACTAGCCTCCCATCTGTAAATTTCCTTTTATGGGGATTTCATGTAAATGGTGTCATACAACATGTGACCTTGTATCTGGCATCTTTCCCTTAGCATACTTTCATGGTTCGTCATGTGGTAGCCTGTGCTGGTGCTTCAGCCTTTTTGGCGGAGGCATATTCCATCAGGTGGAGATGCCGTGTTTCATTTCATTCATTCACCTACTGGTGGACCTTGGAGTTGTTTCCAGCTTTGGGCTGTTGTTAATAATGCTACTGCGATCGTTCATGTGTAGATTTTGACTGGAGTCCGTTTTCACTTCTTTCAAGGTGTGACTTTTCTTGAGAGAAAGAGGGAGAGAGGGTCTCGCTCTGTAGTCCAGCTAATCCTGAACTCACTGTGTAGTCCTGGCTTGTCTTAAACTCCTGGCAATCCTGCCTCAGCTTACCACGTGTTGGGATTACGGGCATGCCCAACCACACCCAGCTAGTATGTGGTGCTGGAGGTTCGAATCCAGACCCAGGCCTCCTGATCCCTCATTGGATTGCCTGCCATGTAGAAAGCCACCTTGCAGAATGAGACCCCCGGCAGGACTCCCAGGAAGAGTCCTGTCAGCACTTGGAGAGCATAGCGCTGCAGTTGTCTTATGGCCCAGAAGGTGGCGCCAAGCCTTCCAAATGTGTCCGAAGCTCCCAGTGTCCTTTACTGAACCAGGAACTGACCATTTCCTCTTGGGGACTTAACAAGACTTAAATCCAGAAACAGGTTTATACCCAATATTCCTGTGACTGACCTACATCCAGATACCCAGAGAGATTAGGTTATTCATATCCTTAGAACTTTGTTTTCACTTGAGACAGCTACTTAAGGTTCTAATTGGTTCCTGTCACTGAAAATGCAGAGATTAGTAAGTGCCAGCAAGTCATGATCAGTGTTACAGATATTTATAGTTGGCACTTCCTTTATTTTTCGATGGCTTACAGAGCTGAATCTCCTGCAGATGAGTCTGACTCATATGCCTAGCAGGCAAGAATTACATTTCTTGGTTTGCAGTACTAAAGGAATGGCAGTGATGTCAGGTGTGTTGGCACATGCCCAACCCAAGCACTCTGGGAGGCTGGGGCAGGAGGACCCAAGTTTAAGCCCAGCCTGAGCAACTCAATGAGCCCCTGTCTCCAAAAAAAGAAAGAAAGAAAGAAAGAAAGAAAGAAAGAAAAAGGAGGGGGGTCTAGGAATGCAGCTCAGGGCAAAAGTCCTGTGTTCCCAATTCTGTAAATAAATAGATGTCAGTGTCGACGCGTTAGTAGACTCTAGCTTGTGTCTCTTCTTTAGGTAGTGGCTCCAGTTATCTTTTGGGGATCTGTCCCTTTCTCATTCTCAACCCGAGGAGACTGGGAGTCTAAGGGTCTGGTTACAGCAGTGGGCCATCTGACTGAGGTCCAATTAAATCACCATATTTTATCTCTGACCAGACTGGTTGGAGATGGGGGCTTGAGGGGCTAGCAGAAGAGGGCTTTCTCCTTTCCTGTCGACAATAACCTGGCAGGACATGAGTTCATGAGGGAAGCTGGAATAAACTCTAGCGACATAATGCACACTGTGGTGACTGATTAATGTATTATATTTGTGAAATTTGCTTCCAGAGTATATCTGAAGTCTTCTAATCTCATACACAAAAGGCAAATGTGTGAGGAGATGGGTAGGTTACTTGGCTTCCAGCAGTCATTTTGGGTTTGGGGTTTTTTTGTGTTGTGTTGTATTTTCTTGATTTGTTTTGAGTCAGGCTCTTATTCTGTAGTGCTGGCTTGTCCTGAAGTCACTGTGTAACCCTGGCTGGCCTAGAACATGCAACAATCCTCTCACCTCAGCCTTCCATCCTGCAGCCATTTTGTATTGCATACATGTATGAAAACATGGTGTTGTATTTCTGAACATGTACAGTATTTGTCAACCATACCTCAACAAGTTGAGGGGGAAAAAGGACTGTTTTAGTGACAAGCATCAGAAAGCCAAATTCAAGTGGAGTACATAAAAAGTATATTGGGCTGGACACAGTAGAACACACCTGTAATCGCAGGCTGAGGCACAAGGATTGCAAGTGTGGGCCCTGTCTTTCTTTCTTTTTTCTTTATTTCTTTTGAGAAAGGTCTTGCTCTATAGCCCAGGCGGGTCCTGAACTCACTGTGTAGCCCTCCCTGGCCTTGGACTCAGGACAATCCACCCGCCTCAGACCGAGTGCTGAGATTATAGGCATTCACTACCATGCCCAGCTTTATGTGGGGCTGGTGAATCGAACTCAGAACTTTGCGCTTGCACTTTAACCACTGTGCCATTCCTCTAGCCTCTTTTTTTAAAAAAATAAATAAAAGGGTCTCACTCTGTAGTCCAAGCTGGTCCTGAGCTCTAGATGATATAACTCAAGCTGGCCTTGAAATCACAGCAATCCTCTTGCCTCTGCCTCCCAAGTGCTGGGATTACAGGTATGCATCACCATGCTTGGCTTAAGAAGACCCTGTCTTTAGGGAAAAAAATAATTAAAAAGACTAGTGATGGAGCTCAGTGATGCAATGCCCAATACTGGAGGGAGAGGAGAAAGAATGGAATGAAAAAAAAAAAAGGAAGGACACTGGATCTGTATTTCAGAAGTCCTGGCTAGGCTTGATTCAGAGGTTCCAAGAGTTTCCATCGCTTGGCTCCACCATGCTGGCCTTATTTTCAGCTATATCTATTTTGGATTTAAGGATTGAGCTTTTTCTCAAATTTCCAAAGAATGTGTAACCCAAAAATGATCACAATACCACAGCTTCTGCAATGTACCTCTTTTCCTCTGGTTCCATTCCTCTCCTCCCAGTCAGATGCTAAGAATGCTACTGATTTGCCAAGCTCTTACTAATTCTAGGTAGAAGACTGAGTGGTCTGGTTCCCAGAGACATAGACTCTGATCTCACTGGCAGTACCTGACATCTGATTTCCCACTCAGTCAGCTGTGAAATTGGCCAGTAACTCTATCTGCTCCAGCTAAGTTTTGAGCTTCCAAAACCAAGAGGCAGCCTGGGCCATCTAATACCTCTTTTCCTGGTTTACCTCCCTCCTCTCAGAGGTTGGGACCTTGCGTCCTCTCTCCAGTCCTGGCTCAAAATCCGCCAGTTAGACACGCCAGAGATATCTGTGATTTAAATGCATGAAACTAATGCTGTGTTTACCCAACTTAGGGGAGGGGCAGGAAGGAAGGCACTCCTGCCCAGCACCATTTCCCTTGATAATGACTTAGAGGAAGTTACCCCAGAAGTTAAAAGCAACTCTGTTTTTAATAGGTTTTAGTCCAGAACACAAAGCAGGGTGCTAGCAGTTGCCGCAGTGGTAATACAAGTGTAAACAGTGGCTTTTTCTTCCCCAGTATAACAAGTTACAGAAGTGCATCTGAGAGAGAAACATCTAGATCTTTTTAAAAGAAATCCTGAAAGCCAATAATATGGTTGCAGTTTAAAAAGGGTTTTCCACGTTCACGTGGCTCTACCAACCCACTCCATTTATGATTTCAAATGTTAGGTATTCCTCAGCTCATGAGAATCTGTGGGAGACCTCCAGCATGCAAGGGTCATCTTTCTTGGCTTTTTGCTGATCTCACTGGACTTTCCAGCACTGCGTGGGGAAGAAAGCTGGCCTGGTGCTTTAGGAGTTCTTCTGAGGAACTTTGACTGTGACCTGTAAGAAAAGCAGAGAAGTTGTTAAATTGCTACACTTTCTAGTTAGCTTGGAACTCCACCAAGGGGAGCAGGACTTTTCTTAATATATAACATCTCATAAGAGAAACTGTCGGGGCAATACTTTGCATGGGATGGCACCCTGTCCCCCTTTAACAATGAAGGGTTACCAGGCCTCCTGAAGATGTTCTGCAATGTCTGAAGACATTTTTTATTGTCGTGGGGTAGGGCTACTGGCTTCTAGTGGTTGGGGTTAGGGACGCTGCTAAACATCCTACAGGACAGGCCCCCTACAACAGTAACCCGTCCAGGTCCAAATTACAAGGCCAAGGTAGAGAAACCCAGACCTACACCCACATTTTCTTCTAGAAGAATCAAAGCAAAGTAAAAGTAATGTGTTTAAGCCCGCAGGTGTCTCAATACATTAAGCACAAGGAGTCCAGATTCAGGTGGGATTAAATAGAATCTCGGCTCTGTCCCCTAACTATAAGTGTTTCCTTAAAATGAGGACAAGATCTGGGCCTGGTGGCACATAGCAGTAAGCACTCCGGGAAGTTGAGGCAGGAGGATTTCAAATTTGATCCCAACATGGGCAACTCAGCAAGACTGTGACTCATAGTTTGAAAAAATTGCTGGGACTGTACCTCACTGTGTGGAAGCCCTCAGTTCAATCCCCTCCCCAGTATTGGGAGGGAAAAAAACCTGATGTCCAAGAATACTACTTCCTGATGGTAGTAAGGATGACAGGAAAAGCCACATATATGACAGTCTAGTAGAGATGCTGCCACAAAGCCAGCACTGAGTTATATATACACACACACACACACACACACACACACACACACACACACACACGGAAAAGAAACATTCTCATCAGCCCACATGTGCAACCTGACACATTCTGAAGAATCCCTACTTTTGTTAGCTTCATCATTATATACCTTCTTTTCTATCAGAAGCTGTACCAGTGCCAGCTCAGTCAGTACTGAGTCTGCTTTGCCTTTTTCATCTGCATCCCAGAAATCCAGCCAGCAAGTGCTGCCAGTTCCTTCCTCCAGTGCTGTCTCCCTTCTCCCCAGCTCCTCAGGCCCTCAGTGTGGCCAGTAGCACCTGCGTGCTCTACAGGTTACCTGACCTCCCCCTCCTATTTCAGAAGCTCTAGGCCTTCTGTTGCTGTTCCTCCCTGCCCAAGCATTGCTTCTAATTCCCACTTTTAACTTCCCTACCCTCGGGTTCTTTCCCTCCCCCTCCTCTGTACCACACGGATCCAGTCCCTATCATCTTTCCCTGGTCCATCTCCCCTCTGCCCAGAAGGTCCATTCTCCCCACAGCAGGCAGGGTGAACTTTCTCAAATCTATTTTTCTTTTTTCTTTTTTTTTTTTTTTAATCTTCCTGAACTCACTTTGGAGCCCAGGCTGGCCTTGGACTCATGGTAATCCTCCTGTCTCAGCCTCGAAAGTGCTGGGATTATAGGTGTGCAACACTATCAGGCTCATGTGGTGCTGGGGAATCAAACTTGGTACTTAGTGCTTGCTAGGCAGGTGCTTTAATTGCTGAACCATTCCTCCAGCCCCTCAAATCTTCTAATGGTTTTAGTAAGATGCAGTTTATATACACCTCAAAATATGTGCACAGCTTTTAGCATATGGACTGTAATCTTGGAATATTTCATCATGCAGAAAACATGCTGTACCCATTACTAGTCACTCTCCAGTCCCATTCCCCATGCCCTCTTTCCAGGTTTGCACAACCACTAATCATCTCTATCTCTATACATTAAGCAGAGAAAAAAAAATTAAGTGCAGATGGAGTCACTTCACCCTCCTGATTCCAATGCTTCCACAGCTTTCAGTAGTTCTTAGGAAGGAGACTAAACTCCATATTGAGATGACAGGGCCCCATGCCTGACCCGACTCACTCCTGAAGCACTGTCTTCTACCATCAGAAACTTCCAGGTAAGCCCACATTTCTTGCTGCCAAAGCTTTCCCATAAAACATGCTGTTTCTCTAGAATGTTCTCCCCTTGCTCCCCCCACCTACTCAACTATTCATTCCTCCCAGATCAGTTTAAATTCCGCCCTGTTGTGTAGGTATCGTGTACATTTCCTCCTTAACACCAACCATCCCAAGAATTAAGACTCTCCTCAACTGAGGCGGGCTTCTTATCCAGCACCATCCCCAAAGTCATCACGACCTCCTACACATACAGCCATCTTGATGCACACGTGTATCTTGTATGGAGTGTGTCCTGGGAACTGGAGCGGGGTGTGCTGAACATTATGGGCTGTTGCCTGATCTCTGTCACACCCACATGGTGGAAAAAGGAGTTCATTATACTCTTGTGCCTACTCTTGTATGTAGTGGAACATTTCTCTTTCATTCTGGTGAGCTCTTGAGAACACAGGTGGTTTTTCATTGTCTGTCTGGGGCTCACCACCATCGTCTTGGGAAACGAAGCCATCATTTGCCTCCTGTCACCTGCTCCCGTGGCTGGCTACCCTAAACTTTGTCTTTCCTAGTCCTGGGAAATTCCAGCTGAGCTGGTCCAGCTGGGACCCATCTCTTTTATCTCAAGTATCAAATGTGTGCATGTGTCCCGGTTACACTGTACCTAGTGTTCATGGTTAGGCGAAGATAATTTTCACTTCAGGGTTTTCTTTTCTTCCTATCTTTTTTATATCTGCAAATGAATCTATCTGAATATCGACCTCTTATCTCTGTATCATTGTAAAATTAGGCTTATACTAGATATATTATTACTTTATGTCCTACATTTTTACTTTAAGAGATCACATATTCTGCAAAGACATTTTTATTCCCTCCCCCACGTTTTCCCCTCTGCAAAGACAACTTTTAAGGCTTCCTAGTACTTCATGACAGGTATGACCCATAGTTTATTGGGCATTTATGTTACATCTGATTTTTTTCTTCATAAGAGATAATGCTGCAGTGAATGTTTATGATACAGGTTTCTCTGCATTTCCAATTTGTTCTCCAGGCTCTATTTCTATCAGCAAAATGAAATGGTCAGTGGCAGGTGACGCCTGCCAGCCTGGTGCTTCCTGGGAGCTTTTTCTAATGATCTGCTCACTGTGGTCCTTGCCATGGCCCTGGTGGCCTAGCCCATGGTACTACAACCAAGTGCAAAACGTGACTGTGGCCTAGTTGGCATGAAGGCCATCTCAGAGTGGGTTTTAACTTCATTTGTGGCTTTTCTTGCTTAAAACAACAATCTAGTAGGGGCTGGAGGAAGAGCTCAGCAGTTAAAGTGCTACATCAAGCACTTAGTACCCGAGTTTGATTCCCCAGCACCACATACACCGGGCATAATTCCAGCACTTGGGAAGCTGAGGCAGGTAAATTGTCCTGAGGCCAAGGCCACCCTGGCCTACATAGTGAGTTCAGAATCAGCCTGGACTACAGGCTGAGCCCTGCCTCAAAAAAGAACAAAAATAATAAAAATTTAAAAACAACAATCTCGTAATAAATACTGGATCCCGCCAGCCTGAGGAAGAAGCCAAGAAGCCACATGGTACCTCAGGGGACTGGTACTCACCGTCTTTACTTCAGTGTACGCCTGTAGGCCATACTCGCCCAGCTCCCGGCCACTCCCTGACATCTTGTAGCCACCAAATGGGGACTGGGCCGCAAACACATCATAGCAGTTAACCCTGTAATTTAGAATGAGAATGCTGTGATCACTCTAGAGGATATATATTCTAACCTGGGGCCCACCAGTTGGTTCTATATCTTACTGGGGGAAAATGCATGATGGGTAGGACCAGTGTAACAGCCAGGGAGGAAACTACAGCAAGCCACCTGAGACACAGCCTAAGTTACCTTAGTCCTTTTCTTTTGAGACCATAGTCTGTAGTTGTGTGGTCCAGGCTGGTCCTAAACTCACTATGTAACCCAGACTAGCCTCAGACTCACAGTAGTCCTCCTGCCTCAGCCTCCTGAGTGCTGGGATTAGAGATGTATACCATCACACCCAGCTTCTAAGTCCATCAGTGGATGAATAGATAAATAAAATGCGGTACATCCACAACTGGAATAAGATTCAGCCATAATAAAGAACAAAATCCTGGTGCCTGCTAGGCATGGATGCATTTTAAAAACACACACTACTAAGTGAAAGAAGCCGGACACAAAAGAATAGATGTTGTCTCTGTGTATATAACATGTCCAGAGTAGGCACATCCATGAGGGCAGAAAGTAGACCAGTGGTTGTTGGGGGCTGGCTATCGTGTTAAAATATAGAAATTAATCACTAATGAGGATGTGGAGAAACTGGAACCCATAAATACATAGCTAGCAGGAGTGGGAAACATTCCTGTGGAAAACAGTCTGGCTGTTCCTCAAAGATTCAACAACATTCAGTTACCACATGCCCTAGGTATGTTTATATATAAGAGAAATAAGACATTAAAAAAATACGCATATGTGCACAGCAGTGTGTTTGGGTTTTGTTTTGTTTTTTGGGGGTTTATAGAGGGTCTTACTTTGTAGCCCAGGCTGGTTCTGGACTCACTCTGGAGCCCGGGGTGGCCTCGAACTCACAGCAACCCTCCCACGTCAGCCTCCCAAGTTCTGGGATTATAGGCATGCACCATCCTACACAGGTTAGGTGGTGCTGGGGAATCGAACTCAGGTACTTTACATTTTCTAGGCAAGCACTTTAACTCTTGAGCTATTCCAGCCCAGCAGCCTTATTTCTTGAGTGATGAGTGTGTTGATTGTGTTATGAGGGTTAAGATAGTGTGTACCTTCAGGTCAGGTTTCCTGTTCTTGTCACAGCTAGGTAACAGCCCAGTCATCTATCTGTGTGCCCGGGAGAATGGCAGGGGCCTCTGTACTGCAGAGAAGCTGAACTTTCTGCAGAGGAAATGACTGGAAATCTCCAGTCTATTGGCTTCGTATCCCATGCCCCGACCCAGGGGAAACCAAGCCCAGCCCCCCAAATTCTGAGAGTCCAGAATACTCTAGATTTGAAAATACTTGGCTGGGTTAGTGATGGAGGTATTTCTTTCATCCTCTTACCACACAGTGCCAGCCTGAAGGGTTTGGGACAGATAATTGGCCTTATCCAAGTCCTTTGTGAAGACAGCTGCAGCCAGCCCATACTTGGAATTGTTGGCTCTCCCGACAGCTTCTTCTATGGTCTTGAACTTGAGGATCTGCATTACTGGCCCAAAAATCTGTGAGGAAACAGCACAGCAGGCAGGTGAGGCAGAATGGAAGCACCTGCTGTCCACTGAGCCTTCAGTGTTGAATGCCACCCCCATCATGTCCTAAGAGTCCAGAGTAAGTGGCGGCCTGCCAGACACAAAGGGGAGGAATCTCGTGGGCGGTGTACCTTCTGTGTATCTTGTATTTGTAGTAGAACTCTTTTATTTCTAAAACAATCTTGAAAAATACGAGATACACCATCATATTCACATGTGAAAAGTAGATTTAGTGCCAAAGGAGATAAGCCAGTCATCCATCAGATCTAAGTGAATGGCACAGAGGGGACACCAGAGGAAGGAGTGTGGCCGAACGAAGTCTCTGCCCTCAAGATATCCCAGCTTTCCTTTGCCTTTCCTTTGCCCTCTTCCTGGAATGGGCCTTTCCTCCAAGGACCTCTGGTTCCATTTCATGAAGATTATTTAGAAACCAAGACATTTAACATGAGGTGTGCCTATGCTACCAGGGTGTCACTGCTCTCAGGCCCTCTCAGGGAGCCCATTGGAGGGGCAACAGTGGTAACTGGCTGTGACGCGGCAACTGACTGTAATATGCTCATAGCACATGGTATGAGGGTGGGAACCCCAGGAGGCCCACCAAGAGAGAGTTGGGGGGAGGAGGATGTCCAGGAAGACTGCAGAAGTGATGGGTGGGTTGAGGTACAACAGAAGCAGAAGATACCCAAACTGAAAAAGGGCTGAGAAGCAGAGAAGGGGAACGGAGTCCCAGGCACAAGCGTCCTTCCTCGTTAAATCCCACTGTCTGCTAAAAGGGACTTGGGCTCCTTGGAATTAGAAAGAAAAAAGAAAAAAAGCTGGTTCCAGGAAGGGAAAATGTAAAGATGAACGATGGAGGCATGGCCTGGAGGAACAGCAAGTGGTTAGAAGTGCAAGGCCCTGAGTTTGATTCCCCAGCACCACATGAGCTGCGAGTTGTGCACACCTGTAATTCCCACACTCAGGAGACCGAAGCAGGAGGATTGCTTTGAGTTCAAGGCCAGGCTGGGCTACATATTGAGTTCAGGAACAGCCTGGACTACAGAGCAAGACTGTCTCAAAAAAAGAAAAAGGTGGGGGGGGGGGGGAGGCTGTAAAAAGTGCTTGCCTAGCAAGCACTAAGTACCTGAGTTTGATTCCCCAGCACCACATAAGCTGGACATGGTGGCACACACCTGTCATCTCAGCACTCGGGAGGCTGAGGCAGGAGGATTGCTGTGAGTCCAGGGCCAGGCTGGACTCCATAGGAGTTCAGGACCAGCCTGGGCTACAGAGATCCTGTCTCAAAAAAAAAATATTAACTTTCAAGGTCAGACTGAGGACTGCGAGTCAGTATACCTGCCTCACTCAGCAAAGCACTAATACCTCCTGCCTTCCAGAAAACTCACAGTTGAGATTTAAAGAACAGCATCCAAGTAGTCATGATGAGGGAAAAAGCAGACCTCTGTCGGACTTTCTTACCCTGGTTTTGCAGTTTACTATGATTTTATTTGGACTCATGCACGAAAAGGACAGAACCATAGTTTCCCTGCCTGCGGCCACTCAGGGCTTAATCCAGCTGAGGGAAGTACAGAATCTGAATCCCACAAGGGTAGAGGCAGGTCTCAGACACCTCTGCATCTCCAGTGTGTTCAGAGAGCCCAGCACACAGCAGGCGTCCCTGACTGCAAAACGATGGCGGCTGAATGAGGCAGAAGAGCTGTCGCCCTGTGTCCACCGTGAGCTCCAAGGGAAAAGCATCAAAGCAGTCTTGTCAGCAGGGGCTCGCCCAGGTCTAACCCACTGTTCTGCTTGTATCGAGACCCTGAAAGGGCTGGCCAGGACCAGAACATGGGCCTGCGCACTACCTCGGGGAATTCAGACATTGTCCAAGACAGTGGGTAGACGAAAGAGGCTGAAGAGAGCAATGACATCAGATATAAAATGTAAATAACTTGCTCTAGACATGGTGGCCCAAAGCCCCAGTGAATGGGTCAGTGTCAAAATGCCAGACCAAATCACTCACTCCCCTCCCTTTAACAGGCTCTCCCAGAGGACCTGTCCCCGCTGCTAACCTCCTCCTTTGCGATGGTCATGCCATCTTTCACGTCCCCGAACACAGTGGGCTGGATGAAGTAGCCACGGTCAGCCGCAGCCCCTCCACCACACAGGAGCTTCGCTCCCTCTTCCTTCCCTGATTTGATGTAGCCAAGGATCTTCTTAAACTGAGTTTCATCTACCTGTGGGAGAAGAAGTCTGTGTGTTGGAGATGCTAGATTCAGAGCTCTCCTAGGCTGCAGGCAGAGAGCCCACATCCCATTGAAACAACTGTGAAACTGGTCAACATCTTGAAATTAGAATACATAGGGTCAAGGAACATAAAACACAAGAAAGGTTCAACTTCATTAGCCATCAGTAAAGACATTTCAAGCCATTGTTTTTATTTTTTCAGCTACGAGATTAGCAACAATTTAAAGTAACAAGAAAATACAGAGGGTTGCAGGCTGTGGCTTACTGGTAGAGTGCCCTGGGTCCAATCCCCAGCAACAAAAATACAAAAGCAGCAGCCAAGCATGGTGGCACATTCTTGTGGGAGGCTGGGCCGAGAGAATGACAACTTCAAGCCTAGCCTGGGCAACTGGGCAACTTGGCCAGACCCTGACTCACAAGAGAAAAGGAACAGGGATGTAGCACTGAAAAGAAAGGAAGCAGAGGAGGGGCAGGGGCAGAAGGAGAAAGAGGAAGAAGAAACAGTGAAGGTGGGAATGTGTTCCATACGTGCTTAGAGGGACTGTGAGCTGATACAGCTCTTATGATAATTGGTTTATTAACACTAACCAAAAATTACATGATCATTGCCCTTGACCCTACTATTTACCCTCCAGGAATTTATTCTGCGTGTGCACAGACAACTGAACAAGGATATTCCCTGGAGGGCACTATGTTACAGCTAGCCACAGAAGCACTTGTAAGTATGAATCAGTAGAGGGCCTGGTTACGATAATTATGGCCTGTCTATGTATTTTATCTGACCCTGAGAGCCCAAGCCCAAGACAGTCAGGAAAAGAAAGAAAAAGCTTGTGGGGCAATATATATTATGTAATCGTTTTTTAGTTAAACACACAGCAGATAACCATGTCTATTTCTCTTTCTGTCTCTCTCTCGCTCGTTCATTGTGCTTGTGCGTGTATGCACACACATTGGACCTGCAGGAGGGACTAAATGGGAGTGACAGTAAGTACAGGGTTTATTTGGAGGCTGATTTGTATGTTCTGGAATTCTTAGTAACGGTTGTATAAGCTAGGAAATGCATTAAAAACCACTGAATCGTACACTTATGTATTTTATGGTATATGAATTATAGCTTCATAAAGCTGTTCAAAAAAAAAGGAGGAGGTAGGTATGGGAGCACATGCCTGTAATCCTTGTACTTAGAAAGCTGAGGCAGGAGGATTATAAATTTGAGTCTAGTTAGGGCAACTTTAGGACTTAGTGAGACTCTCTTTTGCATTTTAAAAATGGAAAGGAAAACAAAAGTATGTGTTGAGAGGGAGCTAACAATGACTGAGCCCTGAGTCCAGTCTCCAGTACTGAAAAGGAAAAAAAAAAGAAGTTGGGCTCATTATAACCTTGTCCCATGGCAGGTCCAGCCTCCTTGGGTATGGGTGTGGCCCCCTACCAAAGTCTGTGTGACCTCTATAATGCAAGAGAGAGACAGCAAATAAGGTCTTGCGCTCCTCCCATGGGCCATACAGCTGGCTCATGGCAGTGACCAAGTACCACCTGACTCCAAGCCAGGTGCCCTTCTGTATGCTGGCTCCACATACGCAGGCCTACCCAGTAGCTACAGTCTGGCATACCTGTGGTCCCTGCTCGGTCTGGCTGTCAAAGGGGTTCCCAACCACCCGAGCCTTGGCTCGGGCCACACTCCGCTCCACAAACTCCTCATAAACATCCTCCTGCACAAAGGTCCGGGAGCCAGCACAGCAGCACTGGCCCTGGTTGAAGAAGAGTGCAAAGTGGGCCTGCTCCACAGCCCAGTCCACTGCAGGGACACAAAAGTGACCATGAGAAGAGCCAGGTAACCTGATCCCAAGACTGCCCAGCTATTCCCTGGGGAGGGAAAGTCTGAGAGTTCATCAGCAGCACCAGGAAAAAGGGTGGGACAAAGCAGAGTGGCCCAGTTAAAGAGCACATGTGCAATACAGTGGACACTACAAGGCCCAGTGAGCTGGACTGAGGGAGCTGGAGTCTGAGGACTCTAGGAGTGAGCAGGCCACAGTGCAGATCACATGACTTACTGTCAGCATCTGACATGATGATGTTGGGGCTCTTCCCTCCCAGCTCCAGAGTCACCCTCTTGAGGTTGCTGCTCCCTGCAGCGACCTGAATTAGATGGCCAACCTGTGGGGACACAGAGACAAGCTCTCAGGGGAGAAGGAAGAGCCAAATGCTCTACACAGATGCAGAGCAGAGGAGTCCTGACTTGAGTGGATTACAAGAGACTTGGAGAATTCACTCTGTGTCACTGCCCCAGCCTGGGATCCTAGATGATAATAACTGTATATACCACGTGACATGTACACAGTGGGCCCTGTGACAACTGCTGTGTCCACTAGAGTCAGCCCTTGGAATGACCTCAACAACAGACAGGGAAGCTCTTCCCTTTAATTCGGGGATGAGGCTCAGAATGGCCAAATCACATGCCTACAGTCTCATAGGTGGTCAGTGTGTGATCTGAACTGACCCTTGAGTTCAGATTCTTTATAGAGTATTGTCCTGTGCACAGTACTCTGTGTGAAGATGACACTGTGCTTCTCCCCTCTATCTTCCCAGAGCCTGGCCCAAATGCCTGAGCTCATCTCTGTAGTGAATGAACACACCTCCACCCTCAGGAAATCAGCCTCTCTGTGACTCCTGAAATCACCTCTTGGCCTTAAGTTAGGGAATGAAACAGCAAAGGGAATTCCTAATGTGTGACTATGTGTGTCACTGGGCCCTCCCCAAGTTTACCATCACTACATGCAGGCTCAGTGTGTGATGATACACAGGTACAACTATTTCAAGATTACATTCATTATACTATTCTCTGTCCGCTTGAATCCAATGATGTACAATGTCTGAGTTTTCAGAGTAGGAAAAAAATTTTATCTAAGCAGTCATAAACTTTACCTCTCCTATCTTCATTCTAACTCTGAGGATTGGGTGTGGTTGTTACCCCATGTCACAGATGGGAAAATAAGAGTCTTCACAGGTGACTAAGTGTGACCTGCCCAGGTTGCACAGCAAATAAGTACTGCTTAAACAGTTCTGTGACACCAGCAACCCTCATCTTCCCACTGTGCTGTCCTTACTGTCTCTACTGCTTAGGTACCACCATCCTCATTTTAAAGGGCATGAACAGAGCCTCACCGACACACACAGAATGATCCTGTGTCATGTTAGCAAGGTCAGGACTTAAACTCATGTCGTTCTGAAGCCCTCTTAATTGCAGTGTTCCTCAAGGAGCTTCATGGTGCTTTGGCTTCATCTCAGAGCCTTATAAAGTCAGCCAGTCCTGGCCTACTTATCCACCCGGGATGCCAGCCTCCCCCAGACCGTAAAGGGCGCTCCTGCTCCATCCTTCCTGGCACATATGGGGCCCTCACCTGAGCTGCTGAGAGGCCAGGAGCTCTTCTTGACTTACCAGCTATCAAGAACATTGGGAACTTGAGCCAGTCATACTGTAAGCTTGAAGTCCTGAGGACACCTTACCTCAGTGGACCCTGTGAATGCCACTTTGTCCACATCCTCGTGGGAGGCAATGGCCGCCCCAGCCGTGGGGCCATATCCAGGAACAATATTGACCACTCCAGGGGGAAAGCCAGCCTGAAGACAAAAGCCAGGGAATACCAGAGTCATCCTCCTGCTCCAAGGGCCTGGACTAGGAGAACAAAGCCCTTCCTAGAGAGGCCAACACAATTACTGAGGACACACAGGAGTGAACGCCAGCTTTATCAGACACGACACAGGAATTTGAAATGGTTCAGACAAGAGTATTTGTGGGGTCCCTGTGAACATTTCACTTAGAACAATGGTTTTCATTCTTTTTTTCCCCTGTGGTAACAGAGATTGAACCAAGGACCTTCACATTGTGCTATATCCCCAGCCCTTTTTTTTTTTTTTATTTTGAGATAGAGTCTTGGTAAGGCTTAGTGTTCAGGCTAGGCTCTAATTTTTGATGCTCCTGCCTCAACCTCCTAAAGTGCTGGGATCACAGGCATGTACCACCCTACTCAGCTCAGTGGTTTTCATTCTTTGAAAGGGATCTTGCATGAAGCCTAGTGTGAAAAAAGCAAGCAGGGAGCCACTGTAGTTTAATATGGTAATAATGAGATTACACAGACACCCCTGTTTTGAGGCCCAGAGGCCCCTCAGAGCACCTCCAGAATAAGCCTGTGCAAGGACTTAGAGGTCAAGATGGAAACAAGCCACACACCTCCTTGATCAAGTTGGCCACATAGAGTGCGGTGAGTGGTGTCTGCTCAGCAACCTTCATCACCACCACGTTTCCAGTTGCCAAGGCTGGGCCCAGTTTCCATGCTTGCATCAGAAGCGGGAAGTTCCACTGCACAAAACAACAACTTCCTTGAAACCCAGGTTCTCCTTAGCTGCACTGGGGAGCAAGAAATGCCACCTCAAGAGCAAAAGCTGCACCAAGTCCTCTGAACTTCATGTGTCCCCACACCCTGATCATAGGGTGGACAAGGCAAGTGGTAGATATGATGACAGCCACTAAATTAATTTCCACTTCTCAGATGAGGAAAGATGGCCCTAGAGGGGTAACTTATTCACGGCCCCAAGTTCATGGGTAGCAGTGCTTGGACTTGAACCTAGGTCACCATTAACTATTTCTAGCCAACACCCAGCAACCTTCTGATACCACTGCTGACACTCTCCCTCTGCAAAGAGCATAGCAAATCTCACTCTTCGTCCCCTTGACACCTCTTGAGGTCTGGCACTCACCGGAATAATCTGCCCACACACCCCCACAGGCTCATGGCGGGTGTAGCTAAAGAAATCTCCATCGATGGGAATGGTCTTCCCATGGTACTTATCAGCCCAGCCGGCATAATACCTTAAAAGAAAAGTCCAAGCTTTAGTCAGTGTCAGAGACCCTTGCAATCCCTGCCAGAAAGGAAACTCAAACTTGTCCAGTTGGGTCTTTCTGGTGACCATCCTCCCATTTGGCTTACTCCCCGAAAGACTGTGAATGGTTGCCGGGGCTCAATAAACCATTCTGTATAAGGACCCCTGATGCTAAAGTTCTAGGGGCCTACTACCTCCAAGCCTACTTGTCCAGTTCTCCAGGGAGTCAGGTTTTTGCTTGTTTTGTTTCGTTTTTTGACACTGAGAATCAAACTACATCACCAGTCCTTTTTCAAAAAAGATGCGTGAAAGATAAAGGATGTGAAGTAAAAGGAAGATGTGTGAAGCGAGTGGGGTCGGTCGGGGTGAACTTAATACCAAAGTTCACTTGGCTTGGAACGTGGATTTGTGACCCTTGTTCTATGCAAGTCCAGGTCCTGCTGTCTCCTTCCTACCACTTCTATTTGAATGTGGTCTATCTTGCATCTGTTCTGCATAACTCAGAAGGGAATATTCTGTTTTGAGATAGGGCATTGCTAAGCCACTAAATTGTCTAAGCTGAGCATAAACTCATGATCTTCACACCTCAGCCTCCCAAAGTACTGGGATTACAAGTACACACCAGCAGGCCCAGCTCCAAAGAGTTTTAATTAGCACAAATGAGTAACACTAAAACTCAGGAGTGTAGCTCTGCTGAGAGTCACCAGGCTGCTTTCTGGGGCATCCTCATAGCATGGGTTTTCTGCCTCTCAATTACAGACACTTAGGGCTAGGGTTGTTGGGGCTTGTCCTGTGCATTTTAAATTGGTTAGCAGCATCCCTGGCCTCTCCCCACTAGTGCCAGTAACCCCCATCCCTTGCAGTTGTGACAGCCAACACTGTCTTGAGGCCTATCTACTATCCCCTGAGGAATGTGATGGTTTAGTTCTGTTAGGAAGGGGAACTCCTACTTCTTCATCTGCCCGTCAGAGGGGAGCCGTCACTATTTACACAGTATCCTGTCCACCTTGTCTACCACTGGTCAGACTCAAAGGTATCTAGTCATGGTCCCTACTCTAGGAACTTGGAATTAGGACTAAGAGATTTTAGCTTGGTCAGGCAGCACGAGCAGCCGGGTTCCAGCATCAAGACAGGCTTTGAAGGGAAGGCATGGTGTAGTGAGAGAAGAGTGAAGCAAGGGAGATCAAAGACCTTTCCAACTGGAGACCCAGGGGCTCCCTACTGTGTGTGCCAGAGTAACCCAATGGCTCCCATAGGGCTCCTACTCCTTGGTCACTGAGATATTTATGACTAAACCCAAATGCAGCCAAAGGGAAAAAATAAAATAAAATTAGAGCAGAGAAATGAATAGGGAACACAAAAACTACGAAGAGAATCAACAACAACAACAACAACAAAAACCTGGAAAGCCTTTAGTTGGACTAAGAAACAAACAAGCTAAGAATAAAGTCAAAGTCAAAGTGGAGATGATGAATTGTACAGTGGAAAATTATAAGACCTAGATAAAACAGGCGACTCCAGCCATGTAACATGAAAATTACCAAAAGTGATTCAAAGAGAAAGACAGCGTTTGTGGGCTGAGGCATAGCTCAGCAACAAGAGCACTTGCCTAGCAAGCATGAGGTCCTGGATTTGGTTCCCCACCATCACATAAGCCAGGCACAGAAGTGTATGTCTGTAACACCAGCACTCAGGAGGTTGAGGCAGAAGGACTGCTGTGTCTTCAAAGTTGGCCTGGACTATATAGTGAGTTCAATACCAGCCTGGACTACAGAGTGAGACCCTATCTCAAAAAAGAAAAAAGAAAGAAAAAAAAAGAGAACAAGAGAAATCCTTTGTGACTATGTGATACTGGGCGATTTTCCTGCAAGAGAGTCAAAATAGAGCCTGCATCTCAACTTCCTGTGTTCCTTTGTATTTCTGTAGTTCTGTTTCTGTGCTCCACCATCATTCTCCCATTTCACCCAGCCAAAACAAAAAACAGGAGAACTAAGCTCGTACCGGATGCATTTCAAGACCATGTCCAAATCCACCAGGTAGGAGATGACATAGGGCTTGCCATTGTCCAGGGTCTCCAAGGCCTGAGAAGAAAAATCAAGGTCAGCAAAGACGTGTCGGTGCAGCAACAAAATGAAGCCAGCAGGCTGAGGAGTGGTATGGAGGAACGTATGGACATGGGCCGGTGGGCGCCAAGAAGAGAGTGCCCTTTGGGCTACTGAACATCAAGTGCATCTCAGAATCTTTGCCCACCCTCTCCCAAGGCAGAGAGAAGGTACAAAGGGTAAGGAGGGATGGGTAACAACTTCTCGCTCACTTCACAGACTTATTTTTTCAGCTTATGCCCTCTGCCAGAACCAGGTGTTGGGAATACAGAAATGAGTATAAAATTTACAGAGCACAGAAACAGTGAATAATACTGTAAATCATCTATCACACGTTAGGGACCCATCATCACATGTTAAGACTGGGGAAAGGAAAAGACTGGACTGCCCGCCTCAGTCTGAGACACCAACCTAAGACTAAAACCCAAAGGATATGTAGGAGGCAACAGGACAAATGATGATGCATGAAGCAGAGGCCCCAAGCCAAAGGGAACAGAATGCGCAGAGGCCCTGGTGCTCAAAACCTGGCTGCAAAGAGCTGAAGGGAAGGCTGGTGAGCAAGGCTGTGCATGCAAGAGACTCAGGCCAGCAGAACCTGGGCAAAAGAGCCAGATTGGCATGGTCTTATAGATGCCACACAAAGCTTTAGAGAAGAATGCCATGGTATAGTTTGCTTTCTGGAAGGCTCACTCTGGCTGCTATGTGGAGAACATACTAGAGCAGGGAGAGAATTGCTTCCTGGTTTCCTCTGCCTCTGGTGACCAAGGAAAGGGTTCACAAAGAGAGGCCCAGGGAAAAGTAACCAGAAGGTCTCTCCAACATAGCTCCTCTTCTTCCCCTCCGTTTCCTTCTTTCCTGGCCTTACCCAGTGCATCACACACTGAAAGGCTTTATTGGCTGTGGCTTTCTGAGGTCCCGAGGCGTACCCAAAAATGTCCATCCTGAGCCCCCTTGACCACTTCTTACATATCAGAAGCTTGGCCTCTGGCAGTGCACAGGATGCTGTAAACCCTTTGGCCATGTAGGAAGCAAAGGTGAGAGAGTTGAGGACTCACCGCCAGGTAGGTACGGTCCCGCTCAATCAGGTCAGCCAGGCGAAATAGCAGCCGGCCCCTCTCAGAGGCATCCATGCGACGCCAGGGTGAGCCCAGCTGGAAAGCAGCCCGGGCTGCCTTCACTGCCTTATCCACATCTTCCTGCAAAACACCCACAGGGCAGCTCAGCGGAAGTGCCTCCAGTACCGCCCACCCCAATGTCAAGCACATCCAGAGTCATCAGTATGGGCCAACACAGAAAACTGCCCCAAAATGGTCCTTCTGAGTCCCCAGAACTCTACAAGGTATAGACTTCAGTGACAAGGCTAGGTCACACACCTTTTTCTCTCCTGGCCAGAAGAAATGAGAATCCTGACTGTTGCTACTTGTACATTTTCATGTCAACATTTCCCACAGAGGTTTAGAAGGAGAGGCACTCATGGATTGTGCTTACAATCAATCTGATCGGTTTTCTCCCTTCCTGCTAAGAAAGCAAGCCAAGCCAAAGGAACCACAGCCTCAAAGATGGCTGGCAGTCTCTGAAAAAAAAAAAAAAAAAAAGCTTCCCACTCCTTGGAGAAGCAGTACAATCCTAGTATTTTTTATCTAGGGAGACGTAAATGAGAAGGCGGAAAACACAGTTTTCGTGAGACTGTGTTTGTACCAGGGAATGAACACAGAGACTTTGCATTAAGTGATATCTCTAGCCCTTTCTTTTTCTTTCTTTCCTTTTCTTTTTTCTTTCTTTTTTTTTCTTGAGATAGGGTCTCACCAAAATTCCACACAACTAAATTCCAGAAGGCAGAAAACACAGTTTTCGTGAGACTGTGTGTGTATCAGGGAATGAACACAGAGACTTTGCGTTAAGTGATATCTCTAGCTGTTTCTTTTTCTTTCTTTCCTTTTCTTTTTTCTTTTTTTCTTTTTTTCTTGAGATAAGGTCTCACCAAAATTCCACACAACTACATTACAGCCACCTGTGCCTCTCCCTTTTCTGACCATTAATTTCCAGGGCTATTAGATGCTCCCCAAGTCTATAACTCTATACTGTATGGATTATCAAACCCACATATAATTTAGAATCTTTGCTTGTAGGAAATCTTCTGTTGATCCATTTACTCAGAAATTTTATTTTATTTTTTTTTTATACTGAAAATGGAACCCAGACCCTTCACACATTCAGAACTAGCTACATTCCCCTGCCCATATTTATTTTTTATTTTTGAGACAGGGTCTCACTAAGTTGCTAGATTGCTGAGGGTGGGCTTAAACTCAAAATGCTCCTGCCCCTGCATCCCAGAGTGCCGGAATCCCAGGCCTCTGCCACCAACCTGGGTTTACTCCAAATTAGGTTACAAAAGTAATAGACATGCATGGTCAAGTTTCAACCATACGAACACATACAAAGTAAAAACTGAATCCATCCCTGTCCTGAGGTAAGTTACCAGCTCATACCTTGTTCCCTTCTGCCACCTGACAGATGATCTCTCCAGTGGCTGGGTTGACCGTGGGGAACGTTTTCTTGCTGACAGCATCGTGCCATTCATTGTTTATGAAGATCTACAATGAGAAAAGTTCTCAGAACCAGCTCGCAAACCCCATACAGGCCACCGGAGATATGAAAAACAAATCAGAAAGAACAACAAAAAATATAAATCAGCTTCCAAGTGTTGTGGCCTTGAAGCTAAAAGCACAAGCCTTCGAGACAGTTTAAGCCAGAGTTTTCATGCTGTTTGGGTAAGTAATATGACCTTTCAGTGCCTTGGTTTCTTAGCAAAATGAAGAGAATGTTCCTAATGTTTATGTTACATAACAAATCATAAAACTCATGACTTAAGCTGGTTTCTTATCTGTTAGAGTTGTGCCTGTTGATTGGGCCCAGCTGGACAGTGCTGTCTTGGGTGGGCCCAGTCCAGCGGCAGCTGGGGCCATGGGCCACTGACAGAATGTGCACGATGCCTCTCCACTTGCCCTTCTGGTACTATCTGGATGCTTGAGATTCCTGACTGCATGGCAGACTCAAGTTGACCTGTCTTCCACATGGCAGCTGGCCTCCATGACTATTCCAAAAGAACCAGGTGGAAGGGGCTGGAGGCATGACTCAGCAGTTAAAACCTGGCTTATGAGAGCTCTCCATACTGCTTTCCAGAGTGGTAGAACGAATTTACACTCCCACCAGCAGTGCAGGAGGGTTGCTTTCTCCCCACAGCCTCTCCAGCATTGATTTGTTGATATCAACCATTCTCTCTGGAGTGAGATGGTACCTTAGCATTGTTTTGATTTGCATTTCTCTTATGGCTAGAGATGTTGAGCATCTTTTCATGTATCTATTGGCCCTTTGTACTTCTTTGTGAGTGAACTGCCTCTTCATTTCATTTGCCCATTTTTCAATAGGATCCTTTATTTTGGTGGGCTTAATTTTCTTTAGCTCCCTATATATTCTAGTTGTGAGTTTCTTATCTGAGGTGTTGGTGGTGAATATTTTTTCCCAGCCTGTTGGTTCTTTATTTACAATGTTGACAGTTTCCTTTGCTGTGCAGAAACTTTTTCATTTGCCAAGATCCAATTTGTTGATAATGGAGATAATGGGCTCTCAAAAGACTAGAAATAAATATCCCCTTTGATCCGGTGACACCCTTCCTGGGAATATATCCAAAAGAGGCCAAAACAACATACAACAGAGATATATGTATACCCATGTTGATAGCAGCACAACTAACAATAGCTAGAATATGGAAGTCACCACAATACCCATCAACAGACCAGTGGATACACAAACTGTGGTACTTATACACAGTGGAATACTACGCATCTGTAAGGTCCAACAGCATGGAAGTTTTCACAGGCAAATGGAAGAAACTTGAGAATATCATGCTTAGTGAAGTGAGTCAGAAGCAGAAGGTGAAACATTGGATGGTCTCTCTGATATGAGAGACCCAGACCACAACTATCTCATGGAACTTTAAAAGAAAGACAAAGCGTGAAAGAGGGGGAGGGGGGGTGAAGGGAGGGCAGGGAGGGTAGGGGGAGGGACAAAAGGAGAGCAGGAAAGCCCTTGTCACTTTGACAAGAAATGTATGGGCACAAAATGCTCAACTCCATTGTAAGCCTTAAATTCTGCACTTGTACATATCAATAAAATGGGGGGAGGGGACTTGGCTTAGCAAGCACAAGTCACTGGGCTACATTTCCCAGTGTCACATAAGCCGGGCATGTCATCCCAGCATTCAGGAGGCTGAGGCTGGAGGACTGCCATGTGTTGAAGGCCAGTCTGGGCTCCACAGTGAGTTCAGGATCTGCCTGGATTCCAGGATGAGATCCTGTCCCATAAAGGATCCAGGTGGAGGCCAAAAGGCTTTCTAAGTCTCAGTCTCTGTTCTACCGTGAAACTGTCACGCAAAGTGAGTTTCAGACCCACTCCAGATTCACAGGCAGGGAACAAGCACCCCTCTTCCCTGGGAGGCATAGCAAAGCATCTCCTGCCATCTTCACCACACTCCACTACCGCCCAAGGCAGCAGAGAACCAAGTTAGGTTATTCTTTCATCCATTCAACAAATACGGTGTGGACAGCTGTGGTAGGCCGGGCACTACTCCAGGGTTGAGGGCACAGGGGAGACAAAACCAACAAGGACCACACTCGCATAGTGCCTGTTGTTTTGGCAGACATAGAAAATAAAGTGGCAATAAAATACACCGGATATCCTCAGGTTAAAAAAAAAGAGAGAGAGGCATCCTCAGACTGAAGCCACAAGTACAAAGTGAGGGGATCAGTGGCCAGTGAAGGCCTCCTCCGTGAGACACAGATGGTTGCCGAGACCTGACTGCTGAGAAGGAGTCGGCCGTGGGCATGTGGGAAGATGCACAGCACAGGCAGCAGGGTGGAAGGGCAAGTGCAAAGGACCAGGGCAGGAATAGAGTGGGAGCACGTGATAAAGGAAGGTCATCAGGGTGGCTGGTGAACTAGGGAGGGATGGGAGATGCACCCGAAAGGACAGGTCCTGTGAAGCCCTCAATTCAGCACGTGGTTTGTAATCTGGACTAGACCATCACTGTTGCTGCTGGATTAATAGTGACTAAGCTAAGTTTATGGAAAGGCCTCACTGCTCAGGAGGAGGGTGCCAGGCAGGCAGGACCCTCTTCCTTTGCACAGAAAAAAGGTCCTTCCCAAACCTGGCTGCTTGGTAAAGTTCCCTGCCGGCTCTCTGCTCCCTGGAAGCCAGCAGTGATCTGAGGGGAGCATGGCGCTGTCCCAGGTGGCTACTCCCTTCAGACAGACATCGGCCTAATCTCGCAGGGAAGGGTCCACCGTCACATCATAGGCTATACTGCCACAGATGAGGTGAAGGCAAGGATGTCTGGCTGTCTGCCTGCCATCCTGATGGGGCCTCTTCAACCCCAGCATGGCTGAGTCCCGTACTGGGAATCACCTACAGCCAGTCTAGGCCAGAGCTTATGGCATCACCAAGACCAAGCTACCAAGCAGACCCTGGAGCTTGGCTCCCCCAGGCTCCAGAGGAACTAGCCAGTCACAGGAATGGAGGCTTGAGGCAAGAATCCAGTGACTTGAAATATTCTGCTCTTAGTTTTGTCACCTGGGGCAAGGCCTTCCCCTCTTCAAAGCTCCTCTCCTTATCCATGGAGTGGTGACCACCATAGCACCCCCTTCACAGAGTGGCATTCCTGCTCAAAGGGCTTGCACCAAGCCTGCAATGAGTAAGCATTCAGTGCTGTGACAGTGACAAGGTGGTGACAGGAAGGGACACTCAGAACAGGGCTGGCAAGCTGTTGTGACTCCAAATTTCCCAGGCTGATATTTCATCTTTCTGTACAATACCCATATCACCATGGCAGCATGATGCACAGATGTTCTTGGCATTGGGCAGAGGAGTGTGAGTAAACATTAACTAGATTTTGGAAGTATGTTTGTATAGTTTCTAAGCCAGTCAATTATTAATCTTTGGGGAAATGACACCACGGTCTTTCCTGCAGTGGCTGGTAGTCTCAAGTTGGATGGGGGCTGTGGCAAAATGGGCTCAGGCTAAAAGCCAGGCTGATCTCTGACCTCCAACCTTTAGACCCCAGGGCAAGCTGGCCTTGGAGACACCAAGGTGAGTGCTGTGGGTACCTGCAGCTGGCCCTGCCTAAGATTGGCTCCCATTTGGTAAATGCAGAGGGAAGAAAAGCATGAAGGCTGCTGAGGATTCAAGGTCACACCACGGGCTTGGTGACACAGGGCAGAGAGCTGGTGGTCACTGGCTAAGCATCATTCTCATCTTCAGCACAGCAGCAGCTCAGAGCTCCTGGCCTCCAGCAGCTGCTGTGCCACCAAGTGCTAGAGCAGCTAGGGACAAGCAGGCAGGGTGGACTGTTCTTGTTCTGTGTCCTTGCCCTCTGATCTCTTCTCACTCCCCCCACCCAAGGAGGATGTTCTCACTGCCACATCCCACTTTGAAGTGTCATATAAAAAGCACCAACCTCAGAGCCAGAGAACCCGGGTTCAAATTCTGACTCTCTCAGCCTGGGAGCCCGGGCAAAACTCTTCTCTTCCCAGTGGCTTCACCTAGTACCTGTAGTAAGTACAACACAGGTGTGCAGTTCCCAGACCAGGATCTGGCCACTGTGAGTTACTATACCATCACTCCAGACACTGAGGCTCTCCCAGATCAGATATTCTTAGAGGCAAGGGTTAGGCCTGATAGCTCTTTGCATGCTGCTCTCTGCACAGCAGCATGCCTAGCTGGTATCGAAAAGGCTTTCACTGTTGTTTTGCAAAGATCAGGAAGTACAGCAGAGACGTGAAGGGCCTATCTGCCTACATGCCCATTAGCCCCACCCTTCCCTGCCACCTAGATTAGGGCTCTGGAAGGATCACTCCCTGGCCATGTGCTTTTCCAAGCTGGAATTTGCTGTGTCATTCTTCCTGGGTGAAGAAGGTTGCATTTTCAGCAACAGACCTCCCTTCTCAGGAGATTAAAAAAGGGGTTGGGGAGGAGGCTGTGCCCAGCAAGGCCCTGGAATCTTCTGCCATTTAGGGACTCGGTGGTTTCCATCCTGGCAGAGGATCTGGTCTGAAACTAACACTGAGCTGCCAATACTCCGCTCTAAGCAAGGAGAGTTTCACAGCAACTTGTGTTGAAAAAACACAAGGTCAGAGTCCAGGCCAAATGCTTTCAAACTTCCTGGCCCCAAACCAAGACTGACTTACATAACATGCTAAAATCAGTTAACCTTTGCGGGGGTGGGGGGGGGGGGGGGGGGTTGGAGGGGTGGGAAACGGGTCATCCTAACTCACACTTCCTCATTCTGGTTTCTAGAAGAGAGAGAAGTCAGGAGTTGAAATTCTGAATCTGGTCTGGTGGTAAAAATGCATCAGTACTTTTCATTTTATATTACATGTATTCCACAAGCGTTGAGAGCCATGGCCATGCCAAGTATGAGGTAAAACAGCCAACTCCTGGCTCCTGGCAACTGAGTCCTACAGACAAGAGGACTCAGTAAACAAGCGAACCCAGGGAGGAGGAGGTGCACAGGCTGTGCCACCCAGGAGGGACAGGCTCACACACCCTGATCAAGGGCTAAGGTACTTTTTTTAAGAGAGACCTTAAGGGCAACAGCAGGAAGCACTGTAAGACAGGAGCTGAAAGGGCCATGTGGCTGCACATGTGGTGAGAGAGCAGGGAGACCTCCGTCCCACTTGCTGTGTGCCAGGAACTGCACTTGCTGCTGGGGGTTGCAGGAACTAGGATAGGTGTGGCAGCATCTGTTTTAAGTGAGGACAACAGACTTTCTGTTATATAACTCACTTTCCAAGTGTCAGTTTACCTTGGACTTTATTCCATCAGCAAATCCACCATATTGAATAACAGTTCCTGCACTACAGATGGGTGACAGTTCACTTAACCATTTCCTGTGACCACACTTTCAGGATAGGTACTCCTTCCTGTGAACATGATGCTGCCACCAGTATCCCTTACTGTGTATTTCTGCAAACTTGAGGCAGATTGCGAAGCAGAACTAGTAATGAGGATAACATGATCATTTTGACCACCTCGGACATTCTTGTTTCCAAGGTCTGCTAGATTACAGGTTACGAGGTGGAAAGGCAGAGGCTGTCAGCGTAGCTTAGTGGTTAAAGTGCTTGCTAGGGAAGCAAGACACCCGGGGTTCAATTCCCCAGCACTATATATATAAACCAGGCATGGTGGCACATGTCTGTAATCCCAGCACTTAGGAGGCTGAGGCAGGAAAATTGCCATATGTTTGAGGCCAGCCTGGGCTACATAGTGAGTTCAGGACCACGTGGAGTACAGAAGGAGACCTTGTCTTAAAAAACAGTAAGAATTAGGGACATTACCTGGGAAATACTTAGAAAATTCATGTTCCAAGAACAGCTTATTTTCCCATAGAATGAGTTGATTTTTTTTTTTTTTAATATCCTGTAGTTTAGGCTGGTCTTGAACTCATTATGTAGTCCAGGCTGGCTGCGAATCCACCACAGTTCTCCTGCCTGACTTCCAAGTGCTAGGATTACAGGTATGCACCATCAGGCCTGGCTTATCTGGTGCTAAGGGATCGAATGTGGGGCCTCATACTTCCTGGGCAATTGCTCTAATCACTGGGCTATCCCCCCAGCCATGGGTTGATTCTTGACAGACAGCAGCTACTCTCTAACTAACAGTAAAGAAGGCTGGAGGAATGGCTCAGCTGTTAAAGTGTTTGCTTAGCAAGCGCTACATACCCGAATTTGATTCCCTAGCACCAAATAAGCCGGGCGTGGTGGCACACGCTTGTAATCCTAGCAGTTGGGACACTGAGACAGGAGTCCAAGGCCAGCCTGGGCTCCATTATGAGTTCAGGACCAGCCTGGGCTGCAGAGTGAGGCTCTGTCTCAAAAAGGGGGAAAAAAAAAAAAGGGTAAAAAATCGGGAAGGCAGATGTCATCTTTAAAATTCCAAGGCGTAGAGTTTAAGATAAATACGAAATACCACACATGCTCACACATCTCCACAAAGTACGCAGAAGCTCAGGTTAGTCTGGAGCTAAGGCCAAAGGCAGCCAGCCATCTCCCGGGACTAGCTAGACGCATTCTAGCACTTAATTCCAGCCCTCATCTCCCACTCCCACATCCTGGAGTCAGTGCTTCTGTATTTTTAGATTTTTACCTCTCGAAGTGGGTGGAAGGGTTAATTCTATTGTAGAATGTTTGCCAGGAACACAGTTTCATTTTGTTTGTGTGCTGAATTTTTTGTTTTGGGATTTTTGTTTTTTGAGATGGAGTCTCCCCTGTAGTCCACACAGGTCTTAAACTCTACTATGTATCCCAGGCTGGCTTTAAACTCATGGCAATCCTCCTGCCTCATTCTCGCGAGTGCTGGGTTTACAGGCGTGTGCCACCACAGCCGGCTTCTGTGGAATGGAATTCAGGGCCTTGCACTTAAAGGCTGTGCTCCCTCCAGCCCTGTCCGTGTGCTCATAAGCTGCAGCCTTGATCTTGTTGCAATCACCTGCCCCTGGCCAGTTTCACTATCTCTTACGTGCCCCACATTCCTGCTCACATCATCTTTCAAATACTCTGAAATAGGCCCTTAAGGGTGGAGAAACAGGGTTCCCATTAAGCAATCCTTTGAGTGGTTCCTTCAGTGCAAATTTATAAGCATAGTTTGATAAATGGCAACCACTCATACATTCAATAAACATGTGCTGAACAGCAGTTCCATGCCAGGCTCTGGGGATACAAACATGAATACCACACAGATTGAGGGATAATGTGTACTAGGTATTGAATTAGGGCTGTGTCCCCAGCCATTTTATGTTTTATTTTGAGACAGTCTCACTACATCACTACATCTACATCTGGGCAATGAATTTAATATCCTCTTGCCTCAGCCTCTCAGAGTGCAGGAATCACAGGTATGCACACCCACAACAAGTTTGGCTTCTCATTGGTGATTTCAAATATTCAATCCAAGTGTTCCCTCTTTACACTCTCATCTATCCAACAGGATGTTGCTGTGAGCCAGTGCAGGTTGGGGTTAAGGGGCTGTGGATTTGAGCTGGACAGAGGTGAGTAAGAATCCTGGTTTCAAATTTAGAACATAGTGTGATCTCCCTGAGTCTCAGTTTTCTTACCTCTAAGATGGGGACAGCAATAATACCTGTTTTTTTCAAGTTACAGGTGGCATAAATAGTGAAAAATGGAGGTAAAAGTTCTCAGTACAAGGCCCAGTAGGCAATAAGTGATCAGTAACTAAGACTACTGGATCAGGAATACATTCAGATCTCCATAACACACGTATTCTGGGCTCAGGTTGACCTCAATACCACAGGCACTATTACAGCCCAGTTATCTGAAGCTCTAGTGTGCTGTATGGCTAGGAAGGCACTGAACACCACATGTCATCCCTGATAAAGAATGGTTATTAAAAACAGAAGTAGCCAAAACAGGCCCTGTGAAATCAGCAGATTCTCAGGATTGCAAAAATCTGTTTTTACAGAAGCTTTTGAAACTCCCAAGCACCTGGGCCTAGTGGCACAGGCCTATAGGCCTACCACTATGAGAGGTGGAGTCAGGAGGATCACAAACTGTACCTGGGCACTTTATCAGTTTAGCAAAATCCTCTTTCAAAATCAAACTAAAAGGGAGCTGGAGATGTAGCTCAGTGTGCAAAGGCCCTGGCTTGATATCTAGTACCACACACACATATACACACACAAGAAAAATGTGAAAGGAGTCCTAAGCAAGCAACTGACCAGAACAGTCAGTCAGGTGACAGTTCATTTGAAAGCCAGCCCAAAGTCACTCCAAACCACTGCTTAACAAAGGTCTGGCACATCTGGGAGAGGCAGCACACACCTGTAATCCCAGCACTCCACTCGGAGGCTGAGGCAGGGGTTTTAACATGAGTTTGAGGCCAGCCTGGGCTACATAGTGAGTTCAGAGACCAGCCTAGACTACCAAGAAAGATCTTGTCTCAAAAAAAGAAAAGAAAACACAGCCGCCAACAACAAAGGTTTTGGCTCATTGTGTTGGAACCTCCTAGGAAAACCAGAAAAATCAGGTTCCCACTCAAAATATGGGTGTGTGTGTGTGCGTGTGTGCTGTTAACAGTGATTATCTGCAGGGGCAGGGTGTCAGAGGTTCGGTGTTTTCTTTTAATATTTGCTCAGGGCATATTCAGTTTTAAATAAACAAAATACTTAAATCCAAAGTCAATTTTCAATACTCCAAATGGGCCAGTGCCCTATCCCACTCCACCCACTCAGGCAGTCACCACCCTCACACCAAAGAGCGTTTCCCTCCGTACATTCTTACACATTTTATGTAGACAGAGTGTAGCTATGTTCAATAGAAAGTTCTTTTTAGTATAGTTTTTTATGGGACAGAGTCTTGCTAAATTGCCCAGGCTAAATTCACAACTTTCAGTCCTCCTGCCTTAGCTACCTGAATAGCTAGGATACAGGCATGTCCAACAACATCTGGTTGTTTGGTATAGTGTTTGTTTGTTTGTTTGTTTGTTTGTTTGTTTGTTTGTTTGTTTTTGATACAGGGTCTCACTCTGTAGGCCAGGCTGGTCCTGAACTCACTATGGAGCCCAGGCTGGCCTTGGACTCATGGCAATCCTTCTGTCTCAGCCTCCTGAGCACTGGGATTACAGGCATGCGCCACCACGCCCAGCTTATGTGGTGTTGGGGAACAGAACTCAGGTATTTAGAGCTTGTCTTAGTGCTTGCTAGGCAAGTGCTTTAATCGCTGAACCATTCCTCCAGCCCTTGGTATAGTTTTAAGTGGTTATATACTGTCAAATGTCAGGATGTTGGGCATTTTGCCCCCTTGAAACAGTTTATGAAATTTATTATTCATATAAATCCAGCAGTTGTTTTCAATACTGGGACTGAACCAAGACCTTTGCACTGAACTATACCCTCCCCCCCCCCCCCCTTTTTTAAGTCTGAGTCGTTCAGGCTGGGTTCAAACTTGCCATCCTCTTGACTCAGCCTCCCAGAGTGTTGGCATTATAGGTGTGCCTCACCATGCCCAGCCCCTACTAATTCATTTCCTTTTTTTTGAGACAGGGTCTTGCTCTGTAGTCCAGGCTGATCCTGAGCTCACTATATAGCCCAGGCTGCACTTGAACTTATGGCAGTCCTCCTGCCTATCTCCAAATGCTGGGATTATAGGCCATGTGCCACCACACCTAGCTTACATGGAGCTGAGGAATCAAACCCAGGTCCTTGCGTTTGTACTTTAACCACTGAGCTATGCTCCCAGCCCCCAGCTAATTCTTTATAAATTGCTGCCTGCATGGAACTATGTCTTCCTGTAACACAGAGAACATAAATTGGATTATTTTAAAAATTGCTACTAATATAAACTGTGTTGCAGTAAGCTTCTAAGAGTGCTCATGTTTATTTCCACTGGATTTCTACCTGGTCAGTCAACTTCTTAGACAATGCTTCACTTTTTTTAAAATTGAGGATGTATTTACTGTAGTCATCACAAAATCCCACACAGGGAAATCCTTTTTTGAACCCTTTCAACAGGTCTGTTCTTCCCCCATGGTTTGGACCCAGGACTAGTGGGGATGCAAGTGTAAGTCAGCATGTCAGCCCTCACCCAGCTTCGCCACAGCCCAGGGCCGCCCTTCTGGAAACTAACTGCAGACACACCAGAGCTACAAAATGGAGTCTTATTGTTATTATAGTGTGAGCTCAAAAGCAGCACTGCCATCCCCATTCTTATTCCAGGTTAAACAAGGAGGCCTGAGTAGCCCTGAGTCATGGCTAAGGACTGTTCCCTCACAGCAGCCCTATAATGCAGAGGGAATTGTTCCCATTTTATACACACGGCAGCAAGGTAGAGTCAACCCTGCACATACTGCCACTCCTGCCTGCTTTATTCTTTTTGACTGAGCTGATCACCTTGGGTCATGCCATGCATCCGTTTGTCTTTACCTTCAATGATGCAAACTTCCTGTAGACAGGATTCTTCTTTTTTGGGAGGGGGGTGACAGGGAGACAGGGTCTCGCTGTGTGGCCTAGGCTGGTCCTGAACTCAAGGCAACCCTCCTGCCTGAGCCTCCTAAATGCTAGATTACAGGCGTGTGCTACCATCTCTGGCTTATGTGGTCCTGGGGTGGGGATTAGAACTTAGGGCTTTGTGCTTGCCAGGTAAGTGTTCTACCCAAACCATGTGCCAGTTCTCCAGCCTCCGGACAGGGTTTCTTATCTGTTGTGTTCACTGGGACTGAGGGATGATCTGGAAGTGTATGTTCAGAGAATGAAGTCTCCCGTGCTGCCACTGACTAGCGTATGGCAGGCAGTCTCAGTCGAGAGGGCAACATGGTGTGTGTCTCATGCTTTTCTTTATAATTGTTGACAAATATGAATTGCTAATGGGGAAGATGAAATCTGGCCCCAGCCAGAGGCACAAAACCACACACCCCTGGTTTTGGAGTTCTCTACAGATCTTAATTATCCTCCAAGTCTTAGAGAAAACAAGAGTGAAAAATGAAAAAGTTTCATTGACAGAGATATGTCCCTCATATGAGCAAGCTAAATGTTGCTCTTGGAAGCTCCACATCGAGGTCCTAGGTGGGGATAGGAGAAGTCACCTGAAATCTTCCTCACCCCTCTCAAGAAGCTGACCCACCCTCAGTGTTTGTTCCACCGAGAATAAGAACAGGCCAGAGGACCCCACCTCTGCTGGTCAGGTGGGAACAAAACCTGCCACCTGCCACCCAAGCTTGAAGAATGCCATTCCCCTGAGTGCTCATAACTACTCCTTAAAGCCCCTGAAAAGCAAACTCTGTGTCTGTAGAAGCCAAGTTTATTTTTATTTTTGAGGCAGGGTTTCACTTTGGAGTACAGGCTGCTGCTGAACTCACTGTGTAGTCCAGGTTGGCCTCAAACTATCCTCAAGTCTCAGCCTCCCCAAGTGCTGGGAATACAGATGTGTGCCATCACCTGGTTTATGTGGTGCCAGGTAATCGATCTCAAGGCCTTGTGCTTGCTAGACAAGCACTCTGTACTATTCCTCCTGTGGAAGCAACTTTAAAGCCAACCTAGCAGCTTAAGTGCATTTCACTGAGCTTTAAGACAATGATAAATGCCCCAGGAAAACATCCAGGACTATAGTCTAGTTTACACCCAGAGTCCCTAGTAAGAGAGTTTGCAACGAGTAGGAAGTAGAGTGGCCAGTTCCAGTACAGTGCCGCCAGAGCAGAGGGCTCTGCTGTCCCAGGAAAGCTTAAATAAACTGAATGCACTGACTCAGGAAGATAATCCGGATACACTGTTCAACAAGACAGAGAGTTTCTGAATGTAAATGGTATCTGGCTTCTCACTCGCGCACACACACATGTACCTGTTAAAAGTGCTCCGGGAGGGAGTGCCATGGGTAGCCAGAGTTTTATGTGGTTATTCTCTGTATTTTTGTACAGAAAGCCCATGTTACTTTCATGATTGCAAAACAGTCTGTTAAAAGAGCCACAGGGAGAATTCAGCCAGCTCCCCCAAGCTCCACCCCCTGACTAAATCTTGAAACAGGTTTCAAGAATCTACCAGACAAGAGTGTACATTAGGACCCAGGTGCCTGAAGATCTTAATCAGATCAAGGGCTCCAGGGTACTACCTGCCATCTCTCCTTAGAGACATTTCTGCTTGAACATCCTGATGCTCAGTTCTTCCAAGCCTCAATGCCTCAGTTAAGCAGCCTGCCCAGGGAGCAATAGCCACTGCATTTGTTGGCTTTTGTTATGCAAAGAATATTTTACTTTATTATTTATTTATGTAACATTTACTTGAAATCACTGATATATTTTTTTCATCACTTATGCGAGGCCTACAGCCATGCTGTGGGCTAGACAAACACACTGCTTAAAGCAGTCAGCTAGGAACCTGCACTACAGCATCCAGAGTCATCAAAATTTGGAGGACCTGTGATCCCTTTATGTTCCCACCGAGAGCTGCGATACACCATGAAACATAGTCTGGAGCTTACACTGAGCAGTCTAGATGCAAACCACTAATCTGCTCCTGACCTAAGGTCTTTAGGCAAGTTACTAACCCTTTTTGTAACTCAATTTCTTTCAACTATAAAGTGGAGACCATCCCAGCACCTTCCTCACGGGAGAACTGTAATGATTCAAGGCAAAACAGCTAAATGCTTAGAATACTGCCAGGTGCAAATGCTGGGCACAGAGGACAGAGGCTGTTAAAAACTAGGAAGTACCCCACCGAGTGCGCACCGGCACTGCAGTTTGGACACCTTACCCCCTGACTGCCTTGACATTTTGCGTAAGAAACTGGAGCTCAGGAGAGGAGAGCCAACCCACACTTGTTGCACAAACAAATGAACTCTTTCCTAACCAATTTGCTTCTGTGTGAATCCAGCAAATGGAAAGATCAATGGGGAAAAACAAAAAATTCTAAAGTCCTGGTTGAGCAAGAAACTGGCCACTGGGTGTCAGTTTGTGAGTGGTCACAGCGCCAGTCTCTTGGTGGCTCACAGACACCATCTGGAAAATCAACTGCCTCCCTAGCTTTTCCTCTTGGCCTTCCTTGGACGTGGCACGCGTGGGTCAAGGATAAAAAAACGATAACCAAGGAGGAGAGAAAAGTTTCGGCATGATGGACTGAGACAGACACGTTTCCTGGTCCGGGAGGGCGAAGAGGCCAGAGAGCCGAGGGCTGGTGGGATGGCGGGAGGAACCTGGAGAATGGCTTTGGAGAACCGACCACGGCTGGACGAGGCTGGATTAGCGGCCCACATCGCAGTGGGGTAATAGGAAAGAGATGCTCAGAGGCGGGGAAGGGGACAAAACTCGCTCGTGGGACCGGAAGGGGAAAGCGCGTGGAAAAATAAACCACACAGAACATCTCGAGCCTTCAATAGGTAAACTGAGGCCCACAGCGGCCCAGGACTTTACTATCGCGGACTCCATCCCGCCGAGAGGCCCGCGGGGAACCAGCCCGAGAACAAAGCGCGGGGAGGGTGGGGGTGGCTCACCTGGTTGTAGAAGATTTCAGGCTGCTGATTAGGAGCGGGAATGGCCTGGGTGGCGGCGGCAGAAAGGAGGCGACGGCCCAGGCGGGGCCCGAGGCCCGTGGCGGCGAGCGCGGCGGCGCGTAGCATGCTGCGGCGCAGGGGCTGCGGGAGATCAGACTGCGAAGCGGAGCGCGGAAGGGAGTGTGTGAGGGGCGCCGGCGGGGCGGCGGGTCACTGCGCCCCCACCTCGTCCCGCCCAGCCCCGTGCGGCCGCCAATTGCGGGGCGCGGGCGGGGCGCAGGGGCGGGCCACCACCCGCGGGTGGGGTGCGTGGGGAAGACTCGGACTGCGCTCATCTGCTCCCCGAGATCCCTTCGGGCACTGCCACGCGGAAAGACTGCCTTCCAAATTCGTCATACGTTGGTTGAACCCTCCTTTGGTTTGTTGCTGTTGTTCGTGGTACTGCATCCTTGGTTTATTTTTAGGTACGGTTTCACTTTGTAGCCCGGGCTGGCCTCCAACTCAGTCCTCCTGCCTCAGTTCCCGAAGTGCTGGGATCAAGTGCTTGTGCCACTGGTCTAGGCTTTGAACCCCTTTGTGCCCCAGCCTCCACCATTGCGATCTTGGCTTCCTGGGGCTAATGCTTCGGAGAGAGACAGCCCACTGTAAACCCAAACATGAGGTCATTTCAGACAGTGATGGGGCTACCAGGCGATGAACGGGATGGAAAGATTACGAGGACAGAGAACACACAACAATCTTATATTGTTATGCCAAGGTAACTTTGCAGACCCTGTCTCAAAATAATTTATTTTATTTAATTTTGAGACAGGATCTTGCTGTGTAGACCCGGCTGGTTCTGAACTCACTATGGAGCCCAGGCTGGCCTCGGACTCACAGCAGTCCTCCTGTCTTAGCCTCCCAAGTGTGGGGATTACATGGGTGCATCACCAAGCCCACTTTATGTGGTGCTGGGGAATCGAACTCAGGTACTTAGTGCTCTTTAATCTGCTGAGCCATTTCTCTGGCCCCTCAAAATAATTTTTTAAAAAGGGGTGGGAGGCGGGGTGACATCCGTTAGGAACCCCTTCCAGTTAATAGAAGCCTTTACTACTCTGTGTTTGGTTCCAAATAAAGCACTCTCCATATACCCTGAAAAAAAAAATTAACAAACCAGGAGTAGTGATACATGCCCACTGTCTTGTAGCCCCATCTCTTCAGCTAAGAAACCACAGAGGCAGAAACTAAGCAAGATGTCAAGTTCTAATTACCGCAGCCCACAAGCCTCTCTGGGCTTCAGTGGTTAGAGCACTTGCCTGGCTAAGTTCAGTTCCCCAGCACCACATAAACTGAACATGATGGCACACACCTGTAATCCCACCAATTGGGAGGCTGAGGCAGGAGTTAGCTGTGTTTTCTAGGCCAGCATGGGCTATATAGTAAATGAGGCCTTGCCTCAAAAAAAAAAAAAAAAAAAACTAAGTTCTGCCCAGCTAGTACCAATAGGTCATAAAACAATATAGCAACACTGAATAGAACTACACAAGATTTTTTTAAAAATTTAATGTTAGACCCATCCATTTCATTCAGCCCTCACCCATCTTCTTTAAAAGTAAATGTGTGTAGAGCTCCTCATCTGAAGCCAGAAGACCACTTCTGAGGCTGAAGGAGATGGTCTTGTGAAATTATAACTTTAAACATATAGTTTTAGACACAGTGCAGGTGTTTCCAGAAGATCTTCAAGGTGCTAAGTGGTCTGGAAAAAGATGTCCCACGCCTTAAACAATCATCTTTGCTGCCTAGACACTTTTTTCCTACATCCTCAAATCCATATAAAAATTTTAGACTCGGGGCTGAGGTCATAGCTCAGTGGTTATGCTCTTGCCTTGCATGCTCAAGGCTGTGGGTTTGAATCCTCAGCACCATATAAAAATTAGGTGGATGTGACATGCACACATGAAATTCTAACTCTTGGGAAAATGAAGCAGGAGGATTGCTTTGAGTTCAGAGGCCATGCTGCGGGCTAGAGGAATGGCACAGTAGTTAAAGTATTTACTAGTATAAGGCCATGAGTTCGATTCCTTAGCACCACATAAAGCCAAGTGTGGTGGCGCACACCTATAGTCCCAGTACTAGGGAGGCTGAGGCAGGAGGATCGCCTTGAGTCCAAAGGCCATCATGGGGTACATAGCGAGTTCAGGGCCAGCCTGTACTGAGGGTCAAATCCAAAGCCTTCACACTGGTCTATACCCTTAACCTATTTTTCTATTTTTTTTAATCTTTTTTTTTGAGACAAGGTTTTTTTTGTAGTCCAGACTGGTCCTGAATTCACTATGTAGCTCAGCTGGCCTTGAACTCACAACAATCCTCCTGCCTTAGTCTCCCGAGTGCTAGGATTACAGGCATACATCATACCCAGCTTATGTGGTGTTGGGGAATCAAACACAGGGCCTTGAGCTTGCTTACAAGCACTTTATCTACTGAGCTACGCCCCCAGCCTGGCCAAGGTCCACTTGCTGGTGTTCAAGTATTGATTCAGGGGCTGAAGGAAACCAACGGGGAGAGAGAGAGAGAGAGAGAGAGAGAGAGAGAGAGAGAGAGAGAGAGAGAGAGAGAGAGAGAGAGAGAGAGAGAGATATTTAGAGCATACACTAATCTTGTCTATGCATGGTAGCATAGACCTACCCCTAGCATTCTAGGAGGCTGAGACAAGAGGATCTCAAGTTTGAGCCCTGCCTGGGCAATTTAGCAACATGGTGAGATCTTGTCTCAAAATTTAAAAATAAAATTAAATTTAAAAAGTGATAGGCATATAGCTCAGTGAGAAAGCCTTGGGTTCAATTCCCAGTATTGCAGTAGATGAATAAATAATGAGCTAGCCTGGCATATTCCTGTAATCCTTGCGCCTTGGGATGTTGAAGCAGGAGGATTGTAAATTCAAAAAAAGCCTGGGCCGTTTGTCTCCAGGTTAAAAAGAAAGAAAGAAGGAAAAACTTAGGCCTGGGATATAGCTCAGTTCAATCCCTAGTACCATTAAAAAATAAAATAATGTGTTGCCAAAAAGATAGTCACAGAACTTCTGTAAGAGATATCCCCTGAAATTCCTGTGATCAAACTTTAAATAAAATTTTGGTTCAGATTGCTTCTCACAGGTGGGAACTCCTGGAGGTCACAGCACACAGGAAAGCACTGTCACAAGATCAAACCCCAAGTCTTATACGTGCGCAGCAAATGCTCTACCCCTATCATTGGCTACAACACTTTTTTTTTTGAGACAAGGTCTTACTCTGCAGTTCAGACTGGTCCTGAATTCACTGGATTTGATTGTTCAGAACCACATAAGCAAGTATGGTAGTGTATACCTGTAATCCCAGCACTTGGGAGGCTGAGGCAAGAGGATTGCTCTGAGTTCTAGGCCAGCCTGGTCTAGACAGTGAGTTCAGAAGCAGCCTGGACTATAGAGAGACCATGTCCCCCCAAAAAGCACTTAATATCCCTAATTTACCATACATCCTAGCTTAGCTGTACCGCATACTACATGAAGAGTGTCTGTCGTTCCCTTTTGTGATCAGCCAGCTGACCAGGAGCTGGGCTCACTGCCACCACCCAGTAGCCATCATGAGAGAGAATCATGTTGTGTATTGCTAGCCCAAGAAAAGATAGAAGTTCAAAGCATGCTTTTATGAAAGAGGTCCCGAAGGGAGAAAGTGAGTCAAGGGTCAATAAGGAGAAGTGGGCCAGAGGCCAGTGGGGGATGCAACTACCAGGAAGATTATTGCCTGAATCGCCTGTAGAAAAAAATGTTAATTAACGTGGCTTTGGAGATGTAATCTGGTATGTATCCCGTACCCCTTCTCCCCTGACAGCTGACCTTTGCTCCCGCACCTGCGCAACTCACCCTACCCCGCCTCCCCAGGGACAGCTGACATTTGCTTCTGTATACCTTGTGCTGCTTGCACAGCCCCTTTGAAATGTTAGATGGGAAGAAAGAACTCTATCAAATGCTCCCCAAACTACTTTTCGGGCTGCTCTGGTTCGGCGACATCCCTGCCCCAGTTAGCCTCTGGCTGATGAATCTCTCCATTTCAAAAGGCAGTGTGTGTCCTTGGCTTTTTTATCTGGTACCCTGTTACAGTTTCTACTGACTGCATATCATTTTCACGTGATTCCAAAGCTAAAAAGCCATTATGTCAAAACATTCTAGCAGGACTAGTGGAGCAGGTCTGTAATCCTTGCACCCTGGAAGGCTGAGGCAGGAGAATCCCAAATTTGAGCCCAGTCTGGGCAACTTAAAGCAAAACTCTGTCTGAAAACCAGAACTACAGGAACCTTCAGTATTACCCTCCAGAGAGGTATGGTTAATTTACACCCTATCCTCTATCATGTCGGAGTTTCCATATATCCTCACTAATACAACTTTATTAGAAATTTTTTCAGCACTGGGGTCAGAACCTGGGGCCTTGTACATGTTATGGAAGTGTTCTACCACTGAACTACACCCCTAATCCTATCAGATTTTTTTTTTTTAGTTAGCTTTGTTAATCTGATAGTTAAAAATAGCATTTCAGGCCTGGGAGCAGTTACAGAGCTTACCTAGAAAGCACAAGGCTCTGGGTTTGATTCCCCAACACCACATAAGCCAGGCATGGTGGCACATGCCTATGACCCCAACAGTCAGAAAGCTGAGGCAGGATAATTGCTGTGTGTTCAAGGCCAACCAAGGCTACAGAGTGAGACTCTGTCTCAAAAGAAAGAAAGAAAGAAAGAAAAATAGCATTTGACTATGACATTAATTCACATTTCATTCATTAGGATTACACTTGAGCATCTTTGCCCATGTGCAGTCTTTTATTTTTCCTCCTCTGAGAGTGATTATTCATGTTCCTGGCTCATTTCCTGTTGTACTGATGGTTAGCCATTTAATTTCATATTTTTGTGGGTCTTTTTTTCCCCACTTTCATTGAACTGATGCAATTACTTTTGCAGTTCTGGAGATCAAGCATAAGGCCTTGCACTGAGCTGCCTCCAGCACTATTTATTTTTTTATTTTGAAACAAGTTCTCTCTAAGTTCCTAAACTGTGGACTCCTTTTGCCTCACCTCCCAGATCGCTGGCATTAGCATGTGCACTGCCGTGCCTCACTTTGTCAGCTTCTTTGAAATTGAGCTGCAGGAGCCAATTTTACAGGCAATTAACATTTCATCTGTCATGCATGAGGCACCTACTAGTCCTCACCAGTCTTATCATGTATCAGTTTGGCACCACGATGATGTAAACTCTTAATCTCACATTACCTCTTCTCTTAACCAAGACTTTTTCTTTGTTTCTTTCTTTTCTATTTTTTATTTTTTTGCAGGCTGATCCTGAGCTCACTGGTACAGCCCAGGCTGGCCTTGGACTCAGGACAATCCACCTGCCTCAGCCTTCTGAGTGCTGTGATTACAGGCATGCACCACCATGCCCAGTTTTATGTGGGGCTGGGGAATCGAACTCAGGGCCTTGAGGCAAGCACTTTAACGGCTGTGCCATTCCTGCAGCCCAAGACTTTCAAGGCTGGATGTGATGAGATTGCATATGTCATTTGCGAGATCCCTCTGGGGGCAGTGTGGAACATTGGACATAGAGGAGAGCAGGCTGCATGTGTGGGGCTGGCTGGGTGCAAGCTTGTGGGTAGGACTGACAGGCTGTGTGGAAATGCAGTTAACGCACGAGAGGACGCTGGTAGCAAGGTTTCTAGAAAGAGCAATTCACCAGGATGGGGAAGCCGGAGGATCCTGAGTGTGGCGATGTGGAAAAGAAGGGGACAGTGAATTGCTTGTCACCCTCTACCTTGTTGATGCGGAGCACAGCCACATGCTCTTCCCTGGTGATATGCATACCATGGTGCTGTGTCTCAGGGCAGCAAGTGTTGACTGCTTCTAGTCTGTTCACCTGTGGTTCCCCGCGCCCCGTCCCATCTGGCTTAATTCAGGCTCACCTCCTTCCTAAACCTACCCTATTCTCTCTTTTTAAGGAAATGTCACCTACTAAAGCCCAGATCCCATCTCCTGAGGTGGTCTTCTGTAATACACTAGCCCTCATTGGTTAGTTTCACACAGTCTTCAGTTCAAGGTCAGCCAAATACTTCAGCCCAAGGTTAATTGGATATGCTGTAACCCTAATTAATCATAGCTCCATGTGGCTCAGTTTGTCCAAAGCAATAAGGAAAATTTAACTTTTTATTAGCATATGTATATGTGATGCATAATAATAACAATTAGCTAAGAAATTGGTGCATTAACATATCACATCTTGGTCATTTTTACTTCCCTTCCTCTCCCCTTAACCCCTTCCTGTCCCCTTTCCCTCTTCACAAAGTCTGTCTTCTCACTTTCTTCTGTGTCTCTCTCTCCCACCATCAGTATCATCAGAACCCTTGACCTGTCTTTGTCTCTGACTGTCTGTATGTGCCTTTTCTCTTCTCCATGTTTTCCTCTGTTTTCTCACTCTTCATTAAAACCTCCTTTTCTCTCAGTCTGACGTTCTCTCTTCTTCTTCCTCCTTTTCCTGACTTGTTGGCAAGAATGGAGGTGGTGGCCAGAAGTGTGGTGATGCATACCTGTAATGCACTCCAGGGGCTGAGGTGGGAAGGTAGCAAATTCAAGCCCAGCCTGAGCAATGTAATTACTTAGACCCTGTCTCAAAGTGGAAAAAAAAGAGGGGAAAGGAATAAAGGAATGGAGGTAGGGCTGGGATGTAGCTCAATGTGAAGGCCCTGGGTTCAATCATCAATACCACCACCAAATAAATAAATAAATAAATAAATAAATAAATAAATAAATAAATAAGCAAAGCACTCTCACAGTACCAAAATTCTGGGGAGAAGTGCCCTGGCTCACTTCCTCTAAGAAGTTTTACAACCTCTGTTTTGGAATATTCCAAAAATGTCGTTGTTAGGACCTAATTAGGTGTTTTCAACTTGAAAAAAATTCTGGTTCCTCTTGCTGTCTAAAAATTATGGTAACTGTGGTCCCCTGAGTGGAAGTGATGAGTCTGCATCTGTCCTTTGAGGGACCCCACTAGGGACAGTGTGGAACACTGGCCGTAGAGGAGAGATGGTTGTGTGCATGGCTCTATCTTATGATAGCAACGCCCCCGCCCCTCATTATAATGTTAGGCAAGGAATTCAAAGGAATATTTAAACTGAAAGAATTTCTCCCTTACATGCAGGAGCCCTGTGTTCCAGCTATGCTCTTTGTCTGTACACATGCACAAGCTGTTGCCACACAGCTGGCTCACCACACCTTGTGAGCAGCCAGGCCCCACAGGAGACACCCCTGCAAGGGGCTCAACCCTGTAAGAAGCAGTCAGAGGTCTTCTCCTGTTACAACTCTTTTTTCTTTTTGAGACAGAATATATTCCAGGCTGTAATCCAGGCTGGTCCTGAACTCACTGTGTAGTCCAGGTTGGCCTTGAATGGCCGTCATTCTGACTCAGCCTCCTGAGTGCTGAGTTACAAGCGTGCACCACTGTGCCCATTTTTTGTGGTGCTAGGGAATTGAACCCAGGCCTTGCACTTGTTAGATAAGCACTCTTCTGCTGTGCTGGTCTTCCCAGCTCCTAGTCATCTTTTGAAATAGAATCACCAGGAGAAACTCATGTACTTTCTTCAGGGTGAGCCCATCTCCTTGGCTAAGAGGGGCTTCATTTTCTCCTCCTCTGTTTGTAGGAGAGGAGTCCAGCACCTCCCAGGAAGCCCTTCAGAGTTCATAAAGTTAATGCTTGTCTTAGTTACTTTTTCATGGCTGTGAGTGAGTACCTGACATCCACAATTTAGAGAAGAAAAAGTTTCATTTTAATGCACAGTTTCAGAGGGTCACAGTCAACCTATGGTGGCCAGCAACAGTGGAAGCACATGGCAGAGGCAGTTCCTCACAGCATTGCAAACAGGAAGCGACATCAAGTTAACTCCCTGAAAGAAGGCACGAAGCAGCATATGTCCATCCAGGTTCCATCTCAGTGATCTGGGTCCAGCCTCACTGTTCCATCCCTTTCAGGTTTAAGCCCCACAGCACGCCCGTAATCCAGTCCACACACCTATAATCTATCACACACCCATAATTCACCTGCCAGACCAGGTCCCCATCTCCTAACAGCACATGGTTCCATAGGTAATCCATAACATCCAAATACATGAGGCTTTTGGGGTGCATTCCAGATCCAAACCACAATAATGCGCAAGAGCAGAAGGTGCTGTTGACTCTTCTGAATTTAGGCTTGAATTCACTGTCTGACTCTCTGATCTTAGACAAGTTATATTACTTCTTTGAACTTTAGTTTCTGTATTTCTAAAATGAGCAGAAAAGTTTCTTCCAATTCTTAACAAGGGTTCAAATTAAAATATGTATGATTCTTGGCACCAAGTATGTATTTTTTTTCTTTTGGTACCAGGTATACATTAATATGTAGTAGATCTTATTAGATATGTTACTGTCTAGCAAGAGATATTAGCATATGTCACCTGGAGAGTCTAGCCATCCTCCTTGTTGGGGGTCTGGGGGTTCTGAAAGGGGGGTTCGAAAGCAAACAGCATGGCCTACATGGGTGCTAGGACGGCAGGCCTAACTAATCCTAGTCTATGTTGTATTTAAATCCCTAGAGTAGTTTCTTTGCATGTTAAGACGCAGTGCCATCCTAAGTGGCCTAAGTTGGCCCTCAGCCCTTAAGATACCCCACAAGCTGAGTCCCAGCTGAAGCACAGCCTCCTCCTCCTCTTTGGCTGGTCGGCTCCTGACTCCAGCCATGCAGCAGTAACTGGCATCCACTGCGGGCTTGTAATAAACCATGCACCTTCTCATTTAACACCTTGACAACCCTGGCAGGGAAGTGCTGTTCTCTCCATACTTCAAATGAAAATCTCAAGGGTAAGAGATGGAACAAGAGATACATACAAATACCAAAATTGAACAAAGACATAAAAATCCTGAATAAACCCATTACACACACAGAAATTGAAGCAGTAATAAAAGCTGTATCTACAAATAAAAGCCCAGGACCAGATGGATTCACAGCAGAATTTTTTCAGTACCTCAGGGAAGACCTAACTCCAATTCTTCTCAAACTGTTGTAGGCAAGCGCTTTAACTGTGGAGTCATACCTCCGCCCCGTGCGAGCCTGTTCTTTTAGCACCAAACTCCGCTGTGCTCTTGATGGGGCCCCTCCCAGGCAGGTTGCTTGCAGCTCAGTCTCCCTTCAGCTTGTCAGGATTGTTCTGGAATTATCTACACTATCTGAAGCCAGGGCTGGAAGAGGTACAAGGCAGTTTGGGGTACCAAGGCTGCAGCAGACTTGGGAGAATGAGGAGGGGGGGACACTGGGGTGTGACAGCCTCCTAAAGATGGTGTCCTTGGTGGCACTCTGGGCATTCTAACAGGCCCACAGTAGCTGGTGAAGTCAGCCTCCTGCGTGCCAAGAGAATGTGTGTCCGCTCACTCTGGGTCACAGTGTGTCCATGAGAGAAGACTGTTAGTACACTCGACTTAGGCATTGTTGCCAGTCCCAAGGCAGGTCTAGCCAGGCTGGGATGGAATTCCAAGAAAACTGGTCAGGCACGGTCATTACCAAACCAAGCCTGTTCATGCCCACGCATTCTATGCCACAAATTTGCTTCTGTGCTGGTGAAGCTGGAGGAAGGGAGTAACACAACAGCCACCAAGGGAAGGCCAACAGAAAGGCCAACCAGTGGTGAAGGTGGGAGAAAATTAGATTAGGAACAAGTCAGAGTTCCTCTTCTTTGGATCTGTTACAGTTTAGACCTGAAATCCTGAGTGGATTCATCGATGAGTTCAGTAGTTGAGTGTTGTTGTTAGGAGGTGGAGCCTGGCTGAGGGAGAGTCATGGGAAACATGACTTGGGTGTGTTCCTGTCCCATTCCCCCACTTGCTCTCTGCTTCCTGGCTGCCATAGGCTGAGCAGCCTCAGCCATCCCCTTTCACCACGTGTTTCCGCCTTGGCACCTGCCAACTTCGGACTGAACTCGTGGGAAACTTGAGCCAAAATAAATTTCTCCTTTTTTTTTTTTTTTTGAGACAGGGTCTCACTCTGTAGCCCAAAATGGTCTGAACTTACAGTGGAGCCCAGGCTGGCTTTGGATTCAAGGCAATTCTCCTGCCTCAGCCTTCCATCTGAGTTCTGGATTACAGGCATGCACCACCACACCCGGCTTATGTGGTGCTGGGAAATCAACTCGGGTACTTAGTTCTTGACTTAGCACTTACTAGGCTAGCGCTTTAATCACTGAGCCATTTCTCCAGCCCCACCCTGCCCTTCTTAAGTTGTGGGTATCAGGTATTTTGTTCCTGCAATTGAAAGGTGACTGACTTGGGATCTTTATCCCCGCACAGTACTTTTTTTTTTTTTTTGAGGCAGCCACTACTGTTATGTGGCACTGTGCCCCAGCCCTTCAGCACCTGTTATAAGCCCTGCCCCTCCTTTGTTGCTTCATGTGAGGTGCCTTCATAGCCTTCTGACATGCTAGGAAACGTTAAACCAGCTCTAATTGCCTTTACTCCTTCTTAGCCCTAGTGAACTTTGGGCTTCTTTTTTTTCTGCTTGAGTGTGTGTGTGTGTGTTACTAGGGATTGAACCCAGGGCCTTTCACACTAAGCTACGTCTCCAGCCTTCTCTTTTTTCTTTTTCTTTTCCATTTTTATTTTATTTATTTGAGATATAGTCTCACTAGGTCTCTAAGTTGGCAAGGCTGGACTTAAACTTGTGACCCTCCTGGTTCAGTCTCCCCCAGAGCTGAGCATGTGCTGCCATGCCCAGCTACACGTTGTGTTCTCATCCCTGAAGCAGCACCACTGGACAAGCAAGTCAACCTCAGGGGCTACGAGAGAAATTCTTATGGCCATGTGATATGCCAGGCCACCACTACTTCCTTTTAAAAACAAATAACCAACTGACCAAACAACCAACCAACGAGTGAACCAACCTCTTCCCTCCCAAGCCCAAAGCAGAAGCCAGAGCCCAGGCTGCTGGAGCGTGGCAGGCCACAACACGCACTTTGCCTGTGTGATGGCGGTATGACGGCATTTAGAATGGGCTGGAATTTTACTTCACTTCCCAGAGCAAGAAGCAGTTTTTAGTGTGATGGAGAAGGACCTGCCTCCCCAGCTGACATGGGGCCAGAGTGTGTGAGAAGCCCATTCCCACCAGCCTGCCCCAGCACTCTCAAGAAAATCAGTTTCCCTAAGGCCAGGTCTGTACAGTTGAGGAGGCTGATCCTGGCTGTCCTGTCTGCATTGCAAAAGGCTTAGGCTACATCAAAAATGATTATAGATTCAAAACCTGGAGTCACACGGTGATGGCCTGTCCATAGCTGGGCTCATGGCACTACTTCCCAAAGGACTCAGACCTCATGTCTGTCTTCATCTCAGGGAGGAAACTGCTCGCCACACTGCAGCAGCAGGTTGCCTGCCATCTCCCCTTCTCCAAATAGTCTATGAAACTAGAGTGAGTGGAATGTGGCAGCCGTAGGACCTCTTACACCAGGACACCAAGGTTCCTTTGGTCTCAGCCTCTCTGAGTGCTGGGATTACAAGCCTACACCACTTGGTCCAGCTTTCTACCAGTCCTTCTTTCTCGTTTTGCTAAATTGTTCAGGCTGGCATTCAACTGGTAATCCTCCTGAATAGCTAGGATTACACCCAGATCTTTGGGGAAGTTTGAGCACAGGGTGCAGAACTGAGCAGTGATACGAGGCAGCAGCGAGTTGGCACCCTGGGCAGTCTTGCTGTCTGTACCCTCACGGGGATGGCTTGGGTACACTGAGCAGGGTGCCAGGGACACGAGTGTGAGGAGTAACTGACATAACGGGACACAGGCCCTGAGAAGAAGTCTTTATTCTTGATTTCTTTCTTATAACCCAGAAATTTTACAAAGTCTTGGAAACATATCTTCTGATTTTATATCTCCAAAGCCTCTTTCCAAAATATGTTTAATTAGTGTTCTGTGCTAGAGACATTCAAAGGAACACAGCCAGTATCCCTGTGATTTGGGCTCCGTTCTATCCCCAGAGCGCTCACTCTGTCCCTCTTTTCAGGAGGGCCCCCGGCACAGGAGGCACACTACTGAAGGAGCCCAGTACACTACCCCAAGGGACTTCTGACATACATCCAGGGAAAGGGGGACAGAGGCTGGCCTAAGAGGCTGAAGGGCAGCTCCCAGGCTCCATACCCAGCTCCTCAGCTCTTCACGGCCCTCCTCCTTCCCCTGTGAAACATAAGTTCACACCTCTTGCAGAAACGTCTGTGTCAGGGACACTGGCTGTCCCAGGATCAAGGTGCTGAATTAGATAACAACAATCACACTTATAAGACCTTTCCCAGAACACTATTCGCAGTTTAGGGTGTGGCCAGCCAGTGGGGACACCATCTCCTGAGTTTTGTAGGTCTAAGTGCGGTGCTTCAGTTCCAGTTTGGCCACTGTGACCTGGTGCACCTCGTCAGGGCCATCAGCAAAGCGCAGAGCTCGGGCCCAGGCAAAGAACTGGGCGAGGGGGTAGTCACTGCTCAAGCCTGCTGCTCCGAAGGCCTGGAAGACACAGGGTGTGGGAAGATCTGTGAATGAGACCTCTTTTCCTCGGCCCCTGGGAACACAGCCTGCTCGGACAGCTGGTGATAGCTATCTTCTCAGGAAAGTTCCCTGTGATATGTGACATAACTGGATTGCAGAAGACTTCAGGTGGGGCCATGCTACATGGTAGCTTCTGGTCCCAGGAGGGCTCTATGTGGGGGCAAGTGTGAGGGAATGAGGATGGGGCTTCCCCGTCTGAGTAGGAGGCTAGGCACTTGGGCAAGTGCAAGGTCCTGGGTTCGATTCCCCAGCGCCACATAAATCCAAGCATGGTGACGCACACCTGTAATCCCAGCACTCAGGAGGCTGAGGGAGGAGAATTACTGTGAGTCGAAGGCCAGCTTGGGCTACAGAGTGAGCTTAGGACCAGCCTGGGCTATAGAGTAAGATCTTGTCTCAAAAAAAAAAAAAAAATTCAGTGAGCTAGGCAAGACACTTCATCGTTCTGTGCTTCTGGGTCCTCACATTCAAAGTGAAGGTGGGGATGGAGCTTGGTGATTAGAGCACTTGCCTAGGAAGTGTGAGACTCTGGGTTTCATCCCCCAGCACAACATACTAGCTGGGAATGGTGCTACATGCCTACAGTCCCAGCACTCAGGAGGCTGAAACAGGATTGCCATGGGTGCTAGGCCAGCCTGGGCTACATAGTGAATTCAGAATGAGCAAGGACAACAGATCAGGACACATGCACACATCCACAAAACACACCAAAACCAAAAAAGAAGTGAAGATGGGATAAAGGTAATCTTACAGGGTATTTTTTTTAGAGACAGGGTCTTTCCATGTAGTCTATTCCTGGCCTTAAAGCCACTATGTATCTCAAGCTGGCCTCAAACTTGCAGCAGCCCTCTTGCCTCAGCCTCCTGAGTGTTGGTATTATAGGTGTGTACCACCACACCCATCTTAAAGAGTTCTGAAGAGAACAAGGAAAATTGCGTGCACAGTGAATGGGAAGTAAAGAGCAGCTGTCACAGGTCTCAGAGGTCAGGCAGCTGGAGGTGGGAGTTTCACATCTGCTGCTGCTGGTTCTGACAGACTTGTTCGGGTCTGTGCTCACCTGAATGGCACGATCAATCACCCGGTAGGCCATGGAGGGGGCTACCACTTTAATCATGGCAATATCCAGAGCTGCAGCCTGCAAGGAGGAGGAGACCAGGTTACAAACAGCCAGAAGCAGGCAGCTTGGAAGAACAGTTCCACAAAATGCAAGGACTCACACAGAGACCCTGAGGTTGCACTGGATGATCAGCACATGCTCAGTGCTGCTAACTGTGGGGGTGACTCAGCTTAGGAGGGGAACAGCCTGTGCTTTGTTCCAGGCCACAGCTGCTCAATCACCAAGCAACAGTGGACCAAGGCCAAAAGGAAGACCAAGCTCCAGAGATCTGCTCTGGGCCAGGGCATTCTAGGAAGGTGCCCAAAGCCTGCACTAGAGTAGCAAAGCACCACAAGCTGTGAGCCCAGCTCTTAGCAAGGAGGCGGTAGCTGCCCCACAGAGAGCTGGCTGAGGCAGCATAATGCTGGGCCACTACCGGCATGAGAAGCAGCTTTTTAAATTTTATTTTTATTTTTTTAAAGACAGAGTCTTGTTCTGTAGTCCAGGCTAGTTCTAAACTCACTATGTAGCCCAGGCTGGCCTTGAACTCACAGCCTCCTGATTGCTGGGATTACAGGCATGTACCACCATGCCCAGCTAATTTTCATATGGTGCTAAGGAGGCAAACTTAGAGCCTTGCTCATGCTAGGCAAGCATTCCAACTGCTGCACTATTCCCCCAGCCCTGAGAAACAGCCTTAATGGAAGGATAATATCACCCTTTGCTAAGCCCTTTGGTGACTAATTCTATATTTGACAGAAAAGAGTCTCTTCCACCTGGCTCCCTCTCCATTTACCTGACCCCTACAACAACACACCTGGGAGCACAGAACGTTCAGTCATCTTTCACTGAGCCTTTTCTGATTATATATAATTGCCCAAATATTACCAAATGACGCCAAAGTCAAGTTACCATGTTGAAGAGCCAGGTTTTCTCTGGGAATAGATTCCCACCCTACGACCTTGGGACCTCTGCCATCGGTGAGGCCCTCAAAGGATGCTGATGCCTCCTACCTTATTTCCTGCCACATCCATGACATGGGCAGCTTTCAGCACCAGCAGCCGTGCCTGCTCAATCTCCACACGTGACTGGGCAATGTTTGCAAGGATCGTGCCCTGCTCCACCAGGGGCTTCCCAAAGGCCACACGGGATTTCACCTGTGGACACCAGAGATGTGGGGCTCAGGATGTCTGGGGCTACAGGTGGTCCTGAGAAGCTTGGGGGCTAGTGGCCTGAAGAGGAAAGTAGGAACATCCAGGAGAGGAGTGCAAAAGCAGGGGCAAGCTCTTTCTCTGCCACCTCGCCCGCTCTGTAGACCCAGGTACTTCCCAGGGAGAAGTCTAAACGCAGACAACATTCACTGCCCCTCAAGCCAGTCCTCACGGAGGCTGCACAAATCACTTCAAGAACCCTGGACCTCATCAAAGTGGCCACCTGGTGGCAGGCAGCCCAAGACTACTTCTGGGACCTAAAGAGCCACCGGGTGAGGTTCACTTGAAGCACAGGCGAGGGCGCCCTCTGCTGGTCTTGGCCAGCTTCACGGCCAAGAAACTCCATTAAGAGCAAAGCCTAAATTATTGCTCAAGCTGAATTTGAACTTGCAATCTTCCTGCCTCAGCCTCCCGAAGTGCTGGGATTATAGGCATGCACTACCAAATCTGGAGCACTCGCTTTTTAAAATTTCAGAGTATATAATGAAAATCTCTCTTGGGGGCTGGAGGAATGGCTCAGAGATTAAAGCACTTGCTTAGCAAGCACTAAATCAATCGCTAGGTACCCAGATTTGATTCCCCAGCACCACATAAACTGGGCGTGGTGGGACATGCCTGTAATCCCTTCACTAGGGAGGCTGAGGCAGGAGGATTGCATTGAGTTTGAGGCCAACCATAGTGAGTTTAGGACCAGCCTAGGCTACGGGGCAAGACCTTGTCTCAAAAAAAAGAGGTTTGTTTAAGTTCACAGTTTCAGGGATTCAGTTAATGGCTGGTTGGCTCCAAGGCAGAAATGGCACAGTGGGAGGGCGTGGCAGGAGGGCATGGCTGGGGAGTGCTGTTTAACTTATGGAAGCCAGAAGCTGAGAGCAGGGAAAAGCGAGGAACAAAAATATATACCCTTCAAATTACAACATGTCCACTGACCCACCTTAGACCAGGCCCTGTCTTCTAACTACATAGTCAGCTATGAATTCATCAAGAGATGAACCAGGAAGGATAGCATACCCATGGTCCAATTAACTTTTAAAAGCCCCACCTTTGAACACATGAGAATTTGGGGGGCCATGTTAGATCTAAACCACAATACACAGCATGCCCACACCATTTTTATTTGACCAATCATAAAGCCACTAGCCTTCTTGGTTGTTCCCAACACCTGATCATCAGAACAGTACTGTGGTAAAGCTCCTTTTAACAAATCTTAGGTAGATCCTAATGACTTTGTTGTACCTAGTCCTAGTGGCAGTGCCATATTGATACTACAGATTCTCCCATCCAAGTACTGACCAGGTCCAACCCTGCTTAGCTTCAGAGATCAAATGAAACTGGGCATGTTCAGGGTGGTATGGATGTAGACTATGAAGATTCTAGAGTTTCCTGACACACTGAGTCAAATTGCCTTGCCATAAATTGGGCAAGGTGGTGCAGACCTATAATCCCAGCACTCAGGAGGCTGAGGCAGAAGGATCGCAAGTTTGAGGACAGCCTGGGCAACTTAGCAAGTTCAAGGACAGCCTGGGCTACATAGTAAGACTCTGTCTCAAAAACAAAAAATAAAAAACAAAAACAAAGCAAAACAAAAAAAACTAAGTTTCTACTCTAAGGCCAGAGAGAACATTTAATTTTCAAATAAACAAGAGCAATTCTTATTGTTCTGTTTTGACCCAGGGTGTAAATCAGAGGTTTGCTCAGCAATCAAAATGCATCTGAAGCTGGATGTGTTGGCACACACCTGTAGTCCCAGCATTCAGAAGGCTCCGACAGGAGGACTGCATGAGTTTGAGGCCAGCCTGGGCTACATAGTGAGTTCAGAATCAACCTGCACTACAGAGTGACCCTACCTCAAAATATATATATATATATATATATATATATATATATATATATATATATATATATATATATATATATATGATGAGGCTGGGAGCAATGCTCAGTGGTTAAGGTGCTTGCCTAGCAAGCTCAAAGCCCTGGGTCCAATTCCCCAGCACCACATGAGCTGCATGTGGTGGCACACATTGGTATCCCAGCACTTGGGAGGCTGAAGCAGGAGGATTACCTGAGTTTAAGGCCAGCCTGGACTATAAAGCAAGACCCTATCTCCAAAAAACAACAACAATAACAACAAAAATTGTATCTGATGGCTTCTGTTCACATAGCATTTCTTATGAGGTTTTTGTTTTCATATCCAGGCTTGATTCCCCTTTTTGAAATGAGTAACACTGATATGAATTATGTCCCCACATTAGTTCCCTTTTACCTGTGCTTCTGACCTGTGAGGGGATCACAGCAGATTACATATTCTGGCCACACTGGGAGAGGAAGGTGGTACAATGCCTAATGCTAGACTCTCAGGGGTAACCACAGGTGACACAGGTTCTCCCTGGTATCCAACCATTAGTGCCATAGGCTCGCAGCAGCCCGTGACGGTGTGGGCCTTGGAAGCTTGCCCTCGGTGACCATGCAGCCTGGCCTTTCAGGTCACCTCTGCAGGGTGGAGCCTACTCTGCTCTGAAGGTCAAGTTGCAGCCAAACAGCAGGTGCAGAGCGAATGAGGTGCTGCAGCGTGGAGGTCAGAACCTTGCCTGAGCTTCACCTGCTCTCAGGAGAGTTAGGGTTGAAGCCGCCAACTCAGCAGACAGTGGTCTAGGGCAGTGTGGGCACAGGGGGTACTCACGCGGGCTTTCATCAGCGCCAGGGCCCTCTCTGAGAACCCGATCAGCCTCATGCAGTGATGGATCCGGCCGGGCCCCAGCCTGCCCTGGGCGATCTCAAAGCCGCGGCCCGGCCCCAGGATCATGTTCTCCTTGGGCACACGCACGTGCTCAAATCGGACTTCACCATGGCCACCTGAAAGACCCAAACGCACCGCCTTGAGTGACTGTCGCTCCCATTTTCCCTGGATGTGTTTCTTCCTTGCTTCAGTTCGGGTTATCTGCTGCCCCCCTGTTTAATAATTAGCCTTCTAACTGGGTCATGGTTAAAGGGACGGGAAGAGCCTAGCAAGGACGGAAAAGGAAATCATGATTTATAATGACATATGAACATTTTGCCATTCCTTTATACAAACATAAAGAAGAAACCTTAATCTGGAAACTCCCTAGTATGTGACTCTATGTAGCCATCAAGAGCAAATGTAGCCATCCTCTGGAAATGCCAAAAGTGGGAATGTAAACACTTCAGCAGAACAATCCACCCTCTCCCGAGCCACTGCCTAAGGAGCAGCTGCACACTAGGGCGACAGAGCATGAAGGACAAACCTGGAGCGTCCTCCAGACCGTACACCGTCAGAGGCCGGATGACTCTGATCCCGGGCGTATCCATGGGAACCAAGAGCATGGACTGCTGCTGGTGTCGTGGGGCCTGCGGGTCGGTTTTCCCCATAAATATACAGAGCTGGCAGCGGGGATCCAGGATGCCTACCAGAGGAGGAGAGAGACAGGCACCATCAGCTGATGGCAGGGGTGCCATGTATCTGTGCACATGAGCTCCAGTCCTAGGAAAGGCCAGACAACACATAGACAGAATTCTGTGGGACTTCACACTATCAGGTGGCCTTTGCAGGCTCCAGGCAAGAAATAAGAGCAAACTGAGTTTTGTCCCAGTAATGCATGAATCCAGCATCATAAGAACAAATTTTTTAAAATGTATTGTGGCTGGACCTGTAATCCTAGCACTCTGGGAGACTGAGGCAGGAGGACTGCAAGTTCAAACTCAGGCTGGTCAACTTTGCAAGACCCCATCTCAAACTCAAAAACCAAAAATTGGCTGGGGATGTAGTCTATTAAGGAGCCCTGAGTTCTATCCGCAGAAACCACCCCCCACAAAAGAAAGCATCATGTTAAAAGGTGGAAATAAAATTTACAGATGCTGAAAACTGCTATTTCATCCTGCCAGGCTGTTCCACTCCATTCCCTTGGTATAAACACAGCTTTGGGCACCGGCCTCAGAGTACAGCAAATCTTGAACTCATGATTCCCTACTTGCCAGCTGGGGCTAAAACCTTAGGCCAAGGATTTTGGTCACCCTGTCAGTCCAAGACTCTGTGAAATAGGGATGACAATCCCTGCCTCGTGGGGAAGTATGGGTCTCAGTGAGGTGGGGCCCACAGAGTGCTACTTATGTGGGGCCTGGTAGAAAAAATGCAGGAAGGGCCAGGTTCCTGTTAGCCTTTAGAAAATAACACACCAGGGCTGGAGGCATAGCTCAGTGGTTAGGAGAGCTTGCCTCCAAGTGTGGGGCCTTGAGTTTGAGTCCCCAGCACCACATAGGCTGGGCATGGTGACATACAACATACCTATAGAAAATAAATGAATAAAGGGGCTAGAGGAATAGCACAGCGCTTAAAGTGCTTGCCTAGCAAGCACAGGTCACCGAATTCAGTCCCCTAGTAAGTTGGGTTTCATGGCAAGCTTGTAATCTCAGCACTTGGGATGATGAGACCAGAGGACTGCTGTGAGTTCTAGGCCAACCTGGTCCACACAGTAAGTTCAGGACCAGCCTCAACTTCAGCGTGAGACCCTGTCTCGAAAGAAAGAAAGAAAGAAAGAAAGAGAGAAAGAGAGAAAGAAAGAGAAAGAAAGAAAAGAAAAGAAAAAAATGAATAGAAAAAAGGCCTACGCCACTGGACCTGGCTCAAAAATATAAAATTAAATTTTTAAAAAGGCATATAACATATCTACCCTATAGGAACAAGGGAGAACCGCCTAAGAAGTGACCTCCTATCCTTCCAAAGGGAACTGCTCAAGGCCGAATGAAGTGGGCAGGGGCAAGTAGGGAGCAGGCTAGAGTCACGTGAGCAGGGGAAGCAGCCCCAGGTAGGCTGTCTGGAGGCACCTCCCTTCCCATGAGGCAGCATTTGAGAATGGTGCAGCCATGTAGCAAATTCTTACTCTCAATTTGCTGCGTAGGCTGAGATCATGGTGACAGAATCTCCTTTGAAAGAGGCTCACCTCTACCAACTATTGAGATACCTGCTTATTGATACTGATTGGTGTATACTTGAAAAGCCATTGTCAGGCCAGATACCTGAGATCCACCACTTGTGGCCATTTATGACATAGGCGCCGTCCTCCTCTCTGATGGAAGCCTCAATGTTGGTGGCATCAGATGAGGCCACCTGCAAAGGGTACATTCTGTTTAGAGCTGCCTGTGCTCTGCATTTCCTGCAGAAAGAGACCAGGTGGGGCCAGCAAGTGGGGAAAGCCCAGGCAAGGTACCTGGGGCTCAGTCATAGCAAAACAGGAGCGGGCCTTGCCCTCCAGCAGGGGGGTCAGCCAGCGGGCCTTCTGCTCCTCTGTGCCATATCGCACCAGGACCTCCATGTTCCCCGTGTCGGGGGCAGAGCAATTGAATATCTGAACAGGAGAAAGAGCACGTAAGTGATGTCCATATGCACATTTCAAACTTCAGATTTCCCAAAGGTGAGAGAACGGGCTAGAGGTGTAGCTCAGTGGTTAAAACTCTTCCTTAGCATGCAGGAGGTGCTGGGTTCAAATCCCCAGCACCACATGAAGATTATCTGGGCAAGGTGGCTACCTATAATCCCAGGCTGAAGCAGGAGGATTGATGCAGGTTCAAAGTCAGTGTGGGCTACACAGTGAGTTCAGAACCAACCTAGAGTGAGAAGTTGACTCAGAAAACAAGTGGTACAGTAGGACTCCTGCCACATCACTCTCTGACAACTCTCCCCAGAGAAATTCCCAGCCACACAGGGTTTTGAAATAGGATGTAGCCAGGGACTTCCAGTCTGTGTGAGGGAGGATGCTGGTGCTGGGGCTGGAGGCTTGTGATCCCCCAAGCCCTGGCAGCCCCTCGCCTCCCTCAGGCCCTCTCTTGCTTGACCTCCTTGCCAGCTGCCTGTGGTTGTTCTCCCTCCCAGTAAGTTCAAGTTCATATCGCTGCCCGAGTCAAACTGTCTGTGTGTACAGGAGGGCGACTAAGAGCAGGAAGATGTTCTCGCAGGCTGAGAGAACTCTAGAGAAGGTACCTCAGGGGCATACAGAGACCTGCCCATGACTTCGCACAGGTGTGCATATTCCACGTTGGTCAGTCCTGCTCCATATTTCTTGTCGGGGTCAGTCTCCAAAGGTAGAAAGAGATTCCAAAGTCCTTCGGCCTTGGCTTTCTCCTATCACAAGAAAAACAAGGCAGGGAAGCAGAGCGACTGGCCGAGGTTTAGTTTAACCCAGGGAGCACAACGAATGGGACTGGAGTGGGAGGACTGTGGCCAAGATGCAGCATGTGCCAGCACGGTGACACGAGCTGCGGCCACAGGCTCCTGGACGTGAGCCTGCAGGTGCGCGGGCGGCATACGCACATGGAGGCCAGGGAGTGACCAAGTGCTAACAGTGAGGGGTGGCCAGCCCCTTCCCCGAAGTCCCTGTATCCTGGATGTGCCCATAGAGACCCACATTTTAGCAGGATCAGCATCACTGTTGCCCTAGTGATGAATCTTCACTGGGGCATCCCTCTTTTGGGACCCCTTCCGGCTAGCAAAACCTTCTATCCTCTATCCCCTGTTCTTACTGACTAGTAGAAGCTTTTCTCTCTTTCTCTCTGTTCTTAATTTTTCCTAAGTAAAACTGTTTATACAAAAAAAAAATCTTCATGGGATATGCTTCATGAACGCAGCCACCTGAAGGGTCATTCTGCACACCTGAGGGGAGCCAGGCTTTCAGGCTGGGGACTGAACCCAGGGCCTTCACTCTAAGTTACATTCTCAGCCAGATTTTACTTTTTATTTTGAGATAGAGTCTCCCTAAATTGCCCCAGGCTGGGCTCAAGCTTGTGATCCTCCTACTTCGGCCACTCAGAGTACTGAGATCACAGGCATGTACCATCATACCTGCTTCTCATTTTTTGTAAGGCAAATAAAGGATCTCCAAACAAGTTTCCTTTATCAGACAAAACTTTGTTTCTAAGAAAAGAAGTTTGAATTCTTTTTTTTTTGGGGGGGGGGGCGGGGCGGGGGGCAGACAGGGTCTGTGAGCCCAGGCTGGCCTGAATTCACTATGGAGCTCAGGCTGGCCTTGGACTCACAGCAATCCTCCTGCCTCATCCTCCCGAGTGCTGGGATTACAGGCATGTGCCACCACACCCAGCCTATGTGGTGCTGGGGAATTGAACTCGGGTACTTAGCACTTGACTTAGTGCTTGCTCAAGCGCTTTAACTGCTGAGCCATTCCTCCAGCCCCAGAATTCTTTTTTTTTTTTTTTTTTTTTTTTTTTTTTAAGGCAGGTCCTTACTCTACAGTCCAGGCCTGTCCTGACCTAACTATGTAGCACAGACTGGCCTTGAACTCATGAAAATCCTTCTGCCTCAGCCTGCCAAGTGCTGGCATTACAGGCATGCACCACCATGCTCAGTTTAAATGGTGCTGGGTAATTGAACCCAGGGCCTTGGGCTTGCTAGGCAAGTACTTTAGCTGCTAAGCTATACCTTGAGCTCCTTGAATTCTTAAACATAGTTTTAAGCTGGGGAGCAGGGAAGTCTCAGGGCTGAGGAACCTGGCTCAGACCCAGCACACCTAGCTGGGAGACTCTGGGCAAGGAATTTGATCTGTGGGTTTTAATTTTTTATCTGTGAACAGCAGATACAACCACCACCCTCTAGTCAGGACCGTGAGCAGCAGCCACAGAAATGGACTACAACCAACTAAAGAAAAAAAATCATTGACTGCAAAGATTCTCTGGGGCTTAACAGTGGACAGAGAGGTTGGAGAATGAGGCTTGGAGCAGTGGACAGGAACTGGGCCACCTAGCACATCACACTCGGATAGGACGCTCAGCAGTTTTGCTGAGACCCCACGGCTTCACAGTGTGTGAGTACCAACTGTTTTACAGACAGAAAACAACACTCCTTCCAGTTCCAGGGAGGGAAAACCTGGCCGGCCCTGCTTGGTTCACATGCCAATTTCCTGGCCAGGGAGGTCTAGGCTGGTACCCTGGCTGACAGTTCTGCCACACTGTCTCCAAGTAAAAGCAGAGTGCTGCCACCTAGAGAAAGGAAAAAGGGAACCCGATAGTCCAGTGCAATCAAGGGCACGATATTCACCTCACTGGCCACTGTGGTGATGAGATAACACGGAATACAAAGAGCCTGAAACCAAAGCCTGGGGCTGCTCCTCACACCAATGGCACCAGCTGGCCTGCTGTCCAGTCAGTACTCAACTTTCCTTGCTATTTGCATTGAGCTAAGTAGCACAGAGTATACTGACCAAAGATAAAAAGGGCAGATTAACTGGAACTAGTAAATAAGGGTGGGAAAGGAAACGTAGGAAGTGAGAGTGATCAAAAAGAGGAAATGAACAAAATCCTCTGCAGTAGGAGGGACCTCACTGCTTTGCAGTGCTGGGCTGTAGGGGGTTTGCCAAGTTCAAATACAAGCTTAGTCTGGGCAGCTTAGTGACTTAGTGGTACCCTATCTCAAAAAAAAAAAAAAAAAGATGAGATGTAGCATAGTGTGATGACCATGGGGTGGATTCTTAGTACCAAAAAAAAAAAAAAAAAAATTGTGAAATGCATAGGCAATAGCTAAATATTACCGCTCGTTTATTACATTCTACATAAAAGCCATGAGCTATGCTTTCATCACTCTACCCAAAAATCTTATGAATCCATTCAGGTGTACACGAAACAGAATGCCACTGAGACGAGTCACTGGGAGGCAGCACTTCTGGAGTCTGCAGGTGCTCAGCACCTGAGAATCCGCTCTTCCCATCAGACAGGTGGACACGCGTGAAGGATGCTGACTGTGTGGAGGCAGAGGCACCTCATGGGAAAGTGACTTGGTGACTACCAGTCCGATGATGGCATAGTAACAGGTATTAAACCTCTAAATGGTCTCGCTACCTCCAGAGGTACATGTATTAAAAGCTAGATCACATGCTTGGAGCTCTGGGAACAAGGCCCTAGGTCCTATCCCCCAGCACCACATAAACCAAGCATGGTGGCACATGCTTGTAATCCCAGCACTTGGGAAGGCTGAGCCAGGAGGACTGCCTGGAGTTGGAAGCCAGCCAGCCTGGGCTATGTCAGGACCATCCTGGACTACACTGAGGGAGAACCCTTTAAGAAGTGGGGTCTACTGGGAAGTCTTTGGGACAAGGAATGTGGCACCATCAAAGGGGACTCTAAGATATCAGTCTCTTCCTTCCTCTTTGATTTCCTGGCCATGAGGTACACAGTTCTGTTCTGCCAGGTGCTCCTGCCATAATACTGGCACAGGCCCAAAGCAATGCGATCAGACAGTCACAGGCTGAAACTTCTTAAACTCCTCCAAAATAAACCTTCTCTCTTATTAAAATAAGCATTCCAGGTACTTTATTAATAGTAATAAGTTACAAATATATATGTGCAGAAAACAACATTCAATGCTTCTTGCTTGCATGGGATCCAAACTCCTTCCCAGTTTGAAGAAACCTTCACTTTATAAGTTTTGGTAGGAAAAGGGCCAAATCTGTCCCTGCAGAAATGGAAGGGGGCCAGGCACTCTCTCCTGCACGCCACTTCCTAGCAATGAAGGCATGGGAATGTAACCTGAAAATGCCCACCTCAAACCGTGAGGCCTGAGGAAGCATGCAGGGAAAACCTCCCAGCTGGCTCCTCTCAGGATAGAGCCCTGCCTATGCCCCTGTGCCTTGCCTTCCCTGTCTTCTAAAGCCAGCTCTCCTGTGTCCCAGCTAATTTTACCAGTCACTTAAAGTCCTTTCATGCTTAAGTGACCCAGTGTTAGCTTCAGTGGCTTACACTCAGACTGCTACTGAGTCACGTGCACACAGCCTCCAACCAGGGGCAAGTCAGACAGAGCGTGGGCATCCACAGCGTGGAATCCCTTGGAGGTCAGTCTCTGCATATTTCCTTGTCTCTAAACTTTAAAGCAGCCAGGTGTGTAGTCCCAGCACCCTGAGGCTAAGGCATGAGGATAATATGTTTGAGCCCAACCTGGGCAACTTAGCAAGACCTCTCTGAAAAAAAAAAAAGAGTTATGGATGTAGCTCACTGGTTTCAAACCCCAGTAATGGAAAAAACAAAACAACAATAACAAATGCAGAAAAAACTGGAAGCATAAGGCTGGAGAAATGGCATAGCAGATAAAGCTCTTGCCTTGCAAGCACCAGGACCTGAGTTCAGTTCCAATTCCCTAGCACCACATAAAGCCGGGCATGGTGACACATGCCTGTAGCCTGTAATCCTAGCACTTGGGAGGTTGAGGCAGGAAGATTAGTTTGAGTTTGAGGCCAGCTTAGGATACATAGTGATTTCAGGACCAGCATGGGCTACAAAGCAAGACCCTGTCTCCTTAAAAACAAAACAAAACAAAACTGGAAACATAAGATACCAAGTTGTTGACAAGTCTTCCCCCATTTATATTGATATTTATAAGTATAAAACATAAAGTTTACATTGATCTTGAATATTTTGTGCACATACATATCGTGGCAAAGTTACAAAGCCTTTCCTTCTCTCTTTTTGATCTTCCCTTCTCACCCCCTCCAGTCTCCATTATTCCCCACATTAGTTCTATGAAATAATTGTGATCTGAGTTTCTCATATCAGAGAAACCATTCGATATTTTACCTTCTGCTTCTAACTCACTTCACTGAGCATGATGGTCTCAGGTTGCATCCATTTACTTACAAAAGCCTCCAACCTGTCTGTTTTTATAGATGCATACTATTCCATCATTCATAAATACCACAATTTGTGTATCCATTGGTCTGCTGAGGGGTATTTTGGTGCCTTCCACATTTTAGTTATTGTTAGTTGTGCTGCTATGAACATGGGTATACATGTATCTCTGTTATATTTTGACAGTTATTATCTCAGAAGGTAGGGAATTTTAGAGAACTCTTTTTTTTTATTTTTTGCAAAACTTGGGATTGAACCTAGGGCCTTGCCCTGAGCTACAATCCCCATTCTTCACCCCGTTTTCTCTTGAGACAGAGTCTTGCTCTGTAAACTAGGCTGGTCCTGAACTCATTATATAACCCAGACTGGCCTCCAACTCAAAGTAGGCCTCCTGCGTCAGCCTCCCAGTGCTGGAATTTTAGTGGTAGGATTATAGGCGTGAGCTGCCATACCCAGCTAGTACGTAATAGAGGAGAATTGAACCCAGAGCCTGCACTTTATAGGTAAGTGCTCTAGTCACTGAGCTACTTCCCAGTCTCTGCCTTTTCTTTTCTTTCTTTCTTTTTTTTTTTTTTTTGAGACAGCGTAAATATTAGGTTGCCCAAAGCCAGCATGGTGGTGTATGCCTGTAAGCCCAGTACTCGGAGGCTGAGGCAGGAGGATTGCCATGAGTCTAAGGCTAGCCTGGGCTCCATAGTGAGTTCAGGACCAGCCTGGGCTACAGGGAGAGACCCTGTCTCAAAAAAGAAAAAAAGAAAGAAAGGAAGGGAGGGAGGGAGGAGGGAAGAGAAAAAAGAAAAGAAAAAAAAACATTAGGTTGCCCAGGCTGGTCTCGAGTTTGTGATCCTCCTGCCTGTGTCACCATACCCAAATGTGACAATGCTGTTTGTCGGAAAAGCAGATGATGGTTGCCTTGTGCACCTGAAGATCTCAAATACCGTAAAATACAGCACAACCCAAAGTTAACCCAGACAAAGAACCTTTGCTTATCAACTAAAATGGCAGTCACCTAATCCAACATCAAACACGGCTTATAATTTGCAGGCCTTCAGGCTCTGCCACAGTGAATTCTCTTGAAAATGAGACTGTCACTTGATAGAGCATGCTTTTGCAAATCTGTGCAATTCAAGTCGGCATAACAGAAGTCCACCTGTCCCAGATTTCTGAGCTGCAGATAGGGTTCCTTTTTCATACCTGAGCTATCTGGTCACGACACGAAGCATAGCAACAGCACCCAGTCCAAAACTGGGTAACAGGGATCTGGCCATTTCTTTCTCTCTTTCTTTTTCATTTTCCTTTTTTTTTTTTTTTAAATGAGACAGGGACTTGCTCTGTAGTCCAGGCTGGTCTTAAACTGACTATGTGGTCCAAGTTGGCCTCAAACTCAAAGCAACCCTCCTGCCTTAGCCTCCCCAGTGGTGAGATTACAGGCGTGTGCCACCACACCTAGCTTAGGGAGCTGGCTCTTTCTGATGACTGATGACAGTTCTTCTCTGCCCTCATCTCTTCTCCACCTGAGAGGGGCACAGATGCAGGACATGCGTGGGCCTGCCTTGTTAACAAGACCTCCCTGTGTCTCTCATCAGGCTACCCTACCTTAAGGTCTTCTATGAGTGGGGACGGACTCCATCTGTCCACCGAGGCCTGGTGTCTCTGCAGCTCTGGCTCCAGGGGGTACACATGCTGTGCCATAAACCTCTGCAGACGGTCGTACAGCTCTCGGACCCTTGGTGAGAGGCCCTTGGGGGAAACGATCAGAGTTCCCTCTGAGGCATGTGCTAGGGAAGCTTCAGGAACAGAACTGTAACTCCTCGTGCCTGGGGAGCTCGGCAGGGACTGCCAACCAGCTGCTGTGTGGCAGGACCTCATTAATGGCTTGGCAGCTGGCATCTCTTTGAAAACTCGGAATCCTTCTTTGGTTGCAAAGTCCCATGCCAGGTTAGATGTGAATTCAGCCAACTTTCCACTCCGTTCAGCAGTTTCTGAGCTTGCCTGCCCTAAGCAAAAGGAAAGAACACCCAAGATTATTCCTGACCAACCTTTCTAGTGATGGAGACCTGCTGCTACATTACTCTACCTTTAGCAGCCGCTACCAGGGCTGAGCACTTGCTACGGACCAGATGCTGTGCTCATAAGAATTATGGCTCACTGCGTTCCTAAAGCAATATGGATGTTGGAATCCCCACTTTGTGACAACTGACTCTCACAGGAGAGAAGCAGCATAGGGTATGTAATGTCGGCTGTCTGGTTTCTCTGCCTTTCTGGCTTGGTGATGTTAGCTGCCCACGATGCTTCTTCTCCAGCCCTGTTAACATATTACCAGCTGAAAACTGGTGATATGTTGGTTCTACCATTCTGTCCAGGCATCTGTCTAAGGGAAATATCTTCCGTCGTTGTTTAGTTAGCCTGAGGTATCATCTGTAGGGGAAAGAGGGGCTCAATGCCTGACTTGTTCGCCCATGCATCAATTTTCAGAGCAATAAGTGGTTCCCCTGGCCCCTGCAGAGTCCCCAGGTGACTGCTGCTTCGGTGTCACTGCTCACTCACGGGTCTCAGCACATATGAGGGGTTTCCATCCATTTCCACCGCCATCCCTACTGGCGCTTGCAGCTTCCTGTACGCAGCTGAGGGCCTGACTCAAGACGCCTCCTCAATCTTCCAATTTCACTCTTAAGTCTGACAAACTTCTTTGGCTGTTTCAAGTTCATCTTTTATATACCCTGACTTGAAACAGCCATGTCTCAAGAAGTCCCATTTCGTCTGGTGGGAACAGTATCTAGAAGTTACAACTTGAGACGGGTGCTTAAAGGCTTTTAGTTGTTGTTATTACATTTCATTTTTGTTTGTTTGTTTGATGCAGGGCCTCGCTGTGTAGCCCAGGCTGGTCCTGATCTTACTATGGAGCCCAGGCTGGCCTTGGACTTGTGGCAGTGCTCTTGCCTCAGCCTCCCAAGTGCTGGGATTACGGGCATGCACCACCACGCCCAGTTTATGTGGTGCTGGGGAATCAAACCCAGAACCTTCCACTTGTTTAATCACTGTGCCATTTCTCCAGCCCTATTGTCTTTCTCTCCAAAAAAAGACAGAGAAAAGAAAAAGAAAAAGAGAAAAAATATATAGAAAACTTCCTGAATTTGCATGTCTCCCTTGTACGGGGATCAGGCTGATCCTCTCTGTGTTGTTCTGAGGTTGTTATGTGTGCTACTGAAGCAAGCACTTCAAGGTTCCTCCCACGCTGGGGATGTAGCTCCATAGGAGGGAGTTTGACTAACACGCATGAGACCCTGGCCTCTATTCCCAGCAGGCCCAGGGGAAAAAAAAGGAAAAGAGAAAGGCTGTCTGTCTACCTGCCTTACTTTTTACATAGAAGGCAAACTTTACCTTTCAATTTTCTTCTTGTTGCTGCTACTGAGGGTGGAACCCAGGGTGCTCTACCACTGAGATACACACTCAGCCATTTTTCATTTTATATTATTTTATTTTATTTTTATAGGGTCTCAATCTGTAGGCCAGGCTGGTCTTGAACTCACTAGATAGGCTCGAACTCATAGCAGTCCTCCTGCTTCAGCCTTCTGAGTGCTGGGATTACAGGCATATACTACTACACTTGGCTTATGTGTTGGTGGGGAATCAGACTCAGGGCCTTGCATTTTCTAAGCAAGTGCTTTATATACTTACATGATTAGATTTATGGAATCTTATAAAATTCTGTCCAAACATGTCCTGCCACGGCCTCTGTGGCTGGATGGCCCAGGTCGTGGAGCTGTCTTGGATCATTGCTCAGGCCAGCCATCCCGTTACCTGTGAGTGAGCGCTTGTAGACTCCCTGTAGGATGGCAGCCACACGGAAAAAGGAGAAAGCCATGTAGAAGTTCCAGTTGTCAATGGGAGGGGTCCCCATATGAAGGCAGTACATCCTGAAGTATTCCTCTGCGGTAGGAATTCCCAGTTGCTTCACATCCTGGTCACTGAAACCTGAGGTGAAAGACAGAGCCAGTCCTGGACAATCAATGCCTCCTATCCCCTGGGGCCAGCAAGTCTCCTCTCCTGAAAATCACTATGCCTCTTCAAAGTTAGTTTCACAACCAGCTCAAGGGGGTAGTTCATGATTTCAGTGGCTGTTTCTCCCTCCTACTCAAGCAAGGTGCTGTCATTCACAAATTGACTTTTTTCCCCCCTCCCATTTTCACACAAATTGACTCTTAAATGTTTCAGAGTAAATTAGCAGTAAAGGAAGCAGGGCCTCTGATTCCACCTGGACGGCAGCTGGTGGAGGATGACACATTTTATCCTTAGCTGGTCGTCTGATTAAAAAAGGCATCGTGGGAGCTGGGGGTGAGGCTCAGTGGCAGAATGCTCAGTGGGCAAGAGTGAAGCTCTGGGCCCCATCCCTAGCACCACACACAAAAACAAAGCATTGGAAGAGCAGTCCCACCAAGTTATGAGGAAAAGATAATTACAACAAATCAAAAATTCTAATTTGTGTTACTTGTGACATTCTGAGGATGTACAAACACATAATATATTCTTCCATTCTTAGAAACTGACCACCCAAAAAGAAACCAACCCTTATATATTGCCAAAAATATTACTACAAAGACGTTCAATGCCTTTTTTGTGGGGTTGGGGTATAATAGTTTTTAAAAATCAGAAAACAAATTAAGGATTCAAATATCAAAGAGATTAGATGTCTTAATTCTGTAGGATATAATCAAAATATGTTGTTGAAATTTAAGCTGTAGGAGAAATCTCAGTTGTATGCAAACATGTCCAAAATATACACATAAAAGCAGATCATAAAAATCACATTTTTATTTTTTAAAAATGTACAAATATGAAGTCAAGGCCTGCCTGGGCTACACACTGAGCTCAGAATCAGCCTGGACTAGAGTGAGACACTGTCTCAAAAAAAAATTTTTTACAAATAGACAGAGAAGAGAAGATGACCAGGACAGATGCTGAAGTGTCGGCCGATGGCCACCCCTGGGACTATTAGTGATTTTAAAACAAACCTGTATTTTCAGTTAAAAAGTTAAGCGGAAGTGAACTAGGTGAAAACACAAGAGATGTTTGTAAGGGTGTACTGGTCACTCACTACAGTCTTCTATGCATCTCTCCTGAATACGATGACAGCCACACATTCCATGACATTTTCTACCCAACCCCAGGACAGCATTTTCACACTCCAGCCCCATCACATGTTCATTCCCAAATGCCTGGAGAAGGAAGCCTGCCCCATCCCTCTTTCTACCTCTCAGCAAGGGGAAACTGGATGGCAGGTAGTGAGCCAGGCAGTTGTAGGCCACATCAGCAAGGGGATCACCTAAGGTAGAAAGCTCCCAGTCGAGGACAGCGAGTACTTCGGCCTTTTCTGGGTGAAAGAGCAGGTTGTCGAGCCTGAAGAACCACAGGAGGAATGGAGAGAGCGCTAAGAGCATGGACTGCCAGGGTGGGATCAGGCCGGACGCGACCCCTTGACATTTCCAAACTCAATCCCTACCTCTCCTGCCCACTGTAGAGGGCCCGAGATGCGTGGGCTGTGCCATCTTCTAGGGCCTCCTGGTCCTCTAACTTCCTGTTCGATTCAGACACTCAGAGGCACTAGCAGGAGATGGGAAGAGGGCCTAGTTATTTCTCCCCCCAACTCCCTCTCTGCACTGAGCTGAGGTATGGCTGAGTCCTTCCACTAAGGGACAAAGCTGTGGCAAGGCAGACTTCTGCATGACAGTTACCATTTCTGTGTTCTGATAATTACAC
>PVKB01002570.1:97457-109110 GCA_004027205.1 Ctenodactylus gundi
TTTTTTTTTTTTTTTTTTTTTTTTTTTTTTTTTTTTTTTTTTTTTTTTTTTTTTTTTTTTTTTTTTTTTTTTTTTTTTTTTTTTTTTTTTTTTTTTTTGAGACACAGTCTCACTGTATAGGCCAGGTTGGTCCTGAACTCACTATGTGCTCCAGATTGACCTCAAACTCACAGCAATCCTCCTGCCTCAGCCTCCAGAGTGGTGGGATTATAGGCATGCACCACTACACTTGCTATACATGGTGTTAGGGAATCAAAACTTGGTATTGTGCTTGGTAGACAAGGGTTCTAACTGCTGTGCTATTCTTCTAGCCACCAGCTAATTTTTATGTGGTGCTGGGAAATTTAACCCAGGGCCTTGCACATGCTATGCAAGTGCTCTAACCATTGAGCTATGTCCCCAGCCAAGCCTGCAAATTCTTTGACACTTTTGCTACAAAAGGTCAGATCTAATTCTGTGCCCTAGAAACACCTGGCTTCTAACAAATGCAAAGTAGGAGAGATAGACACAGAGGGGAGCCCTGCACTAGGCCAGGTTACACAGGAGATGCAACTTCTACCCATCCTTGCATATTGAACACACTCCTTTGGAGCCTTGAGTCACCAATAAGAAGTCCAGGTACCCAGAAGTCATCACATGGGAAACCACAAAGCTATAGAGCAGCCTAGGAGCCCAGCTGTGTCTGTGTTTGTCTTCTCTGTCCCAGGGCCAGTAGGCTGGTGAGTCTGCATATGACTTCAGCCCCAACATGAGAGCTGCCACAGGTGTGCAGGCCAACCTGATTTAGAAAGCAGTGTCTTTACAGCTGCCCTTTACTATCTAGCTTTGTTCAATAAAAGGCACACTTCAGTGGTGAAGCACATGCTTAGCATGCAAGGGGTCCTGGATTAATTCCCAGCACAGGAACTACAGAAATAGCACAGCAGTTAGAGAACTTGCCTAACAAGCACAGGCCCTGAGTTCAGTTCCCCAGTACCACATAAGCTGGGCATGGTGGAACACACCTGCAATTTCAGCAGTCAGGAGGCTGAGGCAGGAGGATTGCTGTGAGTTTTAGGCCAGATGAGCTACACAGTGGGTTCAGAACCAGTCTGGACTACAGAGTGAGATTCTGTCTCAGAAAAGCATATATATATTCCCAGCACATAATATACATAAACACATGCACAACAATAAATTAAAAGGCACAATTCCCCAGGATAGGCAAGAAAACTACCAACCAACCAGGTCAGGGCCCAAATAAGCAGTGTGTGTATGAAAGAAGGCCTCCAGCTGCTGCTGGTTAACAGACCACACAGTACATGCTGCGTGCGTGCCTCGGGCACTCGTCACAGGGCAGCAGTCACAGCAGAGACCACGGGATGAAGATGCAAGGCACTCCCGGGTTCTGGTTCTAGCCGGGATGCAGACTCAGTGAGGACCAGGAAACTCTGTCCCTTTCCTTCCTCTCCTTCCATTCCCACGGTGAATGTCCACCGCTGACCTCAGGGGACCTGAGAGGCCCCTTTGTCATGCCTGTCCTTTTAACAGCAGTGCTCCATCCAGAGCAATGCTGCCTTCCCAGGGAACGGGACAACACTTGCAGGTATGTTAGTGGCTCCAACTAAGGGAAGAAGCTGCTACCATGTAGAGAGAACAGCAGCAGCCAGGGATGACACTTGACATCCTGAGACGTCTGCCCAGCAGCCCCCATGACAAAGGACTGTCCAAACCCAAGTGTTACAGTGTCAGGGCTGAGACACCTTGCTTTAAAAAAGCAGGACTTAGTCGTGGGGACAGTTCCTTTTTGTAAGATGGACCAAGACCAATCACTTAATTTCTCCTTCTGGGCGTCCTGCCCATGATTTTACACATCTACTACTCTGCCCCCTGGCGGCCGCACCTACCTAAAATCCCCGTGCACAATGGTGGTCCTGTCTTGCCTGGGCAGATGGAGTGGCAGCCACTGGATGAGTCTCTCCATTGCTGGGAGAGTGCTGGTTTCGGCAGCTCGGTACTGCTTGGTCCACGTTTTCACCTGGCGAGGAAGATAGTCCCCTGGGGGAGGGAGGATTAAAACACGGTGTGCCATTTGCCTGACCTCCAAAGGCTTCAAAAATTAACCAGCACAGTGAAGCACTTGGAATGTACTGTGTCCCTAAACACATTCTAGTGGCTGGAGAATCTCCCATGTGATGCTGCTTCTGCTGTTCCAACTCAGAAGCTACCAGGCACCTCGTCTTGGTGGCTCCTGGGGGTCTAGGCCCTCCTCCCTCCACACAGTTTCCAAGCGTCATCTCCAGCTCTCTCTGAGATCTGTGAACTTCCTACTAGATATTAATAATCCATTTTTGGTAAAATAACAATGGGCTCTGGAGCCAAGCTACCAGGGTGTGGGTCCTCACTCTGCCATTCCCTAGCAACGTGATCTTAGACATTACTTAACCTTTCTGTGCCTTACTTTCCTCATCTTGAGAAGATCTTTTTAGAGCTGTTGAGAGGATAAAAGACTCAAGAGTACTCTGAGTAGTCTGCACTTCTGTGTAGTCTCAGCTATTTGAGAAACTAGTGCAGAAGAATCACTGGAGCCCCAAATTCAAGGCCAGCCTAGGCAACATAGTAAAATTCAGCCTCATTTAAGAAAATAATAAAAAAAGAAAAAGAACACTTGATAATACAAATATCGACAAGAGGAGTAACTGGAACTCATTAAAAAAAAAAAAGCCAGACATCATGATGTATACCTTTTAATGCCAGCTACTCAGAACACTAAAATAGGGGACCATGAGTTCAAAGCCAGCCTGGGCAAAACTTAGTGAGACCCTATCTCAAAGTAAACAATAGGAGGTACAGGAATAACACAATGTTTAGTGCTCTTGCCTAGCAAGCACAAGGCCCTGGGTTTGATTCCCCAGCACCACATAAGCCAGATATAGTGACACATGCCTGTAATCTCAGCACTCAGGAGGCTGAGACAGGAGGATTGCCTTGAATTTGAAGGCATCTGGGGCTATACAGTGAGTTCAGAACCAACCTGGATTACAGAGCAAGATTCTGTCTCAAAAGTAAATAAATAAAAAAATAAACAAATAATGTAAAAAACCTTGAATTTCAAAGGCAGGCACTAAATCCACCTTCCATTTAGTAACTTGTTGATTGGTAATGCCCTAAGAGCAGAGCCACTGGCGAGGCAATGGCCACCTGGAAGGACAAGGGATTCCTGCTCACCTTGCTTCCCATAGTCATGCAGGCCTGCAGCTTGGAGGTCCACACTGTGGATCTGGCACAGGACTCTGTTCATGGCAGTGTATATGGCTTGCCTCTGGCTGGGCTCCAGGCCAGGAAGGGAAGGGTCTTTGTAGATGTGGCCTGGGCAGTACTCCATCACGTAGAAGGGGGTGCCAGTGATACTGGGAGGGACACGGAGTTCAGAGGCCCGAGGCATGACACAGCAGGCTGCTAGTCTTTCTAAATGCTCCTATGCAATCATGTGTGAGGGAAGAGCTCAGACCTAGATTACTGGACAGTTCCTTTTTTCTGCGCAGTGTACTGGAAGTAACCCCCATACGCATGCAACACATACACATGCACGCACATCCACCCACTGAGCTCCTTAGCCTGCATGCGCCCTCTCCTGTCTGCTCCGTTTGCAGTAACTAGCAGGATAGGTGTAAGTACGAGAATGTTTATTTTTGAAACAGGGTAGCCCAGACTGGCTTTGAAAACATGGCAGTCCTCCTGCCTCAGCCTCCGAAGTGCTGGAATTATAGGTGTGTGACACCACACTGGCCTTTTGTGGTGCTAGAGAATCAAACTCAGGTACTTGAGCTTGCTTCGCAAATCCTTTAACCGCTGAGCTATTCCTCACTCCTAAATGTAGCAATGTATAAAGCACCATGATTGGAAGAGAAATCTTTGAAGTCATACAGACTGAGGTTTAAGCCCCACCTCCGCTCTTCACTTCTCTCTCTCTCTCTCTCTCTCTCTCTCTCTCTCTTTCTCTCTCTCTCTCTCTCTCTCTTTCTCTTTCTTGAGACAAGTTCTCACTCTGTAGCCCAGGCTGGTCCTGAACTCACTATGGAGCCCAGCTCACAATGTGTGGATTATAGGCTAGGCATGTGCCATATACTATATTAGATATAAGTAACCTAGAGATGATTCTAAGTGTATGGAGGCCATTTGCAGGCAATATGCAAATACTATGCCATTTCATATAAGGGACTTTAGCACTGCAAATTTTGGACTCCTCAGGACATCCAGAAATAAATCCCTCACATATGACTCTATTTTAATTATCTTAGGTATAATAATGGTGCTATGGTTAGAAGGAAAAGAGATGCATGCTATCTGCAATGTCCTTCAAAAGATTTATCCAAAACAAAATATAAAATATGCATGCACATATACCTCCACATACATACATAGAAAATTAACATGGAAAATATTAATAATATTTTAATCTCTATGAAGTATAAATAGATGTTTGTTAAACTGTTTTTTCTTAACTTTTCTGTATGTTTCAAAATATTTATAATAGTTGAGAACAAAGAGACTCAATAAAGTGGTTTAAAGCACTTTACAAAGTCCACATAGGGACTGTACAGAGCTCCGGGGTTATCATGCACAAAGCCATGGGGTGATTCCCAAGCACCACATAAGGATTAGCTGGGTGGGGTGACACATAATTCCAGCACTAGGACGGTGAGGCAAGAGGACTGCCATGAATACACTACATACAGAGCTGAGGACTAAGACGATAGGGTGAGACCGTGTCTTAAAACACACCCACCCACACCCACCCACCCACCCACACACACCCACACCCACACACACACACACACACACACACACACAGAAGATATATATTTTTAGAATGCTAAGAAGGATTTTCTACCAATCCCCTTAAAAACAGTCATGCCTTTATCTCCCAGGATAACTTTAAAAATCTGAAAACTTCTGAGGGATTGTGCTGCGCCATCTCTTTCTTCTCTGACACAAATGCTTTTTGTATTTACACTAACAAACTGGCATTTAAGCTTTCTGTAGCTTCAATACATAGTAGCAAAAATACATCTGAACTTTACCGTGAGTCCTCACAAATATCAAGAACACGAGGGACAGGTACTCCAGCATTTGCCAGGGCTTTCATTATCCTGCAAGAAAAAATAAATATGAGTATAACTGCTGGCTGAACTGATGAGATATTCTTGAAATTACTTTTCTGACTTAAAAAATAGTACACTGGGACCTGGCCACAGTGGCATATGCCTGCAATCTCACCTACTCAGGAGGCTGAAGCAGGAGAATTGCAAGTTCAAGGTCAGCCTATGTAATTTAGCAAGACTTCTAAATTGCAGTGCATGCCTGAAATCCCAAAATTTGGGAGGTGAGACAGGAAGACTCTGAGTTTAAGGCCAGCATGGGCTACATAGTGAGTTCAGGACCAGCCTGGACTATAGAGCGAGAGACCCTGTCTCAAAAAAGAAACAAATCATCTTAAAGCTGGGTACAGGCTAGGTGTATAGTGCCACACTTAGAGTGCTTGCCTAATAAGCTCAAGAGCCTTGGTTCAATTCCTGAGCAGCTGGGTATGGTAGGGCATGCCTGTAATCTCAGTACTTGGTAGGCTGAGGCAGAATTGCCATGAGTTGTAGGCCAGCCTGGACTACACAGTGAGTTCAGGACCAGACTATACTACAGAGTAAGATCCTATATCAAAAAAATAGAGAGGCTGGGAGAATGGCTCAGCAGTTAAAGCATCTACCTAGCAAGTGCTATGTTAAGTGCTAAGTACCTGAGTTCGATTCCCAGCACCATATAAGCCAGGTGTGGTGGCACATGCCTATAATCCCAGCACTTGGGATGCTGAGACAAGAGGTTTGGGAGGCTGAGACAGGAGGATTATGGTGAATCCAAGGCCAGCCTGGGCGCCATATTGAGTTCAGGGCCTGCTTAGGCCAAGAGACCCTGTCTCAAAAAACAGACAACACAAAAGAGCTGGGCATGGTGGTACACCCTTACACTCAGGAGTCTGAGGGAGAAGGATTGCCATGAATTTGAAGCCAGCCTGGACTACATAGTGAGCTTAAGACCAGCCTGGACTATACAGTAAGACCCTGCCTCAGAAAAAAAAAAAAAAACTGGATGTGAAGGCACATACATACCTAGAATACCAGCTCCTCTGGAGGCTAAGGTAGGAGGATCATAAATTCATGGCTAGCTTGGGCAATTCAGCAAGATCTTGTCTCAAAATGAAAAATAAAAAGGGCTGGACATGTGGCTCTGTGGTAGAACACCTCAGAAGTCAATCCCCAGTATAGGAAAAATAAAAAGCTGAGGGTATAGCAGCTTGGGCTGAAGTGTTTGGCTAGCACAAAGGAGGCCCTGGTTTTAAAAATTCCCAGTGCTACTAAAATAAATAAATAAATAATGCGGATTAAACATTGCAATAAAAAGAAATTGCCTGGCTAGGCAAAAAAAAAAAAAAAAAAGTATGAGTGAGATCTACAAATGATCTACAAATGATTCGTTTTAAGCTGGGCATGGTGGTGTATATCTATAATTCCAGCACTGGGGAGGCTGAGACAGGAGGACTGCTGTGAGTTCAAGGCCAGCCTAAGGTATATAATCAGTTCAGGACTGGCCTGGACTACAGAGTGAGACCCTACCTCAAAAGAATAAAGAGGGGGGAGGTTAGAAGAATGGCACAGCAGATAAAGTACTTGCCTTGCAAACACTAGGCCCTGAGTTTGATTCCCCAGCACCACAAAAAGCTGGGTGTGGTGGTGCACGCCTATAATCTCAGCACTTGAAAGCTGAGGCAGGAGGATTGTTCTGAGTCTAAGGCCAGCCTGGGCTACACAGCGAGATCCTGTCTCAAAAAAAGAAAAAGATATGTTTCAGCTGGGCCTATTGGCAGAGGCTTGGTCTTAGCACTCTGGAAAGCTGAGGCAGGAAGAACTCAAGTTCCAGCCCCACATGGGAAACTTAGTAATTTAGAGAGACCCTGTCTCAAAATCAAACATAATGGTATAGAGACGTAGCTCAGTGTAAAGGCTCTAGGCTTGATCCCCTATTTCACATATATACATGCGCACACACACAAAATATGTCTTCAATATAAAAACATAGAGAAGTTGGAAATAAAAAAATAGAAAAGAAGTGCCATGTAACTTCTAAGCATAAAAAAGCCAGCAAAGCTACTTTATTTATTTATTTATTTATTTATTTTTGAGGTACGGTCTCATTCTGTAGACTAGGCTAGTCTTGAACTCTTTATATAGCCCAGGCTGGCCTCAAATGCTTGGTAATCCTCTTGCCTCAGCCTCCTGAATGCTGGGACTACAGATGTATACCACATGCCCGGCTTATGTGGTGCTAGGGAATCAAACCCAGGGCCTTGAACTTGCTAAGCAAGTGCTCTAACCACTGTGCTATTCCTCCAGCCCCAAGACTACTTTAATATCAGATGAAGTATATTTTAAGACAAGAGTACTGGCTGGAGGAGGAAGCTGAGACAGGAGGACTGCTATCATTTCAAGGGCAGCCTGGACTAGAGAAGAAGACCCTGTCTCAAAAAAAAAAAATAATAAAATAACACAGAGACTCACAATTGCAGCTTTTAGTGCCTCAGAGAATTACCTAGTACCTAGGGCTGAGCTTAAGTGCTGTGGAGGCCGAAGGACAAGCACCCTCTGGCTGCTGAAATTACCTGAACTCCCTCTCTATTGCATGAGCAGATGGCAGGAGAGTCCCTGGGGGTTTCTTCCTCAGAACCAGTTGATGACTGGCCAGCCTGATATAATATGTTGGATTTGACTGACCATGATCAAACTGAAGAAGTTCCAGTGGGCCTGCAAGTGTGAAAACAAAGAACATTCAGACGGGCTGGTGCCCAGATCTCAACAGATATCCTCCTTTCTAATGAGCTCTGCATTCCAGATGCAGAATATCCTCACTGGGGTGCAATGCAAGAAAATCAGCCCCTCGCCAGGACAGGGTGATGGTGTCCCAGGCACACTGCACCAGCTCGGGCCCAGAATCACATGTTGCTACAGTGGGGCAAAGGCCACCCAGTTTACACCATAACCATTTTCTCACTTGGTACGGGTGTCCAATTCTGTGCTTCATGCCAACTCCTGCCTCAGGAACAAAGGCACTTTAGTTCTGTTTAGCAACACAAGCCCAGTCATAGCAACCCATCTGGCCTGGCGGAATGTGCTAAGCCTGAGGATGAAAGTGTCCTTGTGCATCCCTCACCCACACTTGGCCAAGCCACACCTTAGGCTGGTGTGACAGCCGAAGGGACTTTTGCGGTGTCTCAGGCTGAGTTAACGCAGCTTGGAGGAGATGCACGCCTCTCTTTCTCACCTCACTAGGTGAGTTCTGTGCTTCTGGTGGAGGTAAACCTAAAGAAAAAGCAAACTCTGGGTGTAGGCTTATTTCCCTTTGGTCAGGAGAGCAAGCAAGAATGGGAGCCTGTGTGCGTCCGTCAGCCTGGCCACACAGGCCCTCCAGCTTTGCGGAGGCACCACTAAGAGGCCAGTCGCTGGGAAATCACAGCATAAAAGCCTTTTCCAGGCTCAAGTAGTGAGGCAAAACCTTATCGTCAGGCAGAAGATGGTCCACAACCTCACAGAGGTATCTGTTTTTCTGCGAGAGAAATGTATAAAGTGGTATAGGGACTTTTGAAGGAGTGAAGACAACTTGCTTGAATCATGCAATTTTTTTTTTCAGTACTAGGGATGGAATCCAGCGCCTTCATACTGAGCTACATCCCCAGCCTTCTAGAATGTTTCTGGGTAGTATCTTGCTAAGTTGCCTCGGCTGGGCTTGAATTTTCATTTCTTCTTCCTTGGCCTCCCAGAGTGCTTGGAATCACAACTGTATGCCACCCAAACGCAGATAAGTCATGCAACTTTTAAGTCACCTTCATAAACTAGACAGTGGTCTTTTAAAAAATTAGAAATATTCAAATACACTTGGAATGGTTTAGATCTAAAATGTTTCCACCGAGACTACTGTGTTTGCAAGGTGGCTGGGTCACTGTGGTGCTTCCCTCATCAGTAGATCCATCGCCCACTGGTGAGTTCAGTAGCCAAATGTGCTGTACGGACCTGGGGCCTGGTTGGAGGTGGGTCCCTGGAGGCAGGACCTGGAAAGGTGTATTTGTGTCCTTAGCTCCTCCATTCCCTCTGCTCCTGGCTGGGACAGAGCGAGCAGTCCTCCTCAGCCACACCTTCTGCCATACCACTTCACCCTAGAGCCAACCAACCATGTACTAGATCCTCTGAAAACTGAGTCAAAATAAATCTCTCTTCCTTAAGTGGTAGGTGTCAGCTATTTTTGTTTTGTTTTGTTTTGTTTGAGATAGTGTTTCACTCTGTTCCCCAGGCTCATCCTGAACTATCTATGGAGCCCAGGCTAGCCTCAAATTCATGACAGTCCTCCTGTGTCAGCCTCCTGGGTGCTGGGACTATGGGCATGCACCATGGCTAGCTTATGTAGTGAAAACCCAGGGCCTTGTCCTTGCTAGGCAAGCACCCTAACCACTGTACCACTGCTCCAGCCCCATGTGTCCAGTTGTCCAGGGAAGAGAAAGTCATGAATACTTACCCTATGCCCTCAGTGCAGTCCCCAGGTTCCCTCTAAGGTGGATGAGAGTGGCAGGTATACTTTTGCAGATCCATAAATAAGGAATTTAATGCGTTTTCCCAAGCAAAACTGAAATCAGCCCTCAGATCTGCCAGACCCAAAGGCTATGTCCTTATCACACCACCTCGAGAAATATTCTACCAGTCTGAAAGCCTGGCCTTGGAAAGAGCTACCCAAAGGCAAAACCTTCCATACCTGAGGTCTGGGTCCCCAGCAAATCCTTGAGGTATTTCTCCAAGGCATCTATTGGAATTTCCATGGTCTTTCTCACTGGACGAGTGTTAGGAACAACTGGGCGCAATGGAAAACCCAGCAGAGACTCTAACTCCCTCACTGCAGTCTCCGGATCATTGACCTGGATTCAGAGAGAGTATCAGCCGTGCCACAGCCAAGTCTTCCCTCTTCACAGCCTGTCTCCATGAGGCTAGTTCTTCTGGGGGAAATACCAGTGAGGCAGTTCTCCAAGGAAGGCCTGGGGAGCCAGGATACTCAGCTGACGGGACAAAGGCAGAGTGAGCTCTGCTTCCATTTGACTCTTAGCCACCCCGAACTTATAGGCTACACAGAAGAGTACTCACTGAGGTAACCCGTCAGACCTCCTTCCGGGTAGTGGAAGCTTTTACCTCTGTCCTTGTCTTTCCAAATGAACTATCACTTAAGTTAAAAAAAAAAAAAAAAGCATGCCCATTGAGAGGGCAGAAGATCATACTGCAATGTCCTCTGTTCCAACAGCTGTCTGCTTAGTAATGAAAACCCAAATGTAGAAAATTGGTTCCAAGCCAGGCATGGTGACATACACCTGTAATCCCAGCACTCGGGTGGCTGAGGCAGGAAGATGGCCAGAGTCTGAGGCCAGCCTGGACTCCATAGTGAGTTCTGAACCAGCCTAGACTACAGAATGAGACCCTGTCACACACACACAAAGAAAGAAGAAAGTCCGTCCATGCTGGGCCAGTGGTGCAGGCCTGTAATGCCAGTTGTCTGGGAGGCTGAGGCAGAAGGAAGATCACAAATTGGAGCCCAGCCTGGATGACTTAATGTGTTAGCAAGACGCTGTTTCAAAATCAAATATAAAAACCAGTCATGGTACTGGGGATGAAAGGACTTGCTAGCAAACACAAGGCCCTGACTTCAATTCCTTAGTATCACATAGGTCAGATAGAGTGGCACACATCTGTAATGCCAGTATTTGGGAAGCTGAGGCAGGTGGGCTGCTGTGAGTTTGTGGCCACCCTGCACTACATGGTGAGTTCAGGACCTCCCTGGACTACAGAGTAAGACAGTCTCAAAAGCAGACCAAACAAATGGGCCAGAATCTAGGTGGCCTATGTGGCTGGCATCCAGCCACTGGTTCTCTACCAGAAAAGCATTATTTGAACAGTTTGGACACCGCCCCAAATGCTTGGCCCACTGTATATCTGTACCTCTCTCCCTCTACCCTCTCTCTGAGACAGGGTCTTGCTTTGTGGTTCAACCTGGTCCTGAACTCACTAAGTAGCCCGGGCTGGCCTTGAACTCACAGAAATCCTCCTGCCTTAGCCTCCCAAGTGCTGGGATTACAGGTGTCTGTCATGACACATGGTTTCTATGGTGCTGGGAATGGAACCCAGGGCCTTGGCGCTTGCTAGACAAGTGCTCCAACCTCTGTACTATTCCTCTACCCTTGCATCTCTTTTCTCAAACCCCTTTTTGCATACGCTTCTTTGTTCCCCACCGGAAAATACCAAAAATGAATCATATAGATTTCATAATTAATAAAAAATAAGATGACTATGAAAATTTGGGGGAAGAATGCTAATGAAAGCTACAATTACAGATGTAAAAAGATAGCACAGATAAGCTTGGACTAATTCCTGGTGCATAGTAGACAGTCAAAAATTGTGATGGGACTGGAAGAATAATGGTTCAGTGGTTAAAGCGCTTGCCTAGCAAGCACTTAGGCAAGCGCTAAGTACCTGAATTCAGTTCCCCAGCACCACATAAGCCGGGCATCATAGTGCACACCTGTAATCCTAGCACT
>PVKB01002570.1:109210-269345 GCA_004027205.1 Ctenodactylus gundi
GGGGGGGGGGGGGGGGAGGAAATTACCTTAATGGTGTGAATGCCAAGACTGGCAGCTGCTTTTAGATTTGGCCCCAGATCATCAAGAAAGATCGACTCAGAGGGCTGCAGGCCCAGGCGCTCCAAGCACAGCTGGTATATCCTGGGATCTGGCTTGCAGACCCCTTCCAGGCAGGATTCTACTACCTGAGGGCCAGGGAGGGAACTGATGTCACAAAGGTAGACTCCCACATGCATGCAGACATGTTTTTAGAGCAAAGGAGCAGAAGGAGAACTGTTGAGATTTATCACAACAACAACAAAAAAAGAGTACTGTGATATAAAATGATGCTGACTTCTTAAATAATGATTGGAAAATTCTGGGATCCAACCTGGGGGCAAAACCAGGAAGCCAAAGCACTGATTTAGACCTGGTGGCCTTGTATAAACTGGTTAGTACAGGATAATAGGACTAATAACAGCCACCTTACCTATCTTACTGATTCTTGTGAAAATTGAGTTTGCTTAAGATGACAAGAGTGTTTGTCACGGTCACATAATATAGAATATACACCAAATAGAAGGTAGGTGTATGCTTCACCAAAAATACTGTGGACCATGTGACAGGAATAGCTCATGGACAGAATTCTAAGTCCCTCACTGCATCTAGGGGAGTCTTACCCCAACTGCCTTGCAGAATTCCCTCTGGAGGTTTTCAGGTATACAGCACAGGCCCAGGTCCCACCCAGACCCAGTCAATGGCAACTTTTAGAGAAAGGGACCCAGTATCTTTAGGAAGTCACAGGTCATGCTGATGATAGGAAGACCTGCTTTAACCTTGCTGGTTCAATGATGAAAACAAATACACATAAGAATAGAGAGACTTAGCCTAAAGAGGCAGGGAGCATACTCCCTTCTAGACCCAAAGTACCTCTTCCAAGGATGGAAAGAAACAGAAAGGGGCTCTGCCAATAAAATGTATGATGCTCTAAATTACCAGGGAAGTTTCCTCCAGTGTACTCCAAAGGCCACCCTGACTGTCACTATAACTGGTGATGTGGCTTCCATTTGCCCTGAGTTGGGCTATCCACGGAGAACAGGGCCAAAGGACACCGCTCCACCCCCACCCCCATCCATCACCACTACTACTGTGGGAGGCCTTCAAAGTTCTACCACCACTCTGAGTAGTTTGGAGTCTCTAAAGGGAATAACCACTACAGTTGGTTACAGGACACAATCGTTTCAAAAATACCCAGCCGCAGCCTGGCATGTCAGTATCACATCATAAACATTAAAGGCTGGGATATAATCAGAACAAATCACATGCCTGGTGCAGGACTGAACATCACATGAAAAGAGGCAGAAAATGAGGTCAAGGCAGCACTTACACCTGCATCCTGAAGCACAGGCCCTATGTCAGTGTCCTGGATCACCTCACACTTACCACATCAAACTGGGTCCGGTCCAGGGGCAAAAAGCTTTTCCCGTTGGAAAGATAAAAATTGTTGCTCAAGACTGCAGTCTGAAGCCCTTTTGCCCGAATTTGAGAGATGGCCTCGGTCATCACTGGGAACTGCTTTGCCACTTGCTCACTAGTCATCAGGGAGAAAAATGAGTCCACAGGCACGGAGGTCCTTGACTATGGGGAATAGGAGAGTCAGCAGTCACCCAGAGAAGCAGCCAGGTGCAGTGGCATACGCCTATATCCTAAGTGCATGAGAGGCTGAGGCAGGATGAGTAAGCTCAAGACCAGTCTGAGCAACATAGTGAGGCCTGTCTCAAAACAAAAAGTAAAGGAGCTCAGACGTCAAAGTGCTTGTGTAGCAAGCATAAGGCCCTGGATTAGATTCCCCAGTACCACATACTCTGGGCACCTGCCCAGCACTCAGGAGGCAAAGGCAGGAGAATTGCCATGAGTTCGAAGCCAGTCTGGGCTACACAGTGCATTCGGGACCAGCCTGGGCTACAAAGCAAGACACTGTCTCAAGCAAACATACAGTAAAAGGTAAGTAAATGTAGCTCAGTACAAAGCCTCCATTACTCCCCACCTCACACATGCACAAAAGAATAAGAACCACTTATTACCTACAGAAAAAAATAATTCCTGCCTTGCTACTACTGCCTGTTGTAAGGCCATTGGTTTGCTTCCTAAAAGAATTCTCCTACTTAACCCTGTGCTAAACTGTACATGTGAGTTTTTTTGAAAGGGACTTGCTACATTACCTAAGCTGGCACCAAACCTGTGGCTGGTCCTGAACGCTCTGTGGGACCCAGGCTGGCCTCAACCTCATAACAATCCTGTCTTCGCCTCCCATGTGCTGGGATTATAGGCACTCAGCTGACAATTTTTTTAAATCAGAATACAGTAAAAGGATACATTAAAATTTAAGTGTACTAACCATATATAATTCATTTTTAATGATCCAGAGTACATTTAATGATTTTGTAGTATCAGAATCACCATTATGAACTTTATTTTGTGATCAATTTTGTTTTTAAATTTAATCTGTGGGCTTTTGAAACTTTCAACATGTTTTAAAGTCTGCAAAGGTCAAGTCTGCTATAGATTTTATAGCAGCTTTATTTAATATAATTAACATACCATACAATTCAGCTGAAGTGTACAAGTCTGTGGATTTTTAATATACACACAAAGTTGAGCAATCATTACTGCAAATATATATGTGTGTATATATATATATATGTGTATGTACACGCACACACACATATATATATACTTTGAAACAGGATCTTGCTCTATAGTCCAGGCTGACCCTCAGCTGACCCTTGCTATGTAGCCCTGGCTGGCTGCAAACTCATGCCAGTCCTCCTGCCTCAGTCTCCTGAGCACTAGGGGATTACGGGCATGTAATCCTAGGCAAGCACTCTAACCTCTAAGCTATGGCCCCAGCCCTAGTTTAACAATTTTTAAGAGTACAGTTCAGTCCCAGGACATGGCATCTATTGTCATATTGTTGCAAAAATGCCACCACCGCCCAGCCACAGGACTTTCTTACTATTACAGCTTAAATTTTTTTTAATTTTTTTGAGACAGGGTCTCACTCTACAGTCCAGGTGGATCCTCAACTCATTATGTAGTCCATACTGGTATCAGACTGACAGAAATCCTCCTGCCTCAACCTCCCAAGTGCTGGGATTAGAAATATGTACCACCATGCCTGGCTATGGTGAGGGTTATGAGTTAGTACAAATAAAAGGCTTAGAACATCATGCAGCATAGAGAAAACAGTATTACTATTTCTTCAATAAGGTTTTAGATCCCAAAGCCATTATAAAGATGGTTCCTCTTTCAACATTTGCTAGAGGAACACATAAGAACTTACTTATTATATACTTTACTTATTACATTCATATGCAAAGTTACAATGAATACCTAGGAATAACATCTTAAAACAGCTTAAAAACATAATGAACTAGTAAACTTTCACTTTATTTTCAGTTTAACCAACTTATAGATGGTTGTTGCAACTGAGTGTATTTTCCACATTCAAGGTAAAAAAAAATACAGAAATGCAGGTAGGAAGAATATTCAGGTAGTCTTATCACTCACTATGTCAGAGCAAAGTCCCCGAAATTCTTGTAAGAAATCCTCTGTGGTTATCTCTCCTCTCATAAACCTCATCCAGGGTCCATTTTCACCGTCTTTGATCAAGGCCTTCAATATGGTTCCAGAAGGGATATGATTCTGTACCTCCCATTCTATAGCAAGCAAAATATGCAAAAGTGACACACACCGACAAATGGTGGGGCTTGAGGAATTCCTCTCCTGGTTCCAGGGTGCCCTGGTCTATATAAGGTCTACAAAATCATATGGTTCAGCACAGCCAATGAGATCACAGGCAAGACCTGAAATTTAATAAATCTAGTAGCTTTTTACATAGTAACATAAACATAATGATAACATAAGTTTTGAGGGGATAAGCAAGGACCATTCATTATAGGATAGACAAGATACATATAAGAATTTGACAAGTATATACACCAAGTGGGTCAGATCTGTAATCCCAGCTCTCTGGAAGGCTGAAGAAGGAAGATTGTCAAAGTCAAGCCCAGCCTGGGAAATTTAGCAACTTAGTGAGACACTGTCTTAAAATCAGAAATAAAAATGGGCTAGTGATGTAGCTCAGTATGAAGTTCCTCAACTCAACCCTTAGTACCAAAATGAAATAAATAAAAAGATGGGAGAGTAACATGTCTCTCAGGTACCTGCAGTCTGCCTGCTTATCTTGTGGAGACTCAGAAGATAGTCAGCACCCGGCAGGCTGAGAGCTCACCTGTTGCAAAATAGCAGGTTAATTTTTTCAAAGAGTTAATTCTACTCTTTATTTAATTTTGAGACAGGGTCTCACTTTATAGTCCAGACTGATCCTGAACTACATAACCCAGGGTGGCCTCGAACTCATGGCAGTCCTGCCTCAGCTTCCAGAGTGCTGGGATTACAGATATGCACCATCACAACCAGCTTACATGGTACTAGGGCGTCTGTACTCAGGGCCTTGCACTTGCTCACTAGGTAAGCGCTCTAATCCCTGTGCTATTCCTCCAGCCCCAAGCTAATTTTTAAGCTGATAACTCTGTAGGGCCCATGAATGATGTTATAAACATCCAAATGACCCTTGGCAGAGAAAGGTTCCTCACACCACCTTAGGGAATTAGTGTGGTACCCAGGGAGGTGGTACTGGGAATTCAGAGAAATACACAAAATGCAAAACCTCAACCATAGGCTTCCAAAGGAGGAGACAGTGATTTATACGATGACTCTGGGTTAGGCACCTACTGCCTTGCCCCGCGGCCCGCAGGACCGTATACATGAGCGCATTTACCCACTGTGGTGCGCACTAAGGGAGTGTGAGGAAGAGTAAGCCATGCGCTAGCAGCACTCCAAACCAAACCCTTCATCTTGTAAGCTGCCGTAAGCTTTGTGCTGTACCAGGTTGTTTTTCTTCTCTGTGTCTATATAACACAGCTGAGAACAATATATATGTGTGTGTAATACATATAAAGTTCATAATTATATATCTAATATATAATTTTCTTGTAAAATGAAACATGTTTATTGCTTTTTCTGATAAAGTAGTACCTGTGCATTGAAAATATTTCAGACAATATAAATAGGTATGAGGCAAGAGGATCCCAAGGTCAAGCCCAGTCCAGGCAGCTTAACAATTTAGCGATGGAAGGGAAATTTTGATATCAACAAATCAAAGGGTAGAAATTAAGCACTCCCCTGATTTAAATCAGCCTCTGTAATATTAATCTTGCTAAACAAATGTTTGGAAACCCGTGTGTCTTATAAATTCTTAACTGATCTTTTATAAAACTTAACTTGTGCCTTCTGCTTCTGCAATCTCACCTGCTCCCAGCACTTCCCCTTCTTCCGCTAGAAACCTTCCAAGGTCTGAGACAGGGCCTGCGGGAGGGAGGCTTCCTGCACTTCTACAGTCACACCTGCCTCTCACGTCAGCAAAAGCCCCTTTCTACCTTATCTTAAGAAAACTTTGGATGTACCAAATGGTCACCCTGACCTTACTGCATCCTGCTTCTGTGAACCTGCTTCTGGTTCATGGTCTTAGCAATGAAGGCAGACAGCATGACCTTGTTAGTAACAAAACACACACACACACTCTGACATCACCTTATGACTTTAAGCGTCACTGCCAGGCAGCTTTAAAGTAGCCAATCACAACTATCTGTTACCATACAGGAGAAACAAAAAGCCAAAACTGTATATAAGGGGAAGCCCTCCTTTGTTCTGGGCTCAGACTTTGGAGAGTGAACTCCTCTAGGCCTGCCAGCATCATAAAATGAGTTCAGAATTTGTGCATGGAATCTTGAAGGTCCAATTTCTGCAACAGTGAGACCATCCTGCTTTAAAAAAAAAAAAAGAAGAAGAAGGCTGGGATGTAATTTATTGTGAAGGCCTTAAGTTTAATCCCCAGTACCACGAAGGAGAAGGAGGAGGAGGAGGAGGAGGAGAAGAACAACAACAACAACAACAACAACAACAACAACAACAACAACAACAACAACAAGAGGAGAAGGAGGAGGAAGAAGAAGAGGAGAAGGAGAGGAGAGAAAAAAGAGAGAGATTGGAGGTACATAGCTCAGTAGTGAAAGCACTTGCCTAACAAATACAAGACCCTGGGTTTAATTCTCAGCACCACATAAGCTGGATGTGGGAGTGCATGCCTGCAATACCAGCACTGGGTGGGCTGAGGTAGGAGGACTGCTGTAAGTTTGAGGCCAGCCTGGACCACGTAGGAAGTTTAGAACCAGCCTGGACTGCAGAATGAGACTCCTGACTCAAAAGAGAGAGAGAGAGAGAGAGAGAGAGAGAGAGAGAGAGAGAGAGAGAGAGAGAGAGAGAGAGAGCAAGCAAAGAAAAGAAAAAGAAAAATATAATAAGCAGTTTCATTCTTCAGAAATAACTAGTGTAGGGCTGGAGGAATAGCTCAGTGGTTAAAGTGCTTGCCTTGCAAATGATAAATACCTGAGTTCAATTCCCTAGTACCACATAAACTGGGTGTCGTCACACTCATCTGTAATCCCAGTACTCGGGAGACTGAGACAGGAGAATTGCTGTGAGTCCAAGGCCAGCCTAGACTACATAATGAGTTCAGGACCAGCCTGTACTACAGAGCAAGACCCTGTCTGGAAAAAAATGTAAACAATGTGGTATGTCTGTCCTTTGCGAACAGCAAGGCTTTTAAAACTCAATCTAAAAATAATACTTCTTTAATTTTAGAGCTTAAATGTATAGCCCTTTTCACAGTGCCAGAGTTAGCAAGCCTGAGAGGAACTGGCACTCTCACAATCGGTTGATGAGGCATGCACAAATATAACCTCTAAGAAGAGCGATTTGGCAACTTCTGTTATGATTCTAATGCATACATAATCGATGTAGTAATTTCACTTCCAGGACTTTCTTTCAGGTGTATTTACAAAAGTATGAAAAGATTATTTTTTGTTTCATTTTGTTTTTTATGAAACAAGGTCTACTCTGTAACTCAGGCTGATCCTGAATTCACTATGTATCCCAGGTTGGTCTCAAACTCAAGCAATCCTCCTGCCTCAGCCTCTTCAGTGCCGCTAGGACTACAGGTGTGCACCAACACACTCAGCTTATATGGTGCTGTGGAATCAAGCCCTGGGCCTTAATCACTGAGTTATGTCCAGAGCTGCAACGATTATAGGCTCATTTTGTGTACTTATAATAAAAAAACTAGAAAGATTTTATATATATACATATATATGTATGTATGTATGTATAAAAAGAACCAGAAATATATACTAATAAAAGGCTTTAAAATCAATTATGGTAAATCCATATACAGGAATACCATACAGATATTACAATGCATAAAGTAGACTAAGGATAATTAAATAACAGTTGCAGTCAATCTGCCTCCTACCTTTTCCTTTGTGTGTGAGTGGGGGGGGGGGTTGTCTCTGTTTTTCTAACAGTGCTAGTGATTGAACCCAGGGCCTTATCCATGCTAGGCAATCATTCTATCACTAAGCTACATAGCTAGCCTTCCTAACCTGTTTCTGTAAATAAAGTTTGATTCACATATCTATCTTTTCCTTTTTCTTTTAAAATTTATTTTATTTATTTATTTTTGAGACAGGGTCTCTCACTCTGTAGTTCAGGCTGGTTCTGAGTGCATTATGTAGCCCAGACTGGCCTTGAACTGATAGCAATCCTCCTGCCTCAACCTCCTGAGTGCTAGGATTACAGGCGTGCGCCACCACACCTGATTTATGTGGTGCTGGGGAATTGAACTCAGGTATTCATCATTTGCTAGGCAAGTGCTTTAACCACTGAGTTATTTCTCTAACCCTAAATTTATTTACATATCACACCCCCTTCCCACCTTCTCACACCCCCTACTTTCCCCTTCCTGCTCCAAAGTCCATCTTATTACTTTCTTCCATATCTCTTACATCTTTTATCTGTTTCTTCCTATGCCACATCTCCCCCATCACTGCTTTGTTGCCAGTGCCTAGGTGAATAATCATGATAATGAGCAGACTACTCACAAAGTTCAAAGGCAGCAGCTTTGGTATCACATGTTTGCAGTTCGAACTAGACCAGTGCCTACTGACATGAAGTTAGCAAAGGGCAAGGCTGTACCTCAGTGACAGGACATATGCTCAGCACTCATGAGGCCCTGGCTCAATCCCCAGAACCATAAAAATAAAAAAGGTAAACTGGGGTGTGGTGGCCCAGCACTCTAGAGGCTGAGGCAGTAGGACTGCTTGCTGTGAGTCCAAGGTCAGCCTGGGCCCTCTGGGGAGTTCAGGACCAGCCTGGGATATAGGGTGAGAACCTGTCTCAAAAAAAAAAAGGGGGCTGGCAACAACGTATTTTACTGAATCAAAAGAAAAAGGTACAGAACAGAGTGATCCATTTATACACACACACACACACACACACACGTTTTCTACACATTCTCATTTATCAACGTACAGACAGAAGGTCAGGCGTATGAGAATTAGATGAGACAGAAAGAGAGAGAATGCAGGCATACACCTAGGAGTCCCGGTGCCACAGAGCTGCATCCCAGCCCTGTCTATATGCCTGGGCTATTTCATGTAGAAGAGAAATAAATTTTAACCTTGCTTCAATCCGTCTTGTGCAGATTTCTAATAGCAACACTTAACGCCAAAACTCATCTGAGTAATGTTACAGTTGAACTGCATCTGGAAAGAAGAAAAACGGGGGAGGGGCTGATAAGAGGAGGACAGAAGAGACGAGAGGTTTGGCACTGGAGGCTCGCATGTGGGTACAGAGGGAATGCGGCAGAAAAGAGTAAGGTGGTCATTCAAGGGGCGTCCCACGCAGCAGCACGCACGGCTCAGAATAGCGCCACTCCCAGGGAGGCGCCATCACTTACTGAGACTATGAGAGGCGCTGAGCATTCAGGGAGCTAAGCAAGTGCTTTGCACAGACCAGTTCACTTGCCTCTCCTCAGGTCCCAAGGCAGTCTTGCTCTATAGTCCCGGCTATTTCTGAACTAACTATGTAGCCTAGGCAGGCCTTGTATTCACAGCAATCCTTCTGCCTCAGCCTCTCATGTGCTGGGCATACAGGTGTTCACCACCACGCCCGGCTTATGTGGTGCTGGGGAATTGAGCCGAGGGCCTTGCACTTGCCAGCCAAGAGCTCTAATGCTCTGCTATTGCTCCAGCCCTTGGCCCTAACTCAACAATAAGATAAATAAGACTCAGAGAGTTTGAATAATTTGTCCAAGACACTCAGCCACTAAGTGGTGCCTGGACTTTGACCCAGGAGCCAGCACACTTCCCAGGGGGATACGCTGCTGCCCTGGTGCTCATCTGTCTCTCCAGCCATCTCAACCCTCCCCCTCCAGCCCAGCTCCCGCAGTGACAGAGAATGAAGAGCTCACCCGCAGCCACAGCCCCTGGGGACGGAATGAGAACACCGCCCATGTCGAAAATCACTGCTCCGTAGGTTCTGCTTCCAGAATGCATCCATCGGCGGGCGCCCAGCTGCCGGCACTGGATGTGTCTTCGGAAGGCTGCCCTCCATGCGCACTGGAGATGCGAGGACCGAAAAAGCCTCCTCAAGCTCATGGTGAGGCCAAGGCTGCACAGGAAGAAGGTGCGGACCCACATGACCACACTGCTCCCACCCAGGGGATCCGGGGTGCCACCTGGACATCTCCACCAACCTCCCCCAAGTGCTTCCAACCTCATCCACAACTGATGGCTGCATTTCCTCCTTCCCTGCCTGCTCCTTCACAACTGCTCCAAACGGAGACTCAGCCCTGGCTTTCTGCAGTCACCACCTCAGCTTCCGCTGCTCGATGCTGCCACGTCCTTCTCCTGGAAGTCTCCCTCTCCCTCTTTCCTACTTCATTGCTGTCATCTCTGTCCATGGACCCTAACTCGTCCCCCCCACCTTTGCTCAAACTTCCCTTCAGCTCTTTCTTCATACAACAACCAGAGCAGCCACTCAGAGCTGCACAGCTGATCACATCAGCTCCGCTTAGCACCTTCAGTGGCTTGACAGTGCTTTCTAGACAGGGCTGGTGGAGTGGCACGCAATTAGAGTACTTGCCTTGCAACCAAAAAGCCCTAAGTTCAATTCCCCAGCACCGCATAAAGCCGGGTGTGGTGGTGCATGCCTGAAATCCCAGCACTCGGGAGGCTAAGGCAGGCAGACTGCCTTGACTGCAAGGCCAGCCTGGGCTACATAGTGACTGGGCTACAGAGAAAGAGACCCTGTCTCAAAAAATAAAAATAAAGGCAGATCCCACCGCCTTTCTTAAAAACAAACAAACAATGCTCTCTGGGCAAATTTTGTTCCTCCACTCAGTCTTAAAGGCCCCTTAAGATGTGACTGCTCTGTTTGGTCCCGGGCTTGAGTTGTGCTCTTTTGTCACCCCGCCCCCACCCCCGGGTGACGTGGCATGCTGTTCTCTAGATGTGGAACACTTCTGCACTAATTGCTGCCTAATCCCCAATAGTCAGTCCACTTGATGTCAAGAAACCTCTGCTGGCTGCCAGAAGAGACAGAGCAGGAGTCTCCCCCGAATACTCCCAGGATGTCCTGTCCTTGCCTTCCCCTAGGATTCAGGATGTCACCATTTTGCTCAGAACACCATCATCTCTTACAGGTCACTGTCGTGGCCTCCTAATGTCTCCTTGCTACTTTTTTTTTGTAAAATAACTTCCAAAAGGATTAGAGGACTGGTGTAAAGGTCAGTGGTACAGCAGCTGCCCACCGTACATGAGGCCTTGGGTGCAGTCCTCAGCACTGCAACAAAGGAAATTAAAAAAAAAAACTTCAAGGAAAAAACCATACAACACAGAGACACACGTGTGCATAATATATTCCCTAACACAAGTAAAGAGATTATAAACTAAGTATGACAAAAAGTTAACAGTCAACTTAAATGAGACAGAGAGAAAAGGCAAACTCTGTGTGTGTGTTGGAGGTGGGGTGACGGGTCAAGCCAGGGGCCTTCACACTGAGCTACGTAGATGCAAAAACATTATTTTGGCCTTAAAGAGAAAAGAGATAGTTTCTTCTGAAGCCAAATAGAAGGGACCTAGGCCTGGGAACATGAATTCAGGCTTGCCCAAGTAGCATGTCCCAAGGAGCAGGCGCTACCCCAAAGCATTTATAGTTACAGAACAGAAGAAAGTCATAAATCAAAGCACAATTTGAAAGCACCGGTGGGAGCATCAGGTAGGAGGGTCACCATGAAGGGAGGAAATCTTTGCTGCAGGCCTCAGCTGTCATCTAAGGACATTCTTAGCTCTTAGGTTGGTGGGAAGCTACTGGGGTTTTGCTTTTACAACTTAAAAGGGTTATTTAGTCATTACATGAATGCTACTTATCAAAGGATTTATCACAAGATGTTAAGTAAGATGCAGGCAGGAAGGAAGGCAGATGTGACCAAGAAAAGGGCAAAGATGCCCGCTGATAATCTAGCTGTGCAAATATCCCAACCTTTCCATAAATCCCTGGGAATCAAATTAGCAGATCCCCAGAAGGTTCATTTGAAGGAGGCTATATTCAGGGCACTTAAGTGATCAGCTATTTTTTAGTTTTGATTTTGAGGCAGGGTTCACTAAGTCACTGAGTTGTCCAAGATGGGCCCAAACTTGTGATCTTCCTGCCTCAGCCTCCCAGAGTGCTGGGATTATAGGCCTGTACCACAAGACCTGGCTAAAAATTCTATTTTCTCATGAACGTTCGTAAGTTTTTCATGTGACTTTTACATTTAAAAATATTTTTTTAAAAAAGAAGCTTTTATCGTGGATAAAGTGGCATGGACCTGTAGTCTCAGCAACTCAGGAGGCTGAGGCAGGAGGGTCACTTTAGCAGTTTAAGACTAGCTGAGGCTATGGGGCTGGAGGAATGGCTCAGTGGGTAAAGCACTTGCCTACCTTGGACTAAGTCAAGTGCTAAGTACCCGAGTACCATTCCCCAGCACCACGTAAGCCGGACATGGTGGCACACGCCTGTATTCTCAGCACTTGGGAGGCTGAGGCAGGAGGACTACCTTGAGTCCAAGGCCAGCCAGGGCTCCATAGTGAGTTCAGAACCAGCCTGAACTACAGAACAAGACCCTGTCTCAAAACTAGCTGAGGCTGGAGGATGAACACAGCAGTTAGAGTGCGTGCCTAGCAAGTGCAAGGCCCTAAATTTGATTCCCCAGCTCCACATATGACATTGCCTGCAATCCTAGCACACCGGAGGCTGAGGCAGGAAGACTGCTGTGAGTTTGAGGCCAAACTGGACAACACAGCGAGCTCGGGACAAGTCCGGACCACAGAGCAAGACCCTATCTCAAAAAAAGAATAGCCTGGCCAGTACAGCAAGACTCCATCTAAAAATATAAAAAAGGTCTATGGGTATAGCTAGTGGTAGAACATGTGCTTTGCAGGTATAAGCCCTAGGTTGGGTCTCTAGCACCAAAAGCAAAGTTAAAAAAAAAAAAAATCCAGCTAGAGGAAAACAGGTTATAAAACAGCTTATAATTTTATGGAAGTCACTCTAGTGCTACCATAAGCATTCCAAAAACTACAAAAGCATCCAAAGACAAAGAAAGCAACCTCAGGCTGTGAGTATAGCTCAGTGGTAGAGCACTTACCTAGCATGGGCAAGGCCCTAGGTTCAATACCCAACACAGCACCAAAAAGTAGATAAATAAAGTAAGGAATCTTAAGCAGTAAATATCTTTTTTTTTTGGAGACAGTGTCTTGCTCTGTAGTCCAGGCTGGTCCTGAACTCACTATGGAGCACCTGGGCTAGCACTGGACTCATGGCAATTCTCCTGCCCCAGTCTCCCTAGTGCTGAGATTACAGGCACGTGCCACCACGCCCTGGCTTTATGTGGTGCTGGGGAAGTGAACTCAGGGCTCTGTGTTCACTAGGCAAGCACTTTAACCGCAGTGCCATTTCTCCAGCCCCCAGCAGTAAGTCTTAAGAATGGTATAATGTGCTTCCCCCAGGTGATGAGATACTTACTGAATTTGGGAGTAAGTTCTGAAATAAAACATGTTGACATTGATTTGCATTTTCAGTTTTACTTTCACCTCTATGCCAAGGCCAATGCTGATGATACAAAGAGAAATTTATTTATAGTCTGGTACAATAAATGCATCAACACATCTGGTGCAAGGACTTAAGAGAGATGAAAAGCATCTTTAGGGCCTCCAGAGCCAGTCTGTAATCCTTCCTGTGGTCACTGTCCTTCACACTCTACACTAATGGCTATGTGGGCAGTGCTCCCCAAGCAGCTGGCTGATTCTTCCAATGCTGATGGTAGTTTTATTTTAGCCATGCCCAAAACTCTCTTCAGAGCCAGAAAAACTGTAACTTCTTATCTCTAGGCCTTGGTACTTTCTGTGTTCACGGGCTGGAACATCCTTCCCTGCTTCACCTGCATGGTGAATTTCCATCTACTTTCACATCACAGCCTTGGCTTTATCTCCCCATAGAAGTTTTTTCTTACTTTACTTTTTTCCAAAGCATAACTTGGGAATGCAGCAAATTTTTGTACTCCCATCACTCCTTTTTCACATCTTTCTTTATTTTTTAGAGACAGGGTCTCTCTCTGTGGCCCAGGCTGGCTTTGGACTCAGGACAATCCACCTGCCTCAGCCTCCTGAGTGCTGGGACCACAGGCATGTGCCACCACACCCAGCTTATGTGGTGCTGGGGAATTGAACTCAGGGCTTTGTGCTTCTTAGGCAAGCGCTTTAACCGCTCTGCCATTCCTCCAGCCCCACCTTCTTCATATCATTAGTATAGCACTTGCGCAATTACACCATAATTATTTTCATGTCTAATTGCTCCTATAATTGTAAGCTCCCTTACAGCAAGGGCTATGTACACCTTTGTATTCAGCCATCCCCTGGGGCCTTTATCGTCACTTGACACAGAACAGGTGCTTAGTATAAATATAACTTGGAACATTGCATAAACTGTATACATAAGAAAATGGGGAAAAGCTGCACGTGATGCATGCCAGGCTGCAGGCTGGGGGCAACTTTGTGAGCTCAGGACCAGCCGAGACCACAGAGCAAGATGCTGTCATGTTCTCCTCCCTCCGCCCCCTGGCAAAATAAATAAATAAATAAGTAAATAAATAAATAAAAGGTCTGGGATGTAGCTCTAAAGTGACCCTGGGTGCAATCCGCAATACCGAAAGAGACGGACGGAGGAGAAATAAGTTTGGAACACAAAAACTCTAATAAGTCCAACTTCTCCATTTCTGTGTTAACAATTCTAGTTCTCTGGAACTGGCATGTTCTAAATGACAAAAGCCATTTGTCTTCTTACTCAGAATGAGATTAGCATAATGTAGACTTGCTATCTAAATTTTGCTTTTTTTGAGACAAGATCTTCCTCTGTAGCTCAGGCCAGTCCTGAACTCACTATGTAGGCTCCTGTCTCAGCCTCCCGACTGCTGGGGTGATAGGCGTGTGCCACCATGCCCAGTTACTTTGGTGCTGGACAGTCAACCTCAGGCCCTTAAACTTGCTAGGCAAGTGCTCTAGTGGCTGGTATTCCTCTACCCTACAATGTTTGTTATACATTAAGGAGAGAGTTTAGTAAAGAGATTAAAGTTTTGGCTCTGGAGTCAGATTGCCTAGATTCAAAGTTTAACTGGTTTTTGTTTGTTTGTTTGTGTTTTGAGACAATTTCTCGCTATGCAGTCCAGGTTGGTCCTGAACTCACTAAGTAGTCCAGGCTGGCCTCAGACTAACAGCAGTCCTCCTGCCTCAGCCTCCCAACTACTGGGATTACAGGGGTATATCACTATGCCCACCTTATGTGTTGCTGGGAAATCTAGGGCCTTGAGTTTGGCAGGCAAGTGCTTTAACCACTGAGCTAGTCAAATTTTAACTCTGAAAAGACAAAAAAAAACCCCACAAATTTTAACTTTATCCCTTACTAAATGTTAGATCCTGGGCACATTACTCTAAGCCTCAGATTCCTCCTTTGTAAAATGAGGACAATTAACATGGTGTGGAGTGCAAAAATGTAATCCCAGCACTCAGGAATCTCAGACAGGAGGATTGTCTTCACTTTGAGGCCAGCTTGGGCTACTTAGTGAGTTCAGGACCACCCTGGACTACAGCAAGGCCCTGCCTCCAAAAAAAATGGGGACAATTATGGGACGTACCTGATAAAGTTACTACTGAATGAGATAATACATGCAAAGCACTTAAGTTAGTACCCAGCATGGAGCTGGGGTTGTTGCTCACCAATTAGAGCATTTGCCCTGCAAGTGCAAGGCCCTGGTTTCAATTCCTCAGCACTACATAAGCCAAGCATGGTAGTGCATGCCTATAACTCCAGCATTCTGGGAGGCTGAGTCAGGAGGATTGCCATAAGTTTGAGGCCAACCTGGACTACAGTGTGTTCAGGACCAGCCTACACTACAAAGCAAGACCCAACCTCAAAAAAAAAGTTAGTATGTAGCACAATACTAAGTGTTACTTGGGCTAGGGGTATGCTTGAGTGGCAGAGTATGGGCTTGGCATGAACAATACCCTGGGGGTATTTTGGGGGTGGGTCCAACACACCCAAAAGAAAGTTATCTACTACGATATCAAAAAATTCACATTAAGTTTCCTATGTTGTATGCATATACTACTTGTGTATGGCGTGTGTACTTTCACATAAACCAGAGAGTGAGTGAGTGATTTGGACCCCGAGGGAGCATTTGGCAACATGTGGACACCTTTCTGGTGGTCACCACTGGAGGAGAGTGCTACTGATATCAAGTGGGTCAGACCAGAGATGCTTCTGCACATCCTACAATGCACAGGAGACACTTTCACATGTCACGAAAGGATTATTAGGACTCAAAGTGTCGACAATACAAAACACTTGATACAAACATTACATGAAATCATAGCGTTTAGTCACAAGCTATCAACATATGCCTGTCATTTATACCATCCACAATGTAATATGGTCCATTCAAGCCTGGAAATACTGCGACCCATCTTTTATCATGGCATATACCTAGAATAGCATCCTGTCATGTATGTGCACTAATTGTAGCTGTCTACATGCTAAAACTGCCCGACACACTGAAAAGAATAGTGTGATTTCTGTGCACATTTCATTTCATCCTCACAACCACCATGTGATTTAATCTGAACTTTATCCAAGTAGTTCACGATTGCACAACTGGTGGCGAAGGTCGACTCCACGTAGGCAAAAACTGCGCTGACTCTTCACCAATGCATCTCAAGGATGCCAACAGTGTCCAGGAACCCAGCAAACATTTGCAGTGAGAGGTGGGAAAGAGGATCCCTAGCGCTCTGCCCTTAACCAGCGCACTGCCCTACCTCAGGAGAGTCAGAAGCCCTGCAAAGTCCCCATAGGCCTTCGGAAAAGCAATTTCACACCTCTGACCTCAAAGTACCTATCCGTAAAAGCGCATCTGACACAGAGCGGGCTGCAGCAGGGGTCAAACGCAACAAGAGGCACAAGCCGTCAGCGCAACAAGGTCCTCGTACAACTGGACGATCCCGCAGAGCAGGGAACCCTGAGCCGTCAGCGGAGGTGGGATGAGAACAAGACCTTTCCGGCAGGCTGAAGTTAACTTGTCGGGGCGCAAACCCACCGCTTCACTTCACCAGAGGCGCAGCAAGCCAACGCGCAACCAGATTCTCCTTTCAGCACGTCTCCCAGAGGCCACAAACTCCTCCTCCCTTGCCACCCCGCCCAATGGGCGCGCCGGATGTGCGCATGCGTGACCTGCGGGTCAACGACGGCGGCCGGGAGGCGGAAGTGGAGGTTGTTGTGGCTCTGAGAGCTGCGTGAGGCGGCTGCTGCTGAGGCGGCGGCGCTCAGGCGGTGGCGGCGCTGCCCGCGCTGGGCTCCTCGACCTCTCACCTCGCCTGTCAGCCGCACCTGAACCCGCCGGGCCCCACACCGGCCAGTGCCTGCCTTATGAGTGTGTCACTGGTTGTCATCCGATTGGAGCTCGCGGAACACTCGCCCGTCCCGGTCGGCTTCTGCTTCAGCGCCGCCGGTAAGTGCTGCGGCCGCGCCGCCTTCCCGGTAGGCAGGTCTGGGCCCGGGTTCGCCTTCCCGAAGAATAGCCCCGGGCAGGCGGCGGCGAAGGCCTGTGCCCCAGGCAGAGGCGGAGGGCGACTGGGATCCCTCCTCTTCCCTGTGTCCTCAGAGGCTTTCCCAGAAGTCATTTCCGCGAGAACCGCGCGCGCCTCTCTCCTTCGCCTTCCCACACATTCTCTGTACCTGGCGTGTCTTCCTTCCGCCCGTCGCCACCGGCGAGCTGTGTTTAGCCTCCCTTGGTTTCCTTAAGATTCGTGAAAGCAGAGGCTGAGTCCCCAGCGATTTTCTCGGTCCCTGGTTTAATTAAAGTACTTCTCTTTGGCAAGGTATTCTTTGAGGTGCCTCATAACAGAAATCATAAGACAGTTGGAATGTTGTGTACCCCGGCACTGCGCAGAACACCGTGTGTGCGTTATCTTCTGCAAGGATCGCTGGCAGTCGTGTGTGGTACTTGGATAGTGTGCGTCTTTTACAAGTTGGGGGACCGAGGCCCAGTGATTAAATGGATTGCCTTAGTTTATCTATTATAAGTGATGAGGGAGGTATGAGGTAGTTATATGATACGCATCTTTTACTGTTTAGGAAGTGGAGGCCCAATTACTAAATGGTTTGCCAAAACTTATGTGTAAGTGGTGAAACTGGATTCAGACTCAGAGATGGGCTTGACCCTGTTCAAACTTGAGCCTGTGAGCTCTTCCCCCTAGTCACACACTGCCTTAGTGGGGAGCGCAGCTGTGATTGTGTTCCTAGGTCCTTAATAAATTTGCCTGTTAGAGGCTAGGGCCATACTTCATCAGTTAAGAGTGCTTGCCTAGCAAGCACAGGCCCTGGATTTGATACCCCAGCACCACATAAACAAGGCATGGTGGCACATGTCTGTAATCCTAGCACTCTGGATGCTGAACAGTTAGACATTTTAGCAAGATCCTGACTCAAAATTTAAAAAATAAAAAAAGGGGTGGGGTGATCTTTGAGCAAAGGACCTGGATTCAATCCCCAGAACCACAGGCACACAAAAAGTATAGAATAAATAGGATTACAGTTGTGATAGGTGCTATGAAAGAAAGGAGAAACAGGACAATTATTACACAAAAATCTGGTATGAAAAGAGGAGCTGGAGTAGGATGCTGTTGCTGAAAATTTTTCTGAGTATATGAGTTTTGAAGCTACTAATGGAAGATTGAATTTGAACCTGGAAATAGAAAGGATAAATTTAATTTTTTTGAACAGGCCCCCACTGTTTTGCTGAGGCTGGTTTCAAATGAATATGATGTAGATGGGCATGGTTGTACATGCTCATGATCTCAGTGCTTAGAAGGCTGAAGCAGGAGAATTACAGTTTGAGACCAACATGGGTTGCCGAATAGCAAGATCCTCTCAGAAAACCAAACTAAACTTCTTTGCCCCTTTTATGTATTTTGTTGATTTAAGATAGAAATTATTGATTTTCACATCCTAATCCATAGCAGGAGAGTAATCCAGGATATTTAAGAAGATGATCTTTAAAGACTTTTACAATATATGGCTTATTGACAGACTTGATGCTTTGATTTTGGGCTGGGCAGTCTCTTGTGTATCAGGTGTTAATAATATTTTAGTTCATCTGGGCATAGTCATTGCCGAGCCTTCTCCAAGGCTTTCAGTCTTACTGATTTACTTTGATGTACCTAATTTCACTAAAACAGCCTCACATTTCTGAATTTGTGCTACTGACTGCTTCTGGGCTACTTGCTGAGAGTTCTGCACAAGTCCCAGAGGTGAGTGAGATGAATACAGCAGAAGTATCTTATCTTTTTGAGGAAGGGCAGCAAAGAGAAAGAAATCTTTTGAAGAATCCATTAAGAATGGAGAGGAACTTGTTTTATTATCTTGTATTCATCATCAATGTATTTTTTTAGTCGGGGAAATGTCTGATGAGGAGATCAAAAAGAATACACTCGCTTCAGCCGTGTCCTCTTTAGAAGGGAAGTCACCAGGGGAGAAAGCAGCAATCATCCATCAGCACCTTGGCCGTCGGGAAATGACAGACGTGATCATTGAGACTATGAAGTCCAACCCAGGTATGCTTTCAAAACTCCTGGGCTTTCTTTAGTAATGAGAGCCCTTGGTCACTGGGTTTTTGTTTTTGTTTTTGAGACAGGGTCTTGCCCTGCAGTCCAAGCTTGTCTGTTAACTTACTATGGAGCCCAGGTTGGCCTGGAACTCATGCTCATCCTCCTGTCTCAGCCTCCTGAGTACTGGGATTACAGGCGTACACCACCACACCCAGCTCTTTGTGATATTGGGGGACTTGTGGTATCTCAGGGCCTTGAGCTTGCTAGGCAAGCACTATTTAACCTTTGCTCTGTTCCTCCAGCCGTGGTCCCTCTGTTTTATATATGTTGCTTGATGAGCCCTCTTGTTTACTTTTATTTTTCACTGTCAGAGTTTTATATGAGATTGTTAAGACACATTTCACTGACTCTAAATTAGTTTCTTCTAAATGAATGCTAAAGTCAGGCTTGGTGATAACACACCCATAGTCCAAGCTTCTTGTTAGGCTGAGGCAGAAGGATCACTTGAGACTAGAAATTCAAAGCCAACTTAGGCAGCATAGTGAGACCTTATCTCAAAAAAAAAAAAAAAATACTAAAATGGGCAGCCCCCTTGGGACCCCCTCTCAGGTAGCGGGAGCTTATACCGCTCTATCCTTTGTTTCTAAATAAACTATTTATTTTATCCTAACAAGTAGATTTTCCGCTCTGGTTGATGAGCGGAAGAGCTTCTTACCACTAATAGCTGCAGATCATAAGACTAGATAAGCGCATTGTGTCTGCTGGCTCCCTCTAACTGAGGCAGTGAGTATGTGAAATATCTCCATTGTGGAGGTGGTCAGGACTGGTAGATGGGATTTGATTTTCAAATGTGTGGCCCTGGATGTTTGTCCCACTTAGTGGTTCATGATGGAAGATGTCTGCTGTGTTATGCTGCCACTCAGTGTTAAGAGCCATCCTTGAATTTCCAGCACGTGTTTTATAAAGAAGGCTTTAAAATTGGGATGCCCTAAAGTCAGTTGTTCTGTGGATTTCATTCTTTAGTACTTTACGATTTCTCTGTCAGAGTTACTGCTCTGATTATATTTAACCTAATTAGAATTCAGTAGAATATTTCCAATTGTTTATGATCTGCTAATTTTTGATTTGTAAAAGATGAGCTAAAAGATACAGCAGAAGAAAAGAAGTCAAACGAAGCATCCCTCACTTCGCAGAAAAGTAGAGATCAAAATAAAGAATGCATAAGCACAGCTCCTGATTCTCCATCCAAACAGCTTCCAGACCAGATTTCATTCTTCAGTGGAAATCCTTCAGTTGAAATAGTTCATGGTATTATGCACCTGTACAAAACAAAGTAAGGAAAACCTTTTTTCTTTTGGGTTGGTCTGCTTTTTGCCTTGAGATAGAGAAAACTCTTGGCCTGAATGGAGGTGGACATTTTAAGCTTTAAGAAGACAGTACTTTCATGTACTGTGTGTACATATTTTACATTTGCTTGATCTTATAGATTGGTTAAAAACTTTTTTTCTCTAAAACAAACCTCAGTCCAGCCTGGTGGGCACAGTCCTGAAGACTACAAGCTCAGGCCCAGCCTGGGCAACCTGGCAACTTAGCGAGAGACCTTGTCTCAAAATAAAGATTAAAAGAAAAAATAGGGCTGGGGACATAGCTTAGTACAAGATCCTATATTCAATCCTCAGTACCACCCAAAGGGCAAAAAAAAGAAAAGGAAAGAAATAAAAAAAAAGAAAGAAAGAGGGTAGTATACTTAAGAAAACACCTGGGAAAATTAACATTCACTTAGCAGTTAGGCATGGGGTGGTGACTGGGAAATTGAAAGAACCAGAAAAAAAAAAGATCCACATATCATTGTAGTCTTATATCCCCACCAAATCTTTACTGAAAAGCTTAGAAGTCAGCTAATTACAGTTTTATTGCCCCTTTTTACTTTACTGTCCTACATACAAATCTTGCTGAAGGTCCAAAGAAAGGAAGCATTTGGCTGGATAATCCACAAGATGGGCTGTCAGTTCCTGGATAGTTGGTAACGGATGTCTTAAAGGCTGTCTTTGTAACCTGGCCCATCCTGGGCACACAAGCTGTCAAGTGAGTTTACAGCCCTTTAAAAGCAATTGCTTCACAGGAGGTTTTTCTTTTTCCTCTTCCCACTATTTTATCTCAACAACAGTCTGTAATCTTTAGTCACATCTTCATGGTTTAGATTTCTCTCTAGGGGCTGGAGGCATAGTGCAGTGGTTAAAGGGCTTGCCTAGCAAACACAGGGCCCTGGGTTCAATTCCTTAGCACCATGTAAGCTGGGCGTGGTGGCGTATGCCTGTAATTGCAGCACTTCGGAGGCAGAGGCATGAGGATTGCTCTCAGCTTTTGGCAGCCTGGGCTACAGAGTGAGCTCAGGACCAGCCTGGACTACAGAATGAAACCCTACCTCAAAAGAAAAAAAACTCTTTCTAGATTTAGAGCTCTTTTTCCTTCTAAACCTTGTAAGAGAAGCACATAGCTAGAATTAATGCTTCTAAGTTAACAAGTTATTATTCAAAGAAACTATAGAGAGCAAAACATAAACTTAGAATTTGACTAATGCCAATTTATGATTATAACAAGACTTTAGTTAAAGATTCAAAATTCTGGGGGGAGGGGCTTATAATATAGTACCTTTTAGAGCTTTCCTTAAAGTTCACTGCAGATATACCTAATGATTTTGCGTTTGCTCATCTAGTACATATTTTAAGGTAAAATGACAAGATATTTAAAGTGATTTGTGAAGTATTACAAGTTTTATTTTTTCCTATTTTCTTAGACATAAAGGTTGTCTAACTAGTGTTATCTGAACTAACCGTGCCTCATCCACTCAAGAGAGTCTAATTATTGTCTCATTAGTAAGATGACCTCCTTAAAAGAAGATGTGAGGCGCAGTGCCATGCTGTGTGTTCTCACAGTCCCTGCTACAATGACCAGTCATGACCTTATGAAGTTTGTCGCCCCATTTAATGAAGTAATTGAACAAATGAAAATCATCAGAGACTCTACTCCAAATCAATATATGGTGCTGATAAAGTTTAGTTCACAGGTAAAAGTTAAGATATTAAAATCTCTTGGCTGCAGAGACTGTGTTTTTGGAACTGTGTGATACTAGCTGTGTGTGATTTTACAGTGTTTTGCACTTAAAGTTCTTGAAATATCTTCTGAGGCAGTGGTGGAACTATAGATGAGTTTCTAGGGTTTTTAGCAGAAACACAACTGTAATTTGTACCCATGAGTTTTTAACTCTTCTGATTGGGTATGAGATCTGAGGTTTTGTTTGTTTATCCTGTGGGAACTCTTCTAGTAAGGCAATAAGTAGTTCTTAGCCTTTTTGAAGTTGACACCTAACTTTTTATTTGCCACTACTCCTTTCATTCTCGTCTTACAAGGTGCACTTTGACACATGTGAGAAAAATAAATCCTTTATTTTTTTTCTTTTTAATTTTTTGACAAAAGGGATTTTGTGACATTCTTTGAAAGATGCTTTAGAATCCTGACTGGAAGTCATTAGCTTGAGAGACGGAAAGAATGGTGTTGTTTTCCATTTTGAAGATGCTTGTGCGTTACAATAGTTGCTGGGGGATGCAGGAAGGTCTTGTGTATTTTACTTACACAGCATTTTTCATGCACCTCCGTTCTAAAGATTTTTAAAAAGGTTTTCTGTTTGTTTTGCTTACTCATTCTTAGGAGCCTGGATGTTTCTCTAAACTATGAACATGAGGTAAACTTTAGGTATTATTTAGCTCTCCTATCCTTAGACTTAGTCAGTTTGGTTTTATTTTTTTTGTTAAAAGCTGTTATATTTGTCCATTGAAATTTGATTAGGTTTTGAAATGCAGTTTATAAAAACTAACTTCTCTTACCTCAGTGATAAACAACCTAACAACCTTCCTGAGTTTGCCCCAGATGAACAGTTCCAACTTGCCAATCGACAGATGGGTGTGTCTAGAGAGTCATTTGCTGTTGCTTTTGACTGGTCACCCAACTTTCTGGGTGAAAGGGAGCTCATGTCACAAGGCCCGCTGGCTCTCTCCTCCTCCCTCATTGCAGAACTTCAGTATTGGCAGCAGTGACCCATTTAGTGGCCAGGTGTAAGAAATGAAGACAGTGACAGACAGTCGGGTCCTATTTGTACCAGTTTTGATGTAGCATTCTGTATACAAGAGGATTCACAGTCACATTGACGTTCACGAAGTGGCCCACCCTTGGAGGATGTATTCAGAGCATGTTTCACCTGTTCTTTAGTGTTAGACCTCACAAGTTAACAGTGAGAACAGAAAAGCACTTTACTCCCACTGACTGTCAGGGCCTTCTGAGTTCTCTGAGGGAGGAACTTTTGAACTATGGAGAAGTGGTGCCTTAAACCTGGTAGCCCTGTGATGATATGAATGGAGATAATAGGCAGGCTGTAGTGATGGCTTCTTCTGGTCCACTTCCTTGCTAAGTGAGCCACTTGCCTTTTCTCATGTGCTTCTTACTACAGCTTTTTGGAGTAGACAGACACATCCTTTTTCTTTCTTGCCCAGATGAGGAAACTGACTGCAGGGAGACATTAAGGATTTTCCTAGGGCTGTACAGCTAGAAATAAGTGACTGAGCAGGGACAGAGTCACTTTGAATCCCGAGAACACATTGTTCTTCTAGTACGAGTTCAGTGAAGGTGTTGAGAATGGAGGTGGTCACTGTGAGTCTTTCTGTAGGAGCAGTATTTTATATTTTCTAAAAGGGTGGTCAGCGAGCTACATGAAGGAATCATGGAAATAGACTGGGAAAAACATTTTAGAGTGAATAGCTCTTCAGATAGTCTGAAGTCCAGTAAGCCTACTTCATTAACCTATTTAGTAAACCCCGCGAGCTTCCTTATAGTCGTGTTACTCTCTTTTCAGGAGGCCTTCCCCATTCTTGGGCATAGCAGTCATAACTCTGTGTCTGGATTTGCCTCTTCTGGACATTTTATTTAAGTGAGAGTGCTTATTTATTTATGGGTTTATTTATTTAGAGTTCTATAGGGTGTTACTCTTTTAATACACAAGTAACACTGACGTGGGCTGACGTGGGCAAGACCCTGGGTTTGATTCCCCAGCACCACATAAGCTGGATATGTAGGGCACATGTGTGTAATTCTAGCACTCTGGAGGCTGACGGGTGAGGATTGCCTTCAGTTCAAAGTCAGCAGGCCTCTGTAGAGAGTTCAGGATCAGCCTCAGCTACAGAGCAAGACTGTGTCTTTAAAAAAAAAAAATCTGTCTATGTTTTCTGTTTCTTGTGGTGGGTTTTTTATTTATATATCTATACTGTCCACTTCTGGCTGTTGTTTCTGTTGATTGATTGATTGATTGATTGATTGATTTTTCAGTGGTAAGGATTTCATCCAGGGCCTCACACATGCTCGGCCAGTGGTCTACCACAGAGCTATACCTTGGCCCTAATTCTGTCTTTTGACCAGTTACAGCTTGCTCGAGTTGGTGTATGTTTTCTGAGACTCTGAAGCAGCTTATATCATGTTCTCACTCATAGAATAGAAGTTTTGACCTTTTTGATAAGTTTTAATTATTTGAGACAGGATCTCACCTTGTAGCCCAGGCTGGTCCTGAACTCACTATGGAGACCAGGCTGGCCTTGGGCACAGAGCTTTCATCCTGTCTCAGCCTCCCAAGTGCTGGGATGACAGATGTGTGCCACCACACCCAGCTTATGTGGTGCTAGAGAATTGAACTCAAAACCTCTGAGCCATTTGTCCAGCCTCTATAAGTTTTATTATTAACTAGGTCTATCCTATTACAGACTTAGAAGCTCCAAAATACCCTCTTGGCATAGTAAGACTTGGAGTTGTTGGCTGGGAGCATGGCTCAATGGTTAAAGCACTTGCATAGCATGCAAAAGGTCCTGAGTTTGTTTCCCTTTAAAAATTAGCTAGGTGAGGTGGCACACACTTGTAATCCCGGCTCCTGAGAGGCTGAGGCAGGGGGATTGTCTTGAATTTGAAACTAGCCTTGGTTATGTAGTGAGTTCATGACTGGCCTGGTCAACAGGTTGAGATCCTGTCTCAAACAACAAAAAAGTACTTACAGATTTATAGTGCTTAAAAAATGTGGTCTTTGAGTAAGGCTTTGTGATTCATCAGAATGAAAACAGGAGGGAGTTCACTTTTATTATTCTTGGAAATTAAGGGAGCAGATAACATCTCACTGAAGTGTGTTGGCTCATTTTCACTGTCCAGCTTAGATAATCTTTTCTTTCTCTTTTCCTTTCTTTTCTTTTCTTTTTTCTTTTCTTTTTTTTTCTTTGGAGACAGTCTCTCTCTGTAGTCCAGGCTGGTTCTGAGCTTACTATGGAGCCCAGGCTAGTCTCGAACTCACAACAGTCCTTCTGTCTCAGCCTCCAGTGTTAGGATCACAGGCATATGCCAACACACCCAGTTTGTGTGGTGCTGGAGAATTGAACTCAGGGCCTTTAGCTTGTTAGGCAAGTGCTCTCATCGCTGTTCTTGTAGCACTGTGAAGTACATTTTTAAAAGGTAAAGATTTAGGGGCTAGAGGAATGGCACAGCGAGGCTCTGAGTTTGATTCCCCAGCACCAAATAAAACTGGGCATGGTGCCACATACCTGTAATCCCAGCACTGAGGAGGCTGAGGTAGGCTGGTTGTCCTGAGTCGAAGTCCAGCCTGGGCTACAGAGTGAGACCCTGTCTCAATAAATAAGTAAATAAATAAATAAAAATGGTGAAAGATTTATATGATCTGAAGAGAAACCAGAGCATAAAGGAGCTACATTTTTATTTCTGGGATTTTAAAATAGATCCCAGTGTGTTCAGATTGGAAATTTTATTTATAGTTGTTATCCTTTCAAAGAAAGCACATTTCTTTTTGTATAGATCAGCAATTTCCCCAGGATGAGAATAGTTTGAGATTTGTTCGTGCTCGTCCCTTTCTCTGAGGCCTGTCTACTTGGTGAGCATTGGCAGAGCTCCGAGTCCGGGGAGGGCCCTGTCTTTCTTCATTGTGTTGGAGGCCCGAAGCTGAGCCTTCGTTCTATGCAGCCGGTCGCCTCAGTGTGTGACCCTGCGAGCTCCCTGTGCTGCTTGCTTAGTCATCAAGTAAGAAGAAGCCATTGCTCCTGAAGAATGGAGCCTGCCTCTTTCAGTATTCAGCAACTCACGTTACACATTTTAAATTTGAAGTATTGTGTACTATTCCCAGTACACAGAGTATTCCCTTCAGAAATGCTATTCTTGGGCAGGGGTCATAGCTTAGAGGTTAGAGCGCTTGTCTAGCATGGGCAGGGCTCTAGGTTTAATTCTGCAGAACGACATAAAAATAAGCAGCAGGTGGTAGCACTCGCTCATAATCTCAGCACCTAGGAGGCTGAGGCTCCTGGAGGATTGCCATAAGTTTCAGACCAGCCAGGCTGCATAATAAGTTCAGATCCAGCCTAGACTATACAAGACCCTGTCTCAAAAAAAGAAGAAAAACAAAAGAAATGCCCTTCTTTCCCCTTTCCCAATAAAACTACTGCAGTTTACTTGGTCTTATTAAAAAGCATAAATAGATATTTATGATATTTAGATATTTGAACTACATCATTAGAGTGGAATGAGAAGCTTATAATAGGTCTATAATTCAGAACCCTATGAGATAAATGGTGGTCTTGGAGCATATCTTAGTGGTTAGAGTACTTGCCTAGCATGTACAAGGCCCTGGGTTTGATTCCCCAGCACCACATAAAAATTAGCCAGGGGCTAAAGGAATGGCTCAGTGGTTAAAATGCTTGCTAGGCAAGCAGTATGTCAAGTGCTAAGTACCTGAGTTCAATTCCCCAGCACCACATAAGCCAGGTGTGGTGCCGCTGCTTGTAATCCTAACACTCGGGAGACTGAGGCAGGAGGATTGCCCTGAGTTCAGGGCCAACCTGGGCTACAGAGCGAGACCCTGTCTTGGGGGAAAAAATAGCCAGTTGTGGTGGCTCACACAGCACTCCAGAGGCTAAGGCAGGAGGCTTGCCATGAGTTCAAGGCCAGCATGGGATCCATAGTGACATCAGGACCAGCCTGGGATGCAGGGTGAGACCCCTGCCTCAAAAACAAAGAGAGACTAAATGAGTAAGCAGGACTCTTCTGTCTGATGTAACTTTGAATCTCTGGCTAGCAGCTGATAGTGTAGCTGAGTCTCCCTTTCCCTGTGCCCTGAGCAGCGTGTCTATTTGGTGGAGCCAAGACACAGCTTTCTGTGCCTTAGCGTATGCCTTTGTGGGAGTAAATAAAATTTAAATAGGCCTAAAAATGACTTGAGTTTTAAAACTAGAATCATATTTGTTGCTTTTTTACTAAGCCTAGGCTGGAAAGTTTGACTTACATTGTCCTTACTCACAAAGGGACCTGTGCCCCTGTCAATACACCAAAAGGAGCCATTTCTCTTTGGTTAGCTTGTCTGGGATGGTGAGGGAACGCAGCCCGTGGGTTAGTGTTTTACAGGCTGCTTCATCTTGAACTTTGTGGCCTGAACACTTGAGTTTTGCTTCCAGTACAGGAGAGACTCCTGAAGGAATCCTCATCTAGCTATCGCATACTACTTACGTTGTTTATCATATCAGGTGTTAGTCAGTTTTTTTGAGGAGGAGTTGAGTTGTCACCTTACAGTAGTCTTTTTATTTACAGGTTTTGAGACAGGATCTTGGTCTGTAGTCTAAGCTATTCCTGAACTCACTGTGTAGCCCAGCATGACCACAAACACATGCCAATCCTCCTGCCTCAGCCTCTAAAGTACTTGGACTGTAGGCATGTGCCTCCATACCTGGTTTATGTCATGATGGAGAGTTGAACTCAGGGCCTTGGTGCTTGCTAGGCAGGTATTCTAACTACTGTGCTATTCTTCTAGCCTTTTTTTTTTTTTAAATTGAGCCAAACCCAGTGGTACAGGCCTTTATATTCTGTTTATTCATTTATTTTTCTGTATGTGTGTTACATGCCATCACACCCAGCCTATGTGGTGCTGGGGCATCAAACCCAAGGCCGTGTGCTTTCCAGGCAGGTGGTTTTAACTGCTAAGCTACAGCCCTGTTTGTTCTAACATGAATGCATTTTTTTTTTTTTTAAGAGTTCTTCTGGGGTTGGAGGAATGGCTCCGTAAAGTCAAGTGCTAACTATCCGAGTTCGATTCCCTGGTACCACATAAGCCAGTTGGTGGTGCACGCCTGTAATCCCAGCACTTGGGAGGCTTAGACAGGAGGATTGCTGTGAGTCCAAGGCCAGCCTGGGCTCCCTAGTGAGTTCCAAACGAGCCTGGGGTACAGGGTGAGACCCTGTCTCAAAAAAAAAAAGAAAGAATTCTTCTAAAAGAATAAATAAAATAAGAACAACAAAAAAGAATTCTTCCATAGCAAACATCAATTATGATTTGGTTCCAAGCTTTGCATAAGCAAATGTTTTCTCTCAGCTGCTGCAAAGTGATGCTAGAAGGAAAAAAGAAAACCTGTCAAGGGAAAATGGTGACCCCTGCTAGTTGAATATTAAAATTATACCAGCTCTCCTGCACCTTAATACCTCTTGCCAATTCAAGTCAAAGCTCTCACATAGCCCAGGAAACATTGTCAGCACGTAGGGTACTGTTGTACAGAGTTCGGTCGCTTACCAGCCTGCTTCCATGGGTGTTACCTAGCATTTGCTTTCTCTGAGTGTAACTTTACAAAGCTGATGAGAGTAGTTGAAGTCATGTGTCTTGAATAGAAGGTAGATTTGCAATATGTCTGTCTTAATTGTTTCTTCTTTCTCACTGATGTACATAGGCTGATGCAGATAGTTTTTATATGGCATGCAATGGCCGCCAGTTCAACTCCATAGAGGATGATGTATGCCAGCTGGTCTATGTGGAAAGGGCTGAAGTGCTGAAATCAGAAGATGTAAGTATGCATACTTCTGATACTTGATTATAAATATATCAGATTGGTATAAAACTAAGGTTTTTTTAAAGCAAGAAAGGGTTTATTGAGAAAGTAAAGCTCTTCAGAGGTTGAGAGAAGGTCTTGAGTGAGGATCCCGAGGGGAAGAAGGACCTGAGCCCTTTATAAAGCTTTTGCTCAAGCAGTCTCCTGTGTTCGAGGTTGTAGAAGGATGTAAACCCACTCATTCCTTTAGGGCATCTGGAAGAGATTGGGAGGGGGAACATAAGCTTCCTATCTTAGCTACTTCTTTATTTTTGTCACCAGGGCCAGGGCCTTGACTGGGCCCTTCACTCCTCTTTGATTGCACCTCAGCTCCTGAGGCTGCTGGGATGCCCTGTCGTAGTTCTGCCTGTCTGTCCTAACCAGTGCTTCTCTCATTCCCCCTCTTGAGGAGATCAACTTATTTCTGTAGGAGGAGGGGGCACCAGTCTGCCTGGCTGCTTCATGCTGAGAGTGGACAGTGTTAGGGTCGGGGGTCCCTTCAGAGGCTGGCTGTCCAGCGGCCCATAGCAGGAGGGTTGGGTCACATGGGGTTCTGTGCATAGCACCATCTGTAGCCAGATGGCCTGAACTCTTATCTGCAGTCTTCCAACCCCAGATGATGAAGCCCCAAAATGTTACTGCTCATGTTGTCTTGATGTCTGGGTTCAGGAACTCTCAGTATGATTAAGAATAATCAACCAGAGTTCCCATGGAAGATTTAAAACAAGAAGGGGTTTATTGAGAAAGTAAAGCTCACAAGGAGAAGTCAAGAGGGGCACTATCTTAAGCACTATCTTAAAATCAAAAATAAAGGGGCTAGAGGAATAGCACAGTGGTTAAGACACTTGCCTAGCAAGTACAAGGTCCAGGATTTGATTCCCAGAACCATACTGAGTGTGGTGACACGTTCTGGGATTACTCCCAGAGATAGAGAGGCTGAGGCAAGAGGATTGCCATGAGTTCAAGGCCAGCCTGGATTACATAGTGAGTTCAGGACCCTCTGGGACTACAGAGGGAGACCCTGTCTTAAACAAAATAACTGAAGACTGAACCCAGAGTCTTCATTCTGAGCTACATCCCCAGCCTCTTTTTATTGTTTATTTAAGCAGGTTCTAGCTAAATTACCCCAGCTGGGTTTTAACCTGAGATCATCCTCCTTCAGTCTCATAGTACCAGGATTACATTCATTCACAGTCCAGGCCCAGTGCCTTAGTTACTTATTTGTTGCTGAGACATAATACCCAAAATCCACAACTTAAGAGAGGAAAGATTTATTTTAGCTCACAGTTTCAGAAGTCTACACAGTCCATGTATTAGCAGCCAGCAACTATGGAAGCACAAGGTAGAGGTCCAGCCAGGGGAAGCTCCTCGTGGCACAGCAGACAGAAGCCAAGTAAAGAAGCTAATTAGGGTCTGGAGAGTACAACAAAAGCCAAAGCTTTCCCAGGAAAAGATACAACAATATTTTTAGTTCCATAGGCATCCCACTGCCTCCAAATTCATGAATGTTGGGGCTGGAAGAATAGTTGAGCAGTTAAAGCACTTGCTTAGCAAGCTCTGGGTTCAGTGCCCTGGCACCACATAGTTGGGTATGGTAGTGCATGCCTGTAATCCCAGCACTCGGAAAGCCGAGGCAGGAAGATTGCTGGGAGTTTGAGGCCAGCCTGGGCTATGTAGTGAGTTCAGGACCAGCCTGAAGTATAAAATGAGACCTTACCTCCAAAAAAAAAGAGAGAGAATGAGGTTTTTATACTTCAGATCCAACCCATAACACCAGCTCTTCCCTAAGTTTTTATGTTGTTTTGATAGCAATTTTCAGATGCTCTAATATGCTGCCCTCTGTAGGAATCCTTTCTGCAATGTGTTCACTTACATTATTTTATAAAAGAGCAGATTCAAATTTATGAAAATTTTAAGATTGGCTTTCTTTTAAAGTAAGTCTAATGATCTTACCTTAAAGTCAGCTTGATGGAAATAAATAAATTCTGTTTAGGTTATTTCTGTTGTTTAATTGGGGAAATAAAATTTGGTAAGTGATAAAATTGGGCTTTTTTGTGTCAAATGCTATATAAGGCCTCTGAGATTGTCTAAATGTAAGTGGCTTCTTGACAGGTTTCCTTTAAATATCTGTCCCTAAGGTACTATAAATTATTATTATTTTTCTGTGGTACTGGAGATTGAACTCAGTTCCTCACATGCTAAGCAAGTGCTCTACTGTTAAGCCACATCCCAACCTCCTCCTTTCTCTCCCCCCCCCTTTTTTTTTCCTTCTGTTTTCTTTGTACTAATGGGGATTGAACCTGGGGCCTTTGCACTAAGCTACATCCTTAGCCCTTTTATTTTTTAAGACAAATTCTCACTGAGTTGCCAAAAGAGGGCCCAGTTTGCCCCAGCCTCCCAGAGTTGTGGGATTCTACGCCTGTTCTCACACCTGGATGACTGTTCATCCTTACGTGTGTGCCTCCCACTTTAACCTAGATAATGCCTGCCCACTGTTTATCCGTGGGATGTAATTCAGATGCTGTGTGTCAGTGGGTGCTGTCGCTAAGCACTTCCACTCTTGTACACTCTGTAGCACAATGTGGCAGCTTCCTTGCTTTGTGGGTTTTGGTTTTTTTATTTTGCCTTTCACCTATCCCACTGTTAGACTCTCTCTCTCTCTCTCTCTCTCTCTCTCTCTCTCTCTCTCTCTCTCTCTCGGGGTGGGTGGCGGGGGACAGGGCCTTGCATTGTAGTCAGGGCTGGTTCTGAATTCATTATAGTAGCCTGGGCTGGCCCTGAACACATTATTATCCTCCTGCCTCACCCTTCCAAGTGCTGGGATTACCAGCGTGCACCACCACGCCTGGCTTCTGCTGCTGGATTCTAAGCTCACTGAGGACAGGAAGTAGACTGCTTTGGAAGGCGTATTGAGTTTTTTTTTTTTTTTTCCTCACCATTGTTTTATACCTCAGTGTCTTGCTTAGGTAGCAGGGAAGTAATAAGCATGTGTTAGATACATGAGTAAATTAAATCAGCATTACTGACATACCATTGTCACTAAATAGAAGCGTTAATTTGGAAGAACCATCTAGGTCTGTTGCTGTTCTGCTCCTTCTGTTCCTCTGTATTCTTTATATCGCATACATTTGGAGCTTCAGCTAGGAGTCTGGTTCTTTTGAGGATTTATTTGTCAGTGTTTTGGCAGCAGTCTCTGTTCCTAGAATGTCAGCTCCCTGGGGCCAGGGATTCTTACCTGTTGCCTAGCACGTACTGGAATATTAGTGGTATTCAGTCAAGGTTTGCTGGATGAAGAGACACATGAATTAATTAAATTAAATTTTTGCATACACCAGTAGTGTTGAGAGCATCCTATCAGGAATAAAAACAAGAAAATGATTGTTAAGATGAGAAAAAAGGCTAGGGGCTACAGAGTGAGGCTTATATACAGTGTCCCCCTGCAGGGTGCCAGTCTCCCAGTGATGGACCTGACGGAGCTGCCCAAGTGCACGGTGTGTCTGGAACGCATGGACGAGTCTGTGAATGGCATTCTCACCACTCTGTGCAACCACAGCTTCCACAGCCAGTGCCTGCAGCGATGGGATGACACAACGTGAGTGCAGGGTCGTCTCTCACTGAACCCAGGTTCACTGCTGACCCTTCAGAGGACTAAATGGGCTTCACCAGAAATAGCCACTCCAAGTGTTGGCTCCGCCAACCTGTCACCTTGATAGTAAAGACATTTCGCTGCTCTTCCTTCTCTTTCCTCAGTCGAGGGAATCTGCGTTCTTAGCCCACATTGCTCTTAGTATGGATGCTGCTGCTGAATCTCTCTGGAGTTTCTCAGAGCAAATGAATTTTTTTTTTCCTTCCAAGAACCGGGGAGTGGAAAAAAAAGGGGGGGAGGGGCTGGGAGACTAACTCAGCGGTTGAGATGTTTGCCTGGCAAGCACAAGGCCCTGGGCTCAATTCCCCAACACCACATAAGCCAGGTGTCGTGGCGCGTGCCTATAATCCCAGCACATAGGAGACTGAGGCAGGAGGATTGCTGTGAGTTTAAGGCCAGCCTGGGCTACACACTGAGTTTAGGAACAACCTGGACTACACCTTGTCTCAAAAAAGCCCCAAAAACAACATCAAAAGAAAAAAAAAAAACATGTGAAACTACTTGGCATACAGGCTTTTATGTCAAAGTGAAATCTGTGTCCTGGGCTGGGTGGGAGCTTAGCAAACACAAGGTCATGAATGTGATACTTCGCACTAGGAGTAAAGGATGAAGTGCGTGTCTGCCCTAGTTGCTTTCTTGTTGCTAGGATAGAATATCCGACATGCGAAATTTCAGGGAGGAAAGATTTAGCTCACGGTTTCAGGTCACATTCCATACATGGACGGCTGGCATTGGTAGAAGCACATGGCAGGAAGAAGAGCAGAAGCCAAATGAGGGAAGTCTTGCCCTTCGGGGTCACGCCCAGTGTTCTGCCCTTCCCAAGCAGGCCACACCTCCTAACAGCACATCCATATTTTACAGCTTCCGAATGCGCGAAGCTTTTTGGGCGCATTCTGGATCCAAACCACACAGTCTGAAATTCATCTTCACCTGTGCTTGGTTTGTCCCGCTTGCTTTGACTTTCTTATCAGATGGATTATGGCAGCCTAATATTTAGCTTCATTGGGCGTTTTGTTTTGTTTTGTTTTGTTTTGTTTCTTTGAGACTGGGTCTTGCTCTGCAGACCAGTCTAGTCCTGAACTCACTATGGAGCCCAGGCTGGATTTGTACTCACAGCAATCCTCCTGTCTCAGCCTCCTAAGTGCTGGGATTATAGGTGTGAGCCACCATGCTCAGCTTTCATTGGATTTTTAATAACTCAGTTGCCAATAGTAGTAGCAGCACCAGGCATGAGGCGTGATTCCATGTGTCCTGATTTCTAGTATATAAGAGACCTGACTTATAAGGTGGCTTTGCTGCAGACAAACAACTTTTTTTTTTTTTTTTTTTTTTTTGAGACAGGGTCTCACTCTATAGCCTAGGATGGTCCTAAACTCACGATGTAGCCCAGGTGGCCTTGAACTCATAGCAGTGCTACCTTAGTCTCCGTAGTTGCTTGGATTACATACATGAGCCACCACACCTGGCTAATCATTATGTAGTGTGGGGAATTGGACCCAGGACCTTCTATATGCTAAGCAAGCACTTTAACCACTGAGTTATGCTCCCAGCTTCTGCAAACAACTTAATTGTACCTCATTTCCCCCTAAGTCATGTTGGTCCATTTCCACAGTGCACTGTGGGGCTTAGCCAGGAAGATAGGTCAGAACCAGACTTGGTAATGACTATGGCAAATGTTAGCCCAACCCAGGCAATTTAGTGACTCTGTGACACTCCTTCTCAAAATTTAGGAAAAAGGGCACTAGAGGAATAGCACAGGAGTTAGAATTCTTGCCTAGCAAGTACAAGGTCTTGAATTTGATTCCCCAGCATCACATAAACCTGGTGTGGTGGTACATGCCTATAATCTCAGTGCTTGATAGGCAGAGGCAGGAAGATTGCAGTGAATTTGGAGCCAGCTTAGGCTACCTAGTGAGTTTAGAACAAACCTGAATTACAGAGTGAAATCCTGTCTCCAAAAAAAAAAAATTTTTTTTTTTAAAGAAAACATTTAAAAAGGGGTAGGGACTGAAGGAACGGCTCAGCAGTTAAAGTGCTTGCTTGTCAAGCGCTAAGTATCCAAGTTGAATTTCCCAGCACCACATAAGCCGGGCATGGTGGCGCACATCTGTAATCTCAGCACTCAGGAGGTTGAGACAGGAGTGCCATGAGTCCAAGGCCAGCCTGGGCTTCATAGTGAATTCAGGGTCAGCTGGACTACAGAGCGAGACCCTTTCTCAAGAAGAGAAAAAGAAAGTAATAAAAAGGAGTAGAGCTGTTAGCTTAATATGGAGGGCATGGATTCAGTCCCCACTTCTAGGAAAATGAAAAAAACAGCAAGAAAAAATGTTATGCAGGCACAGTGGTGCATGTCTCTCATCCTGTCACTTCGGGAGGGTAAAGCTGAAGGATTTTCAGGCTCGTCCTAGCTTGGGCAACGCATCCAGAGCCTGTGTCAGAATTTAAAAAGGGGGGAGTTGGGAGGGTGTAACTCAGAGCAGGGGGCCTAATTTTTGGTTGTTGGTGTTGTATGTGTTTGTTAGTCATAAGCATTTGCTCTGCAGTCCAGGCTGATCCTGGACTCTCTCCTTTTGTTTTTGAAACAGAGAGATGTTTTAGAAGGCCATTCTGGGAGAATTCCCTCAAAAATATCAAGTAAATGAGGTGAAAATAATAAGATAGAAAGGTTTTTTCTAAGAGATTTTTTAAGGGTTGAAGCAGGAATAATATTTTTGTATGTTTCAGGTTTTGATATGAGGAGCTCACTAAATTATCGAAGCAAGCCTCAATCTCAGTCTTTCTGCCTCAGCTTCCCAGGTAGCTAGGATTAGGGTATGTGCTACTGTAACTCTCTTGAGAATAATTTAACAAATTGCTAGTGATTTTTAATTACTAATTACATGGTACAAATAAATTTTTGTAATTTTTCTCATTATTTTTGAGGCAGGGTCTCGCCCTGTAGTCTAGTTTGGTTCTAAATTTACCATGCAGTTTAGGGCAGCTTCAAACTCAGAGCGGTTCTCCTGCCTCAGCCTCCCAAGTGCTGGGATTACAGGTGTGCACTGCCATACCCAGCTTATGTGGTGCTGAGGAATCAAACTATGGGCTCTGGGCTTGGTAGGCAGGCATTCTAATATTGTGCTGTTCCTCCAGCCCCTTTAGCTTTCTTCAAGGAAGTTAAGGTAAAACTTGCTTGTCTGTATAGTAGCTTCGTGTTTGTTCTTCCTGCTTATTTTCATTTTCTTGCTTTTGCTGACTCATCTGGGTAGCAGCTTGGTACTAGTTATACCTGAAGAATTCTTCCTTGGTGCCAGTTTAGTCATCCTCAGATATATCTCACTTTCTGTCTTGTTTGTTCCTCCCATGAAAAATATTTATGACGAGTATCAAGTGTTAAGCTGTACTGTAACTGAACAGGGTTAACTGAGTTTTTTCATGTAACTTAATATTAGTTTATTATAAATCAAAACTGGATAGTTGATAGAGTACTAGTATCTTTTCTGTGTGTTTCAGAAAGTTTCATTGACTTTTTTTGGTAGTGTTTACTACTGGCTTTAGATTTAATTCTTGACTGGGCCTGGTGGTGCAGGCCTATAATTTCAGCACGCTGGAAAGTTGAGGCAGGAAGACCCTAAGTTTGAGCCCAGCCTGGATGATTTAGCATTTTAGTGAGACTTTGTCTCAAAATAATAATTAAAAATACAGTAAATGTGGCTTGTGTACACATTGGAGTACTACTCTTACATAATGATGGATTTGAGACTTTTGTAGGTACATGGCCACAACTTGAGACCATTATGCTTAGAGAAGTGAGTTAAATACAGAAGGTTAAATATCACATGGTCTCTCTGAGAAGCCCAGAAAACAGGTATTTTATAGAGTCAAATAGGTCTGATAGTGGGAGTAGGATAGGATGGAAGAAGCATGTGAGGGCCAAAAATGGGGAGGGGAAGGGATTGTGATGTTGATGCAGTAAATACCTGCACTAAATACTCAAGCTCACTGTGACCATTATGTATTGCATATATACATTAATAAAGACAAGGAAAAATAAATAAATTCCTCTTAGGCCACATTATTAGCCAGAAGATTTTAAAGGGAAAGAATTCACTGTTAACATTTTTTGCAGAAGTGAATTCACTGTTAACATTTTCGCATTATTTTTAAAGCACTATTATGCATTTATACTGAAGAAAATAAAAAATATTTTTAAAAAGCCAGAAAAAAGAATAATGATAATTAAATTATGAGCTAGGGATATAGCTCAGGTAAAGGCCCTAGGTTCAATCCCCTGTACCATACACATATGCACATGCACACACATGCAATAATAAAAATATTTTTTAAATTATTGAGTAACTATTTGTGTATACACTGTGTGAGATACAAGACACATGTGTACTAAACAACATTTGAACATTTAAAAAGTTAATCCTGAATCTGGAGGAAAGACCCCAGTGGTAGTGCTAAGATAACCGCTAAGTACCTGAGTTCAGTTCCCCAGCAGCACATAAGCCAGGTGTCATTACGCATGCCTGTAATCCCAGCACTCAGGAGGCTGAGTCCAAGGCCAGCCTGTGCTCCATAGTGAGATCAGGCAGGTTCAGCCTGGACTACAGAGCGAGACCCTGTCTGAAAAAAGAAGTCAATCCAGTTTTTGGCATCTGGGTTCTGTTAATAGCTGTCTGTATATCTAATCTATACCATTATTTTTTGGTGTCCTGGATAGGTGTCCAGTTTGCCGATACTGTCAAACGCCAGAACCAGTAGAAGAAAATAAATGTTTTGAGTGTGGTGTTCAGGAAGTAAGTAATGGGTGGTGGAAGAAAAACACAAACACAGCCTTATTTGTCTGGGATTCCCCCACCCCATTTTATTGATAAGTATATAAGCGCTACATAATGTTTACATTGTGTTTGAGTATTTGTGCACATATATATTGCACCAAAATTACAAATCCTTCCCCTCTCCCCTTTTGACCTTCCCCTATCCTTCTACTCCCCACTAGCACCCATTATCCGCCCTTACCCTTCTGTGTGACTCTCTTTACTGAGCATGATGGTCTCAATCTGCATCCATTTACCTACAAAAGCCTCAAAACTAACTGTCTCTATAGACGAGCAGTACTCCACTGTGTACATACACCACAGTTTACGTATCTGTTGTTCTGTTGTTGTCCGGGATTTTCTTCTGCCCATTGTGGTTTGAATCCTTTTTGAGTCTAATTTGTTTTTCTCTTTGTGTCTAATTTTTTTTTTCCGTCCATTGTCAAGCAAGATATACAAGTACACAAATTTGTTACTCTTAAGCAAAATACTTTGTGCTTTTATTCTTTCCCCCCCATTTTAGTCACATGTATAAATGCAATACATAATGTTTACATTGGTCTTGAGTATTTTGTGCACATACATATTGTGGCAAAATTACAAATCCTTCCCCTCTCCCTTTTTGACCCTTCCATTACCTCACCCTTCCCTCCAGTTCCCATTATTTCCCTCAGTTCTATGAAGTAATTATGATCTGGGTTTCTCATATTAGAGAAACCATTTGATATTTAACCTTCTGCTTCTGACTCACTTCACTGAGCATGATGGTCTCAAGTTGTATCTATTTACCTACAGAAGCGTCCGACCTATGTCTTTATCGATGAGTAGTATTTGTATATAAATACCACAATTGATGTATCTGTTGGTCTGTTGGCTTTTATTCTTTGTTCTTTTAAAAGGCTTAGACTTTTTGTTGAGAAAGTGTGAATTTATTTCTGTTATATAAAATTCCATAGAAGTAAGAAGTTACTGATGTATAAAAACATTCTTGGTTGTTGAATTTTAAACTTACTCAAAATTCCTGTAGACCTTAGCCATTAGAGAAATGCAAATCAAACATCACTAAGATACATCTACTTCCAGAAAGAATGGTGTATGTCAAGAACACAAACAGCAATCAGTGCTGGCAAGGCTGGGGGGAGAAAGGAAACCTCTTCCACTATAGGTGGGAATGTAAACTGGTACAACCACTGTAGAAAGCAGTATGGAAGTCTCTCAAAAGATTGGAAATAAATATCCCCTGTGATTGATCCAGCGATACCTCTTCTGGGAATTTTCCCAAGAGAGTTAAAAACAGCATATAACAGAGATACATGTGTACTCATGTTCATAGCAGCACAACTAACAGTAGCTAAAATGTAGATGATACCAAAATACCCATCAACAGACCAATGGATACATACATTGTGGTATTTGTACACAATTGAATACTACTCATTGATAAAGACATATAAATCAGAGGCTTTTGTAGGTAAATGGATGTAACTTGAGACCATCATGCTCAGTGAAGTGAGTCAGAAAGAGAAGGTTAAATGTCAAATGGTTTTTCTAGTATGAGAAACCTAGATCACAATTATTTCATAGAACTAACTGAGGGAAATAATGGAAACTGGAGAGGAGGCGAAGGTAATGGGAGCATCAAAAAGGGAGAGGGGAAGGATTTGTAATTTTGCCACAATGTGTATGTGCACAAAATACTCAAGATCAATGTAAATATTATGTATTGAGCTTTTATTTTTTTGAAACAGGGCCTTGGTCTCAGGCAATCCTCCTGCCTCAGCCTCACAAGTGCTTGCAAGCCACCGTACCCAGCTTATGTGGTGCTGGAAACTCAAACCCAAGGCATTGCACTTGCTAGGCAAGCGCTTTAACTGCTGTGACATTCCTCCAGCCCCATATGTACTGCATTCATACCTACCAATAAAATGGGGTGGGGGGGATAAACTCCGGTAGAAACAACCCTTAAGTGTCATTTTTTATCATCACCTTTCCACCCACTATGGTCCTGGCCATGCACTCTAATTAAGATTTTACCCTTTCTTGGCAGAACCTCTGGATTTGTCTAATCTGTGGCCACATAGGGTGTGGACGGTATGTGAGTCGGCATGCTTACAAGCACTTTGAAGAGACGCAGCACACCTATGCCATGCAGCTCACCAACCACCGGGTCTGGGACTATGCTGGAGGTGAACACTGCTCTCATTTTCTAGTTTGGAATCATTCTGTATGCAGACCTTTCCTTCGGAACCTCTCCACTTCCCCACACAGCTTGACATGTCGTCTTCCTGGCAGCTGTTGCAAACTGGAAGTCTCACGGTGCCCATGCAGGCCCCTTTTCCTGGGAATGACCTGAAAGAGAGTGTAAACGTCCACTTTTACCCTCTCACTCTCTCTTTAGAATTCAGATGAGTTGACCCACTTGTAAAGAAATGTTGCCAAGTATTTAATTTACATGTGTAAGAATATAAATTCTGTCAGAGTTAAAAAGCACGTGGCGACCTTTTTCATTCTGGAGGAACACGCTTTGGTTGACTCGTTCTTTTCTTTAGATAATTATGTTCACCGACTGGTTGCAAGTAAAACAGATGGGAAAATAGTTCAGTATGAATGTGAGGGGGACACTTGCCAGGAAGAGAAAATAGACGCCTTACAATTGGAGGTAAGCTACTTAACAGCTGCGACCCAGTACCTGTTCTGCAGTGCTTTTTACTGTTCCGACTGGAAAAGTTGCTTGATCTTTTAATTTTGCCATTTACCCTGCGGGTAAGCTTTCAAAAAATTTTTTCTGTTATTTCTGTGAAGAATTATTTCAACCTACCTTTTTTTCTTTTTGGAAAGCCTAAGCTTCACTGCCTTATTACACTAAATGTGTGGTGTTCTTAGTTCTCTCAAGAGTCAGAGTAATTAAGATGATAGAGGTATCTTCCATAGCTACAGTAAAGCTGGAAAGAAGACCATTCCTGTAGGTATCACGCTAATAGTTGGAAACTGAACACGCTTGGCCAGAATGAGGAAAACCCCAGAGCAGCTTTCTGTCTCTGAAGTGCTGGACACGCACATTGGGCTGACACTTTATACATCAGAGGTTTATGTATTTAAATGTACATACAAAATATATTTTATTTGAATTAGATGCTTATCTATTTAAAGCTTTTTTTTTAGTATTAATGTACTTGAAGATCTAATAAAATAAGCACAAATCTAGCTTTTCCCCATAACAGTAAATCTACTATAAAATTGTCATTCTATGTTGATAAAGGGGAGGCTTCAACATGAGTTACATTTTTTTCTTTCTTTCTTTCTTTTCTCTTTTTTTTTTTTTTTTTTTGAGACAGGAGTTTACTCTATATAGCCCAGGCTGGCCTTGAACTCACGGCATTTCTCCAGCCTCAGCTTCCTGGGATTCCATGCATGTACCACCATAGCAGGAATTTTTATAGAATGCTGGAAAATCTAGCCCAGGGCCTTATGAATGCAAGACAAGGGCTTTAACCACTGAGCCATGCCCTCAGACCCCAGCTAAAAAGAAATTCTTTTTTTTAATACAAGGTCTCACACTGTAGTCCAGGCTGGTCCTGAACTCACTATATAACCCAGGCTGGCCTAGAACTCAAGGCAGTCCTCCTGTCTCAGCCTCCAAAGTGCAGGGATTATAGGTGTGTGCTACCACACCCATCTGTTCTGTGGTGTGAGAAGATTGAACCTGATTGTCTTACTTCCTAAATAAGCACTGTGATCACTGAGCCACACACCTAACCTCCCCCCAAGCTAAATTTTTGAAAAGATGTTTTTAAGCCATGTAGCAATGGCTCATGCCTGTAATCCCAGCCTATTGCTAGGCTGAGAAAGGAGGATCACAAATTCAAGGCTAATTGAACAATTTAGCAAGACACTGTCTCAAAATAAATTTAAAGGACTTTGAGAATGTATCATATTTGCCCCTGGTTTGTGTCCCTAGCACCACCAAAAGCAGAAAAGAAAAAGGACTATTTGTTGAGGGTTGTTATCCTTCAGCCACTGTTTCTGGTGCTGCAGCTGCTGCATGGGACAAACTTCCTGCCCTTGGGGAGCATACGTCCTTTTGGCACAGTCATACCCTTAATTGTCTCTTCTCTCTAACGTACATATTTAGGTTTCTTCTATCTTCTAAAATACTCTTTCCAAAATGGAAATGTAAGTTGGACAGTGCTTGCTCTTGGGTCCCCTTGCTCACAGCTCTTGGGTGCCACCCTAGCTCTCGGTGCTGCCCAGCCTTCCCCACAGCCTTCTACAGGCTCTGTCTCCACTCTCTGCTCCCACTTTATTGGTGTCACCTCGGCATCACTGAATAAATCTCACCAGCCACCATTCAGTGTTGGTTTAGCAGTTCTCTAGACTCACACCCCTTGTTGGTCTAGAGCCTTCTCAGATTCTGCCTGCTCTCAGAAGCCTTACCAGACCCTGCTGCTGTGCGCTGTCTGTTCCTTCCATGTCGTTGTAGCACTGTTTGTGCATTCATGAAGTCATGCAGTAGATTTGATTTCTAGACAGTGCTGGGGATTGAACCCATAGCCTCACATATGCTAAGCATGCATTCTACCATTTAGCAATTTCCTTAGTCCTGAGCTATATGAGGGATTAAAATGATGATGTTTTTTTTTTAAAAAGCCAGATAAACCAGAATAAGTTTTTATAAATGTATACCTATCCGTCCTTCCTGACTAAAACTAGATTGTAAATCACCAGGGACAGAAGTGTAAATGTCATCTTTGTGCTCCTTGGCCCACTGCCTGTAGGATACTAGTGGAACCAAATTATAATATCCGTTCTGAAAAGCTGGGAATAGTAACACATGCCTATAGTTTTAACTGTCTGGGAGGCTAAGGCAGGATCACTTGAGCCCAAAAGTTTGAGACTAGCCTGCCCAACAAAGTTAAGATCCTGCTTCAGAAACAAAGAAGAGTAAACATTCTGATGGTTGCATTTATTCTTCTGTAGATCATTAAAGGTCAAGTTTTGATTGGATCTCACAGACTGACAACAGTTACTTATATTTTGGTGTTTGTTCTGTTTCTAGTATTCGTATTTACTAACAAGCCAGCTGGAATCTCAGCGAATCTACTGGGAAAACAAGATAGTTCGGCTAGAGAAGGACACAGCAGAGGAAGTAAGTCCGGTTGGTGACTGCTGCAATGTCACTTGGAGGGCAGTCTGATGGAATGTGAGGAAGGTAGAATACAAGGAAAAAGAATCTTCAGGATTTACCTGGGGTTTGGAGCATAATTCAGTTATGAGAGCACTTACCTGCGAAGCACAAAGCCCCAGGTTGGATCCCCTAGCACCACGGAGAGTTACACCCCTATGATCCCAGCACTAGGGATTACTGTGCTGAGGCAGGAGGATTGCTTCAAGTGCTAAGCTAGCCTGGGCTACAGAAATAGCACAGTGGTTGGAGCACTTGATAGCAACCACAAGGCCCTGGGTTTGATTCCTCAGCACCACATAAGCCGGGTGTAGTGGTGCACACCCATAATTCCACCACTCGGGGCGAAGGCAGGAGAATTCAGTCCCTCAAATTCAAGGCCAGCCTGGGCTGCATAGTGAATTTAGCACCAGTGTGGGCTATAGTGCAAATCCTGTCTCAAAAATGTTTTTTCTTCCGAGTGTGTGATAGAAGAACGATTTTGCCTCTAAAAAGAAACCCTGGATTTAAAAGATGGAGTGCTTTCAGTGTTTTTGGTCGTTAGTGTATTTTCCATGTTTTTAAATCTCAGTCAGATTTTCTAGCACCGTATGAAATTCCATTAAAAACTTAGAAGCATAACTGGGCCTGGTGGCACAGGAGTATAAACCCAATACTCTGGAAAGCTGAGGCAGGAGGATTGCAAATTGTAGCCCAGGCTGGGCAACTTAGCAGTTTAGTGAGTTGCTGTCTCAAAACAGAGTAAAAAATAAGCCGGGGATATAGCTTAGTGCAAAGGCTCTGGGTTGTATCCTGAGCACCACAGAAGTAAATAAAATAAATAAGTGCTTGCAAGAATGTCCGTGAGAGTTTGAAATTTGAGTCTGCTGCCAGTTGGTTTGTCGACTAGGGAACAGCTGCATTTGAGAGCTAGATGTGGACTTCTGAGGGATCAAGATAGTGGGTAACCTTTCTAAATTGAAAGAAATAAAATTAGGCAGAAGTCTTTGGTGGCGATTGCCCTGGTAAATTACATGGTCTGGGCTGTGACTTTCCAATTTTAACCAGAAAACCCATTAAAGAATGGGTTTAGCTGGCCAGAGTGGTATAAGCCTGTAGTCTGAGCTGCTCAGGGAACTGAGGCAGGGGGATAACGTGAGACCAGCCTGTGCAAAACAGTGAGACCCTGTCTCAAAAGAAGTAATGGAGGAGAAGTTGCCATTCACTTCTGACATGAACGATAACAGCGGTGTGATTTTGGTGAAAAGCCAGGTGGAGTACCCAGAGCTGTATTTTATTGATTTTCCTCTTGTTTCCAGTATATCCAGAGAACCCTTGTAAAAGTATAAAGTTTGAAAAACAGTGAGCCCTTGATAGTTTGTGTATAATTAGGGCTCTAGAAACCATTCTCTGGACCTAGGGACAGTGTCTATAAGCCAGTGATTCCCTTAGCGTCAAAGAAAGGCTTTTAAAATTACTAAATGATTATCTTAGTGATTTGATGAGGTCCCACTGCTACTTGGGCTTTCAGAGCCAGGGACTGCAAACCAGGCGTAAGACCCATATCTCTGGTGACTATGATTGTTCTGCAAACCAGCAGGTAGGGCCCTGGCTTTTACTTTGTGCCAGGCCCATCTGCCCCACATTTGAGGTATGGCTGTAAATACAAGAAATAGGGCTTAAAAAAAAACCTAATGCTTAACACCAGCTTAAAAATGACTTTTAATTAAAAATTATTGATGCAGTCCTTGCAAGAATCTTCCAGGCAGTGGCAGTACCTTTCTAGAGACACTTGAGGTCACTTGACCTTCTGGTTCTGAATTGGGCTTGATTGGAGCACATGCGGTGAGGACTTGCTTCCCTGCACTTGGTGGTGGCTGAGCACAGCCGCTACCACTTGGTGTCACATTATAGATTCACAGGGCAGTGTTTTGGCAGCGCAGCTGCAGCCTCACTAATGGGTTTTTCTACGGGATGTACCAGCGTGACCGCCTAAAGTGCTTCACACAGACCCTTGAGAGCTCAGCTCAGGCTTCTCTCTGCCCTTCAAGATTCTTTAGGATTAACTGCATTCTCTAAAACATGCCAGGGAAGGCAAGTTGGGCAGGGAGAGGAAGTGCTGTGAGACTAGTGCTTGCATTTCAGGTGGGTGAGGTGGAGACCAGGGCAGCCCCAAATGAACACTCAGTGCTTGAAAGGGTGCTTTTGTTTTCAAGTAACAAATGTCATTTATCCCTAAGTTCATGGCCATGTCACCCTTTTGTTCTACCAGTGTGCTTCTTTTTTGTCTTTTTTTTTTTTTTCCCAGACTGGCCTCAAATTTAAAACCCTTTGCCTGATCCTCCTGAGTACATAGAATCACCAGCATGTGCTAACATGCCTGAGTTACTGTCTTTGTGTCGTTCTCCTCCCCAGTCCCCACTACTGGGGTTAAATCTAGGGCCTTCACTCTGAGCTCCATCCACAGCCCTTTTTTACTTTGAGACAGAATCGTGCTAAGTAGCTGAGTTGCAATCCTGTGTCAGCCTTACAGACTGCTGGGGTCACAGAGTTGCACCATCATACTGACTCACTGTCTTAGGTTTTTTTTGTTTGTTTGTTTGTTTTCCCTTTTTTCCTTCACCCTATGGAAAGTATGAAGATTCCTGTTTATAATGAGGCCCAGAGGGTAGGGGTGTAACTCATGGGCACGATATTAGCCTAGTGTGTGCACAAGGCCGAGGGTTTGATCTCAGTACTGCAGAAAAAGGAAAACAACATCCCAAGAGGTTAATGAACATGCACAAAATCACACAGCTGTGTGTGACCAAGCGTGGCCATGAGCCAGACCTGGATTCCGTCCTGGGGCATTGTCACCAGCACTATAGAGCAGAAAGGCTGGAGTCAAAGCTGCTTGGGAGGGACCCTCCTATTTCCTGCAGAAGCCCCCATTTCTGCTGGCAACCTGCTAGTAGTCCAGGGTAGCTGCTGCTGCTTCACTGTGGTTCCCTGTGTCCAGGAAGGAGCTCCTGTTCTCAGCCAGGCTGGGGCAGGTGTGTATGTATCTGCATCTTTGTGGTCTTGGATCTGAAATCTAAGAAACAATTTCCCTTTTTTTCACTGCAAGCTAGGCAAGGGCTGTACCCCAAGCTGCACTCCTGTCCCCCTTTCCTTGTTCTTCCCTCTCCTGGGTACGCCCTAGGTTGTTGGAGCTGTGGAGGGGGAGACTGAGGGCATGTGGACTGCACCTGTTAGGAGAGGTGGTGGGCCTCGTTCTTGGCAGGGGGGATTTGAACTACACTCTGAAGGAGGCAGCCTCCTGCACTGGCTTGAGATGGGGACCCTGGGAGGCAGGGTTCTTAAGTCTGGCTCTGGGATCAGGAGCAGTATTGATCCCCCAGGAGCGTCTCAGACACCTGGCTTTCCCTCCCTCATTCATTCAGCCAAAGGGGCGATTGCCCCATAGTCCCAGGAGGTGCATGGCTACCCCTGTGTGGACATCTGTCACTCAGCTAGGATCTAGTTCCTTTGGTAGCTGGATGGACCCCAAGCAGCACAGCCAGAATGTAGGAGTGGGGAACTGGTTGGCTGTGTGTATTGCCATCCCAGGCTCCAGGCTTTGGGAAGAGCCTAGGGATGAGTCCTTTCGGGGGAGGAAAATAGTCCATAATCCCCACCCAGGGGCCACTCCCCTGGCTCTGGGTTCTACTGGCTAGTGTAAGAGTATTGCCTTCTTTCTCCCCACTCCATCCACAGGGCCAGACCCTCCCTCCACAACTCACCTGTGTTCATTTTAATCCCTTGAGCTCATTGCTGACCTGGCACCATGGCGTGCAGGAGGCACTGGTGTGGCGCAGTCCAAATAGCTTGGACTTGGACTGGAGACACTGATGCAGGCTTGGAGCCTGGTGCTAGACTCCACATCTGAATGGCAGGACTCTCACTGTCCTCTTGACTAGACCTCTGTCCACTAGCAGCACCAGGAGTAGAGCATGTGGGTGAAGAGTGGATTTCACTGACAGATTTTGCTCATAGTTCATGTTGATAAGTTCATGTGGGAGAGGTGTGGGGTCAGGTAGAAATTTACTGTGGAGTCCAGTATGAGTACTCTTTTCTCCAGGGCCTAAGGAAATGCAGTTATTATAGCAAGCAAGCTGAAAACGATGCTCGTACCCACTGGAAAGTTCTTAGGTTTTTGTTTTTGTTTTTGAGATAGGATCTCATTCTGTAGTACAGACTCATCCTGAACTCACTATGGAGCCCAGGTTGGCCTTGGGCCCACAGCAGTTCTTCTGCCTCAGCCTCCAGAGTACTGGAATTATAGGCTTGTGCAACCACACCTGGCTTAGGTAGTGCTAGGAGATCAGATTTAGAACTTTGAGCTTGCTAGGCCACTGTGCCATTCCTCCAGCCCTAAAGTTCTTGGTTTTGATGGTGCCATATGTGAAGGACATGTACTGTAAGTCCAGCTGTGATTATAAAATTAGCTTGGTGAGCCAGAATTGAAATTTTTATTGTATAGGCTGCAGTACATGTAAAAAATACTACATGGAGTGCATGCCTATAAATGCCAGCTACTCAGGAGGCTGAGGTGGGAATAATGTGCAAATTCAAGGCCAGCCTGGGCAACTTAGGGATAAAAAGAACACAGAAGGTTAAGGCAGTAGCCCTTCTCTGGCCCCATAAATGTTGCATGAACCACAAGGAGAATCTCTGTTAAGACTTTAGATGTAGCCCAGAGGTCACATCTTTCTTACAGAGCTGCAGAGAGGGGTTTAGAACTTGGCTTTGGACCCAGGCTTGGTCTCAAACTAGATTCACCACATTCTTAGCTGTGTCCCCTCAAGCGTATTGCCAGCCCTTTCTTAAGCTTCGGTTTCTTTTTTCTTTTCTTTTTTCCTTTTTTTTTTTTTTTTTTTTTTTTTTTTTTTTTTTTTTTTTTTTTTTTTTTTTTTTTTTTTTTTTTTTTTTTTTTTTTTTTTTTTTTTTTTTTTTTTTTTTTTTTTTTTTTTTTTTTTTTTTGAGACAGAGTCTCACTCTAGTCCGGGCTGGTTCTGAATTCACTATGTAGCCAGGCTGGTCTCAAATTCGCGGCAGTTTTCTTGCCTCAGCCTCCCGAGTGCTGGGATTACAGGCATGTGCTACCACACCCAGCTTATGTGGTGCTAGGGAATCAAACTCAGGTACTTAGTGCTTGCTAGGCAAACCCTTTAACCTCTAAGCTATTCCTCTAGCCCCCTAAGCTTCAGTTTCTGTCAGAAGTTGACTTACTAAAAGTGTTGGCTTGTTCGTGAGGAATAAAAAATACATATTGTTTATGAAACTTAGCACCTGGACCATAGAGTTTGAGCTCTCGGTCACTTTTAGTTCCTGTTACTATGGCCTGGGGTCCGTCCCCCCTCAGCTTCCCTACTTCTCCTTCCCACATCCTCTTCTCCCAGTGGCCTTAGGCAGTAGAGCTGAAGCAGTTCCTACGTCTGTAGACTTTGACAGATGAGTCAATCCACTGTCGCCCTGGCTAGACGCTAGCATATTCTTGGCTAGGATTGCTGCTACTTGATGGATGACATGCTAAGAAATTGTATTCTCTTAACATTTTATGACTATGTGATCTTGCCTTTATAAATAAAAAACAGAACTGTATAGATTTTCTGTGGCTTCATGGTACATGAGAACATTAATCATGATGTGGATAAACAACAGAACAACTAGAATCAGCTATGGCAAGTTTCTTAGGTAACCAAGGGATAAGAACTTGGAATGTACACTTAGGAGGAAAAAACAGTAGAAGCCCATGGTATCTGGGCATTGAACAGCTCCTAATCCCTTCTTCATTGTAGTGGAAAAACAGTAGAGGAAAAAAGAATTTCCAGCTAGGCATGGTGATTCACACCTATAATCCTAGTACTCTTGAGACGCTGAGACAGGAGGCTCCACATTTAAGCCCATATGGAAACTTGACAAGATATTATCTCAAAATTAAAAATTAAAAAATAAAAGGCACTGAGAATGTAGCTCATTGGTAGAATGCCCCTGAGTTCAATCCTTATCAGGTGACCACCTCACCTTTTCTTAGTTTGGTTACTCAAAATTATAACAGCTGATAGAGGGGAGGAGAGGTGGGCAAGGGAGGGAGGATGGCCTTATTCCCTACAGTTGTGCTGACTTCTGTTTGCTCTTTCAGATTAACAACATGAAGACCAAATTTAAAGAAACAATTGAGAAGTGTGATAGTCTGGAGCACAGGCTGAATGATCTCCTAAAAGAAAAGCAGTCCGTGGAAAGGAAGTAGGTACAATTGGTCCATTAAATTAGCTACTTTCTGGTGACAGGCTCTGTAAACCGAGAATCTCTGTCAGAAACATGACCATTTTCTTTTGTCTTTTGTATTTTTTGTTTTTTTTATTTGATTTTTAATGTTTAGAGCTGAGGACCGAACCCAGGGCTTTGCACTTGAGAGGGTGGCGCTCTACCACTGAGCTAAATCCCCAACCCCACATCTTCATTTTCAGTTGTGTACATGACCAGGTTTTCAGGAGTCTTGCTGTAGATGGAGCAAATTTACTATAGCTTGCTATTTACTAAATGCAGTGTTTCCTGCAAATAGAACGCATGGCTCTCCTGCTGCCTGTGTGCTTGAAGTGTGTGCAGATGTATCCCATTTTTGCCAGTGGGAAGCAGCTTCCTTTTCTCAGGAGTCTGCAGCTTCTCAGCCATGGTGGCTGAGACCTAGCAGTTAGGAAAGAGATTGTGTCTAAGCTGGAAATGGAGGGCGTGGCCAGGAACCAGGACGCAAAGGTCAGTGATGTTGAATATGGAGGGAAAAGCTTAAGAACTTCGTGGCAAGAACATTCCCTGCCCCGTTAGGGAGGATAACTGTTACTAATTGCATTTACCTCTCTGCTTTAAGTTATTATTCACAGAAATGGTTGCACTTTTTTTTACATCTGTACAAGTGGGTGAAAATACAGTAAAAGAAAATAATTGGTTCTTAGAAAGTATTGTTTTTAAATAACTTTATTTTGAAATAAATTTAGATTTATAAAAGTGTCGCAAAGATAATACAAAACTTTGTCCATTTTCTCTTGCTGTTAAAAAAAAAATTGCCAAGGGGCTGGGAGGAAAGCTTAGCAGCTGAAGCATTTAGCAAGCACAAGGCCTTGGGTTGGATTCCCTAGCACCACACAAGCCAGACAGGTGGCATATGCCTGTAATTCCAGCACTCAGGAGGCTGAGGCAGAAAGATTGCTGTCAGTCCAAGGCCACCGTGCTTTAAATAGTGAGTTCAGGACCAGCCTGGACTGTACAGCAAGACCCTGTCAAAATCCTCAAAATCAAAAAAAGAGGGAGGGTGCTTGGTGGTATAGCTTAGTGTAAAGGCCCAGAGCTGGATCTCCAGTACAAAAAAAAAAAAAAAAGAGTTGAGAATCAAGCAGGGCCTAGGGGCCTATAATCCCAGCACTATAGGAGGCTAAGGCAGGGAGATTGTAAGGTCAAGCCCATCTTGGGCAATTGAGAAATTTAGTGAGGCCCTATCTTAAAACAGAAAGGCATTTGACAGCGTTAAGATCGTTTTCCTTGTCTTTAGTTTCTCCTCAGCCCCTTCTCCACACCTCTAGGCCCTTCAGTAAAATGAAGGAATAGTGCAGAGTTTAAAGTGGTTGTCCAGCAAGTGGAAGGCCCTGAATTGATTCCCCAGCACCACATAAAGCTGGACACTGGGTGTGGTGGCACATGCCCGTAATCCCAGCACTCAGGAGGCTGAGGCAGGAATTGCCATGAGTCCACGGCTGGCCCAGGCTATATCGTGAGCTCAGGATCAGCCTGGGCTACAGAGCGAGACCCTGTCTCCAAAAAAAAGTTAATAAATAAGTAAAAATAGAAATACACTCATCCATATCTTCAGCTCCACTTATATAACTATCCCTTTGTGTATTATCTTTTTCTCTACAGAAACAATAATAGATACTCTCTTTGCAGTACTCTATTTTGGAAATTTTCTTTCGTACTGGCACACCTAGATCTGTCGTGATCTCTGTAACATTTGCGTGGTCTCCACAGTACAGATGTACCATAATTTCAACCAGTTCCCCATTGGTAGGCATTTAAATTCTCAGTCTTACTCTACTATAAACATTCTTGCCATAAGCATTTCTTCATGTATCTTTTACACAATCCCAAGTGTATTTGTTCTCTAAGATCAAAAAGTAGAATACTTGTGTCAAAAGACATGTGGGTTTTTAATTTTTATGCATACTTCCCAGTTGACTTCCAGAGAGTTGTACAAGTTCACTCACCAGTGCCAGCATGTAGTAGAATTGCCTCATTTTCCATGTCTGAGTCTCTGGCAATCTGATGCATAAAAACGGAATCACAAGTGGTGCTTTAATACATAAATCTTCACTTATGAGTGAGTTGGCATCAAGAGTAGGGCACTCCCAATTCTTGAAAACCCTTTGGTTAGAATAAGCAGCTTTTATTTTTCTCCTCAAGCAAATGCAGCGAGGTCGCAGCCCTTGATTTTCGAAGGATGTCACTTTTCCTATTAAATGCCCTTATCACAGCTGTCATCTTGGAAACACCTGTCCAACCCAGATTGCCAGAGGAGCAGTGTAGGTTTCACTAGGAGGCACACGTTTCTGCTGATGAAGTTTTTGTTGATGCTTTTTTAAAAAGTCTTATTGGCCCACCTGGGTCAACCAGAGCGTAATTCTTGTTTTGCCTGGCTGATCACAATGGCATTAGTCTGCAGCATGCCGGGAGTGGCCTGCCGGAAATGGATTCTGAGGTCATGGCCGCCATTCAAACCCAGAGGAGAAAGGGAACTGTGTCAGCAAGTGAAAACCGTGCTTTTGTCTTTGTTTTGCAAAAGGTGCACTCAGCTAAACATGAAAGTGGCCAAACTCACAACTGAGCTCCAGGAGGAGCAGGAAATGAACAAGTGCTTGCGAGCCAACCAGGTCCTCCTGCAGAATAAGCTGAAGGAGGAGGAGAGGTTGTTGAAGGAGACCTGCGAACAAAAAGACCTGCAGATCACTGAGATCCAGGAGCAGCTGCGTGATGTTATGTTCTACCTGGAGACGCAGCAGCAGATCAGCCACCTGCCTGCTGAGACCCGACAGGAGATCCAGGAGGGACAGATCAACATTGCCATGGCTTCGGCCTCTAGCCCCTCCTCTTCAGGGAGCACTGGGAAAGTGCCCTCCCGGAAGGGCCGCAACAAGAGGAGCAAGTGACCTTCAGAGAAACAGACAATCCTGAGACTTTCTCCCTGGCACCACAAGGGTGTGCTGGGACCTTTGGCTAAGTGGGAGGGTGGGCCCTAATAAGTACAAGTGGGGATTCAGCCGCAGTCGTTTGGCACTTTCATTTGGTAGCATGCGGTGTAATGAATGTTAAAGGTGCAGATGGGAGAGCTGACAGCCACAGGTGTTGATTCAGAGGTTTTAAGAGTTCACGAACCTCAGTCATTGTAATGACCATTTTGCCTTCCTGCGTGATAGATGCCTCAAGTCGGCTGTGTACTTGACTGAGTTGGAGTATCTGGTGTTCGGTTCTGGAGTTGGTTTAAGACATAAAGCTTTTTGTAAACGCGGATGTAAGCCCTAAAGCACTAAACCTCCTGGAGATCATAGCTGCTGCTTTGAAGAGAGGTCCTTCCTGGCTGCTGAGGGGCTAGGGAAATTCCCTGGCACTGGTGTCATCACTGCATCCTCCCTTCCTGTGGAGAGTGGAAGAATTGTTTGAATGTTACATGAAGAGAGGCTGGGTTGTAAACCAGGCCCTGGCACGGCACCAGCAGCCATCTCTTCTTGCTCTAGGGCTAGCCAGGAAAAACAAGCAACCCAGGGCAGATTGAGTAGACCCAGTGTAGGAAAAATGGTGGCAGTGCCACTTTGTTTATTTTTGGTGATTCCGTGCGTCATTATGTGCCTCAAACAAGAGAGGCCTAATGGCTCCTCCAGGACTCAAAACTGAGTGGTTTTCCTAGCATCTAGTAAGAATGAGCAAGGCAGTTTATCATCTTTGTGAAAATGTAGAGTGAGGCCTCTGACTAGCTAATTCTGTATTTTGCTAGGATCCGTATTTTCTGAATGTTTACAAAAGATCAGGCTGCATGTTCAGGTTGCAGCTAGAGGGAGCTTGGGCAGAGTTTCAATTACACTTTCAAGATAGAACCAAAGGCTGTTTCTAAATCCTGAATCAGAATTTCAGCATAACCCCTAACTTAAAGCAGTCCTGCAATGCTTGCTGTGGGCTAACCGAGGGGCTGTGTATTTCTGTAGAACCAGAAACATCAAATGCAACATGGAGAAATGGAGCAAAATTGAAGTGAAACTCATATTGGAAGTTAGCTGTTAGAAGAAGTAACTGGACGGTTTAACAAGGCATACTGTTAAATAATGGATTTTGTTTTCTGTTTTATAATTAGCCAAAGGTTTTTAATTACCACATTTTGGGTTTTCTTTCCAAATTGTGATTGGACCCATCCCCTTTGACCTAAATGTCTTACATGTTACATCCGTTGTATTGCTAATCACCATCCAGTTTCATGGGGTGTGCTGTTGCATTTAGCCCCCTACTTCCCCCTGGAAAGAAACCTTACCTGTAACTTTGAAAAATGAATGTACTTAGACATTCTTAATTTCTAACTAGGGCCAACCAATGCCATAAGTTCTCCTTGGACTTCAGTATACAGATATCTTAAAGCAAGAGTGGGAATGTAAAACATAAACCAGTTCTCTTTCCTATAGAGATTCTATTTTATTTAAAATCTATTTTTACACTAGTTAGAATCCTGCTGTTTTGGCCAAGTACTTGTCTTCCATGTCTGACCTTGCAGAAGCTGGAGTGGATGGTAGCATACTAATTAAGAGAATTAGGAGTCGTTACAGAGCTCTCCTCCTCGTTTCATTATGATTGCCTCTGTCAAGCAGCCCTGCCGCCAGCTGGGAGAGTAGTTTTCCGCACAGGTGGAATAAATGCTCTCGAATGTTGTGCCCAGAGGAGTGAGCAGATAGGCAAATGTCCCCAAATTACTGGAAGTTTTAAAAGAAATGTCCCAGGAAGAAAAAATCACCAGGATAGGTAAAGAAAATGCTATTTCAAAAGAAGGTCAAAGAGTTATCTTTGAATTTGACAAAATTACATAAGATAAAAACTTTTATTGTTTTCTTCAGGATGGAAATAATTTACCTTACTTCCTTGAATAATGAAGTTGCATTAAAATAACCAAATTTTCAAATTATTCTTCTCCACGTAAAGTTTGTGTTCCCTGACATTTGCATAGAGACATGTGTCCAGTGATCTGTCAGTGGCCTGGGTTCAGAAAGGAGCATAAAAATCAGCTCTGACAACATAGCCACCAAATTTACCATTTTTTAGCTCTATGCTGTCTTCCCAAACTACTGAAGATGTACTTGGGTTTAAGCCGGGCACAGTGGCATATGCTTATAGTCCCAGCTACTCAGGAGGCTTGAGACAGAAGGATCTGTTTAGGAGTTTGAGGTCATAAAGTAAGATCCCATCTCAAAAAAAAAAAAAAAAAAAAAAACTGAATCTGACATATAAGCTAAGGAAAATACCAGATCTTGAAGTCCTGTGGTAGGAGAAGACCCAGGCACAACTCTTGAAAATAAAAAACAATCAATTTTGTACATCTGATTCTTTTGTTTGTTTTATCTTCTTTCTTCTCTCTCTCTCTCTCTCTCTCTCTCTCTCTTTTTTTTTTTGGTCTCACTCTGTAGTCCAGCCTGGTCCTGAACTCACTATGGAGCCCACGCTGGCCTTGGACTCACGGTAATCCTCCTGCCTCAGCCTCCCAAGTGCTGGGATTATAGGCATGCACCATCATGCCTGTCTTATGCCTTGCTGGGGAATCGAATTCAGGTACTTAGCGCTTGATATAGTGCTTGCTAGGTAAGTGCTTTAACCACTGAGCCGTTCCTCCAGCACCTATTTTTTTCTTTTTTGTGGTGGTTGTTTTTGAGACAAGGTCTCACACCTTTTCCTTCAGGAACCCCAGCTTTTATCCTTCACACTAAGGCCATGTATCTCCTTCCCCTCTGAGATGTGAACTTGAGTTTACCCTCCCCCCCAAATGTTACTTGGTCTCACTCTGTAGACCCACCAAGTCCTAAACACAGTGTGTAACTCAGGCTGATCTCAAACTCAGAGCCCTCCTCCTGTCTCAGCCCCTCATCATTTTTTAATCATTAAGTCTTCTTCCCTTTGAGTCCCTAAAGTTCACATACTTTCCTGGGGAATGCTTCCAGATACTCAGGCCTGCAGGCTCTGTCAGGCACCAATTCTAGAAGTTGTCCTTCCAGAAGCCAGCACTGTTTCAGAACTGCTCTAGCTGGTGGAGACTTTTCATGAACATGGGTTAGTCTCACTGTTATTCTGGACGCCTGAGGAAACTTGAAAGCCAGCCTGCAGTGGGTCCTTAATCTGGATTTTGCACTCTTGTTACATTAAAGGAAGAGATGAACAGTCGGGTGCTTTCTACGAGATGATTGCAGTCTTCAGAGCCTAATACTGGATTGCTTCAGGTCAAAAACTTCTTACTGGAATCATCTGGAAAATATGGATTTGGTACTTTGCATGGAGTGGGGCTGGTGCGGATAACATTGGCTACTCTGAAGCTGATTACCAGACTCAGTAAATGAACTTAAAGCAGCCTTGTTTCTTTTCAGACCTTGCTTTAAATCCCTTGACCCGGGACTCCTTTCTGATCCAGCTAGAGATTGCCTCAAAATTAATGAGGGACAGGGGAGTGAAAAAGTAAAATCCTGGTAGACTTTCGCAACATGAAGGTTTACATGACCCAGGATAAATCAGTCCTAGTGTGATGTTACTGATAATGCAGTTCTCTAAGGATAAAAGTCACCCTATCCTGTTGAGCATAGACGTCCAGTGGAAGACCGTGGAGGAATAGCACAGTGACTAGTCAGTCAGCCTAGCAAGTGCAAAGCCTTGGGTTCCAGTACCACATAAAGCTGCGCATGGTGGCACACTTCTACAATCTCAGCACTCAGGCTGAAGGAAGAGGATTTCTATGAGTTTGAGACCAGCCTGGGCTCCGTTGTAAGTTCAGGACTACAGGCTGAGACCCAATCTCAATAACAAGAAGTCCAGTTGGAAAACTAGTTCCAACCTTGCCCCCACGGAGATGCCTTTTACAATCTGGTCCAGAAACAGCATGTCCAGGACCAAATCTTACACAAGTCTTTCCTCATTTAAAGAGGAGCCTCGGGCCAGGTGGAATCCCAACACTCCAGAGGCTGAGGCAGGAGGATCCTAAGCTTCCAGGCCAGCCTAGGCTACTGAGAGCCTGTCATAATGGTGACAGAGAGCCCCTCGGACAGTGGTAGTTAATAATGTAATTGATTGCCAGCATCACCGAAATAACAAAAGCTAATTAGATCCCTTCAAGTGTGTGAATTCCTGGTGCTAGCTTTTGTGTCTTGGTCATAGTCCAACAGGCAAAAATTGTAGCTTTCCACCAGAGCACTAGAGAAGCCAAGTCCCCTGTAAAAGAACAGGGTGGGGCTGAGGGAATAACTCAGAAGTTAAAGTGATTGCTTAGTAAGCACAAGGCCCTGAATTCGATTCCCCAGCACCATATAAAGCCAGGTGTAGTAGTGCACACCTGTAATCCCAGCACTCAGGAGGCTGAGGCAGGCAGATTGTCTTGAGTCCAAGGCCAGCCTGGGCTCCACCAGTGAGTTCAAGACCAGCCTGAACTACTCAGCAAGACCCTGTCTAAGAAAAAAATTTCCCCGTATCACTTTACGTCAATAAGATAACGCTCACTGCCAAAGGACTTAAGTGCTGACTGAGAAGGAATGCAAACTAATTTCTGGGGCAGAAGAACAGATCACAGAGAAAAAAAAAACCTAGAAGTGAACAAGACTCAGTGGAAAAATTTTAAGAATAAGGAAACACTTTCCAACAAAGAAAACAAATTTTGACTTATCACATGTGGCCAGAGGGTCTTCCAGCATTTTATAAAATTTTTATGTTTGGTGATAGAGAACAGCCTTGACTGACAGTGACTGTACTCATCTGCGTTGTGTCCACTCCTGCAGAAGCTGGAAGTCCACGGCAGTTTCCAAAAATGCCAGTGCTACAAGAGCCACATCACACTCCCTCACCCCACCTGTCTCTGGGGGGGAAAAAAATTTAAATCCTCCTTTCAAAATGCAGGCGTCAGGAAAACAGCTTCGTTGCATTTGTTTCCATGCTGCAGAAAATCAACACTAACTGGCTTTGATCCCAAACAGGGCCAACTGCAGGCCGTGAGGATTCTGCAGCCATGACAAACGGAGGCCTCCTCCGTCCACCCGCCCCCCCCCCCCCCCCCCCCCCCCCCCCCCCAACACATTTGACTTTAATTATGTAGAGACCTGCCCTGGCCGGGGGCTGCTGCCAGAATTCTCCTGGCCCAAGTGGAAGAGGTCCCGTACTGTGGCCCAGAATCTTTCCTGAAAGTCCTTGCAGGATTTCTCGGTCGCTTCCAATCCTGCATTTTCACATTGGCAAGATTCCTGGCAGTGCTTGGCTGGAGCCACACTTAAGCTTGCTTCTTTCTTCCCTCTAAGAGCTGAGGTCTCTTCTCCCTGCAGCCCCTCTGCCTCGGACCATGGTAAGAAAATTCTAGCACTTTCACAAACAGAACAATACCAAAAAATGATAACTGAATCTAGACTCATTTCTCCATTAAGCTCTTTTATGGCCTATGGGCTAACTCCTTAAAAAACAGTTTTCACCTACTGAGACAACATTCTTGTGGGAGGGGAAATAAGGACACTTAAGAGCCCTGACTGGGTTACTGTTGGTTTGTGGGAAAAGCCTAGAAGAATATCCCTATGAGACTGGTGGCTCGAATGAAGCAATCCAAAGAGGGCTACCCAGGCTCTCTGCTTGCTTTGGGAGAATTCCGTAGCTGATTGTGCTTGCTGGGAATTAGAAGCAGAAGTAAGATCTGGCCCTGCTGCTCATGGGATTCCAAAGCCAGCTCACTTGGCAGAATTCTTTCTTGCCAAACTGCAGTCTCTGCTGAGTGCTTGGCGCTCGTCTTGATTCAGTCCCAACACAGCCCTGCCAGGACCCTAACGTCTTACACCTCAGGGGGATGTAGCTCAGTAGGACACCATCAGGAAAATCAGCCCAGAGAGGGAGGATGGAACTTAGCCAGCACTACTGAAGTCATCTGGCTGCTTAACCTTGGCCTCATCTCACCCCACAGTCAGGGGTTCGGGGCCCCACTCTACTCTGGGGCCTCCCTTAACTTGTAAATATAAAGGACACATGCTGTTAAAGTTGAGTTGCAGAGCCTGGTGGTACACCCCTGGGAATCCCAGCACTTAGGAGGCACAGGCAGGAAGATCATGGGTTCAAGGCAGTCAGAGCTAATGTGTGAAGCCCTGTCTCAAACAACAAATTAGGAATTGACTGTTAGGGTGATGTTTACTCTGTTATAAACGCCTGAAGAAAGCATTAGGCAGGGACAGAGGATTAGCATGGGGAGCAGCATTACTCAACCTATTGCTGTTTTGTTGCTTTGGGGAAAAAAAAAAAAGTTGTTTTTTTTTTTGAGACAGTCTTGCTCGATGGCCCAGGCTGGTCCTGAACTCACTATGTAGCCCGGGCTGGCCTTGAAATCACAGCAATCCTCCTGCCTCAGCCTCCTCGGTGCAGGAAGACAGGCATGTGCCATTAGATCTAGTTGATGCAGTGCTGGGGAATCACGCTGAGGGCCTTACACATGCTTGGTAAGCTCTTTAAGTACTGATCGGCGCCTCCAGCCCCAAAGAAAATAATGAGTTAAGGCCGCATTTGAGAGAGTTGGAGGGTCCCACGTGCCCATGTCAAAGCCTTCCCACTTCTAGAACTCTGTCCTCTCCGTCTTCTCTCCCATTTCAGCGGGAACCCCGGTCAGACGCTGACGGTGCAAAGACTGAAGGAAACAGCCTCCATGTTTTCGCCACTGTCCCCACCAGCTGGGCTTTGGGAAATCTTGCCCTTTCCCTGACTGTCCTGGCCCCTCGGCCTTGGATGCTTGGGGCCCAGTCCACAGCAACCATTTTAGCTGATGTTTACTTCTTTTTACACAAAGCCTGGTGGAAGCCAAGATACTTCCTCAGCTGGAAAAGTTGCTAATGGAACAAAAACTTCCAGACCCTAAAGAGTTCTTCATTTGAGAGTGGAGAGACTGTTACTGCCCCAGAGGCACCCTTGAAAGGGCATAAACAGGCTAGCTGGAAACTCGATTCTGAGGAATCAGCTTAATTTGCAGTTTCAATGGATTGGAGCAAAAATAGGGGAGAGAGAACACCTAGAACAAATTCTTAGAAACTACCCGAGTATGTTATGAAGCAGTATTAACTCGGCTGGTACAAGTCAGTGCTCTGTCCGTGGACAAATGTGTTTCAAGAACTTTATTTGTAGTGTCAGATCAAGTCAAGTTTAAGACATGATTCAATACCTATTTCTGTGTTACATTAGCTCACAGCTTTTATTTCCATCTGTTCAATTTACAGTGATGTATTCTAAATGCTATAGGAAAATTGAAAGTACAAAAGTGTAGATTGGATGTTTTTGTTTTGGAGATGCAATTTCCATACAAGGGCAGAAAGAATAGCACAGTGGTTAAGGCCCTGAGTTCATATAAGCCACACTTAGTGGTGCACACCTGTTCTCCCAGCACTTGGGAGGCGGAGACAGGAGGACTGCTGTGAGTTTGAAGCCAGCCTGGGCTACATAGTGAGTTCTAGAGAAGCCTGGACTACAGAGCAAGACTCTGTCTCAGAAAACAAAACAAAAAAGATGATATTTACTATACAATAGCATATAGTTTTTTCCTTCTTCTTTTCTTGAGATAGAGTCTTGCTCTGTAGCCCGGGCTGGTCCTAAACTCACTGGTGTAGCCCAGGCTGGCCTTGGATTCATAGCCCTGGACTCAGGACAATCCACCTGCCTCAAGCCTCTCAAGTACTGGGATTACAAGTGTGTGTGCTGCCACTCTTAGCTTCATGTGGTGCTGGGGAATCAAACTCAGGGTCTTGCCCTTACAAGACAAGCGCTTTAACACTGTGCCATTCCTCCAGGGTCCCCACCCCACCCTTCCACCCTTTTTTTGAGATAGAGTCTTGCTCTGTAGTCCAGGCTAGTCCTGAACGTCACTATGGAGCCCAGGCTGGCCTGTTATAGAAATCCTCCTACCTCAGCCTCCCAAGTGCTGTGTTTACAATGACCACCACCCCCAGTTTATAAAGTGCTGGATAATTGAACCCAGGGCCGTGAGCTTACTAGGCAAATGCTCTGTCTGCTGAGCTACTATGGCCCAGCACCTTGACAGGTTATTTTTATGGGTTGGATCTGAAATGTCCGTTCCCAGGTCACATGCTGGGAGCCTAATTACCTGCTGATGGGCTTTTGGTAAGTGGTTGGATCTTAAGGTCTTCTCACTGTATTAGTGTGGAGTGACTTTTTGATGGAATTATTGAGAAGTGGTAGAAACTTAGGATACATGAGTCACGTCTGTCTCCTCTCCTCCTCCCGTGGCTGAGAGGTGAGCTTCCTGGTTCCTCCACGCCTGACTGCCATGACAGTCCACATCACCGCAGGCCAGGGTGATGGAGCCAGCTGACCATGGACTGAGACAGTGGCAGCTGCAGCCCAAAGTCAGTCTTCCTTTGTTTTAAGTTGTTCATCCCAGGTATTTTGTCACTGTCAACGTGGCGAAAAGCTAACACAATTCCCTATTTCTTAAAAATTTTTGTGGAAAATATATATGAGTTAGACATTTTAATCTTTTTTTGATGTCTGTGGTACTGGGGGTTGAACCCAGCACCTTCCCACTCAGCTACATCCCTTACCTAGTATTTAATTATTTAGAGACAGGATCTCCCTTGGTCCAGGCTGGTCCTGAATTCCCCAGGCAGCCAAGGCTGGCCTCAAACAATGGCAATCCTCCTGCCTCAGCCTCCAAACCCTGGGATTACAAACACACGTATGCCATCATGCCAGCACGTGATGTGGTGCTGGAGAATTAAACCCACAGCCTTACACTTACTAGGTACGCGCTTTAATTGCTGAGCCATGTCCCAGCCCAGCCCGTTTTTTATTTTGAGACAGGGAGGCCGCTAAGTCACTGAGTTGCCTAGGCTGAGCTGGAACTTCCAGTTCTGCCTCAGCCTTCCAGAGTTCTGGGACTGCCAACATGCATCACCAGGCTTGGGCCGTTTTAACTTTTCCTGTAGCATAGTTCAGAGACATGAGATACATTCAATTTGCTGTGCAGCCATTCCTGCCTCCTAGCTCCAGCTCTTTGTCAACATCCTGTCCTGGAAAACTCAGTTTCTGTTACGCAGCGACTCCCTCTTCTCTCCTTCTAGCAAACATTTTGTTAGAAGTTACTACGATCTGAATGTTTACGTTCCCCACTCCAAATTCATATATTGAAACGTAGCCCCAAGTGGGACAGCATTGGGAGTTGGGATGTCGGGAATTAACTGGGTAATGAGGACAGGGATGTGATGAATGAGATAGTGGCCACATAAGAGAGGCCTGCAGCCAGGTATGGTGGCACGTGCCTGTACTCCCAGCACCCTGAGAGGCTGAAGCAGGAGGAGCATATATCCAAGCCCATCCTGGGCCACTTAGTGACTTAATGAGACGCTGTCTCAAAATACAAAGTAAAAGAAGGATGGGGATGGATTATAGCTCACTGTGAAGGCCGTGGGTTCAATTCCCAGTCCGGAAGGAAGGAAGGAGAGAGTCCAGAGAGTAGCTTTGCCTCTTCCACAGCACGAGGAACGCCTGTCAACAGAAGGCTCCATCTGTGAGCCAGAGTGAGCCCACCAGCACTTCCATCTTGGACTTCTAAGTGAGTCACAAACTTCTCTTGTTTGTTATCCCCCCCACCTCCAGTTCCCTCCCCCCAGTTTTGGAGCAGTCCTGATGGCCTAAGACAAAGATCCAAAAGGCCTAAGACAAAGATCCAGAATAAGTATTTCAGGTTATGCTGTACATATGGTCTCTACGACAACGCATGGTCACACACAGCAGCCTAGCCTTGACCAAACACCAACAAACGGGCATGGCTGTGTTACAGGAAAACTTTATTTATATAGACAGGCCGCCAGTAAGCAGGCTGTAGTTTTCCAGCTCCTGTTTAAAAATAACATACTAGCTGGGCGTGGTGGCACATGCACACCTGTAATCCCAGCACTCAGGAGGCTGAGCCAGGCAGATTGTCCTGAGTCCAGGGCCAGCCTGGGCTATCCAGTGAGTCTAGGACCAGCTGTGGGCTGCAGAGCAAGACCTGGTCTCAGAAAAATAAAAAAAATACATAAAAATAAAAACAACATACTAATATTTCAAGGTTTTGGGGGTTTTTTTAAACAAATCATTTCTGCTTTCTTTGCCGTGTTTCATCCTCTCCTTGCCTGCTGAACAGAGTCCATGCACTTGTTTTGGAAGTTCTCAAAACTCAGGAGAGATTTTCCTGAATGGACACCAGGCCAGTCTCCACAGAAGGTGAGCTGAAACACAGCTGTTAGGTCATGTTTGCATCTTTCATGTAGTGAACAGTAGATAAATTTTTGAGATACACAATAGTGAGATCAATAGAGTCTTTTTTGCAAAAGTTATCTTAAGAAGGTAACATTATTAGCAGCTGACTTAAACAGGTTCTCCTGCTCTGAGAGTTTGCAACAGATTAATTTCTGGCCTGGGCGTTCTCTACTCTGGCGACTTTAATTTTGAGTAATGAGGTCAGATCCAGGAAAGAAAAGGAGGAATACCTCATGGGATTTTAGCTGAGGATATCCCAGATTTCCTGTTCACCTAGTCATGTATAGATAGACAGGGATGCAAATTAAGTTGTCATTGCTAAGAGACCAGTATTCCTAACCAGGATGAACACAGATGTGCTCAGGGTGGAGCTAGAGGGGACTTTGAAGGTCACTTTGCCCGTTTCATAGACACGCCAGCCTCCTTGTGAGTGTCCCCCTTTATCAGTTGCTGCCTCACTGTGCTGGTTATACTACTGGCTTGAATCCTTCTCTACCTCCACAGATGTCTTTCCAGAACCTCAGTGTGAACTGATTTGGAAATCAGGTTGTTGCAGATATAATTGGTTTAGATCATGCCGGAGCCCAGTGGGCCCTTAATCCACTATGACAAATGGCCCTGGATTCAATCCCCTTTACAGAGGGAGACAGAGATGGGGGAGAGAGAGAGGGAGATGGAAAGGTTCTCATTGCGAATTGAGACACAGAGAGAACACATGGTCATGGAGGCAGAGGCAGAATTGGAGCGATGCACCTGCAAGCCAAGGACAACAAGCATCTCTGGCTATACCACAATCTAGAAAATAGGTTCTCCCCTGCAGCCTTCAGGAGGAGCACAGCTCTGTGGATTCCTCACTGGGCCATGTAGAGCTATGAGCAAACGAACTGGTTATTTGGAGTCAGCGAGTTCATGGTACTTGATAATGGAGCCCTTGAGAATTGGTACTGAGCTTCATACTTTAATTCCTTATTTTTTTGTGGGGGGTGGCGGGGGACAACAGCGTCTCACTTTGTAGTCCAGGCTGATCCTGATCTTCTCACTATGTAGCCCAGACTGGCCTCAAACTCACAGCAGTTCTCTTGCCTCCACTTCCAGAGTGCTGGGATGACAGGTATGTGCTACCATGCCTGGCTTCATATTTCCTTTTCTTCTGACAGATTTTCTCTTCCTCCTGCCAACCCTTATTCATCCACTAAACCTTATCTTAAATGTTTTGTCCTCATGGAGGTCCTCTCTGTCCGAGGGATAGTCTCTCCTGCCAGCCTTGATTTTTTCCTCATCTATCAGTAATTACGCAGCATTCTGAGTCGCCTCTACCCACAGAGTAGAGGCGGCTCAGTGGGGGCCTTCCTCTTTTTTCTTCTCTCTCTCTCTCTCTCTTTTTCTCTCTCTCTTTCTCTCTTTCTCTCTCCATCTGGTGCTAGGGGTTAAAGCCAGGACTTCTGTGCTGAGCTGTCTCTCCAGACCTTCCTCTTTTTTTATTTTTTGAGACAGGGTCTCACTCTGTATCCCAGACTGGCCTCAAACTCATTGTATTCCTCTTGTCTTTGCCTCCCAAGTGCCTGGATTATGAGTGTACACCAAGATGCCCAGTTTATGTGGAGCAAGGGGTTGAAACTCAGGGCCTACTGCTTGCTAAGCAAGCACTCTAATAGCTCCAGTCCCCCATCTTCCTTTTTTTTAATCAAGACAAAATCTTGATAAACTTCAAGAGCTTGGATTAGACAATGCTGGAGTAGGGGCCTCAAACTTTGTTCTTCCTGCCTCAACCTCCCAACACCTGCTGGGATTACAGGTGTGCATCACCATGCCTGCATCTTTCCTCTTCTTTCAGATCTTTTTCTGGCTGATCTCACCAACACTTGTGGTTCAAAAGACAACTTGATGTCAAATTCCCATGTTTCTACCTATAGCCTAGGCCCTTCTCTGAGCTCCAGATCTGCAGGGCCCTCTGCTCAGTTGAGATTTATCCTGGCATGCCATGCACACATCAGAAAAGTTGCATGCTGGAAGTGAAGTCTCCTCACAAATCTGTCCCCTTCCCTTGCTCGCTCTTCTCAGAAAAAGGCCATCTTTCTCCATCCAGTTGCTCAAGCCAGAAGTTGGGTACCACCCTAGATTCACCCCCTCTCCTCCCCTTCCCCACCCATCAGCAGATCTGGCTACCTGTCCCTCAGACGACTGTGAAATCCAGCACATGATTATGTTTCCATACCCACTGTGTCCCTGAGCCCCAGCCCAGCCACTGGGATGAACTCAGGGACTTTCCACTGAACTGCACACTCAACCCTGGTTTTTCAGTACCATCCCCTGCCATTCTACCTGTCCCTGATGATGTCACGGTAACCTTGAGACTCATGTAGTGTACTAGTTTGCTCAGACTGCCATAACAGAGTACCAAAAGCTGGGTGGCTTCAACAGCAGAAGTGTCTTGGTGCTCAGTTCTGGAGACTCAAATGTGTGAGATCGATGTTGGCAGGGTTAGCCAGGTGTGGTGGACATGCCTGTGATGGCAGCACTCTAGGAGGCAGAGACAGAAGGGGCAGAAGATTAAGACTAGCCTGGACGACTTAGCAAGACCCTGTATAAAAATTTGTGCTGGGGATTAAACCCAGGGCCTTCACCACACATTTTTAAGTTTTTATTTTTATTTGTTTTTTGTTTTTTTGAGACAAGGTTGCGCTCTGCTGCCCAAGCTAATCCTGAACTCATTATGGAGCTCAGGCTGGCTTTGGACTCACAGCAATCCTCCTGCCTCAGCCTCCCAAGTGCTGGGATTCTGAGCGTGCACCACCGCACCCAACTTATGTGGTACTGGGGAATTGAACTCGGTACTTAGCACCATCTTAGCACTTGCTAGTCAAGCGCTTTAACTGCTGAGCCATTCCCGCAGCCCCTATGTGTTTATTTTGAGGCAGGATTTTGCTCTGTAGGCCACTCTGGCCTGAAACAGTAACCTTCCTGCCTCGGCCTCCCAAGTGCTGGGATCATAGGTGTGTACCACCCTGCCCAGTTTATGTGATGCTGGGGAATCAAACTGCTGCATTATTCCTCCAGCTCCTCCCGCCCCAAATTTTATTTTTATTTGTTTGCTTGGTTGGTTGTTGTTGTTTTGAGATAAGGTCTTGTTCTGTAGCACAGGCTAATACTGAATTCACTATGGAGGCCACATTAGCCCCGGACTTGTGGCAATCCTCCTGGCTCAGTCTCCCAAGTGCTGGGGTTACAGGCATGTGCCACCATGGGCAGCTTACGTGGGGTTGGGGGATCAAATTCAGGATCTTGCACTCAGAGGCAAGCACTTTAACTGCTGTGCCTTTCCACTAGCCCCAGTACTGGCTTTTTAAGCATGTAGAATTCAAGAGTCATGCAGTCATGGAGGCTTCCATCCAGACTTCCATCCAGGCGTGGGAGGTCAGAAAAATGTGTGCAGTGTCGCAGTCCCTGCCAGAAACCTATAACAGCACAGGGTGAAAAGATGTGAGTGTGAAGATGAAGGTCTAGTGAAGCCTCCAGGAAGTTAGAGATCCCAAAAATAGGAAGGGCCTGCTAGGGAAGCCTCAGGCAGTGGGCAAAGGCAGCCTGAGAGAGGCCATATGGACTGGAGCATAGCAGGTCATAGGTTGGGGCTGCCCAAGCCGTTTGGAGTTAACAACCTGTTTTGGGTACTAGACATGGAGCTACAGGATTAATGTTTGTCCTGCTGGGTTTCAGTCTTGCTTTGGTCTGATTTTTGTCTCTTCTTCTATTCCTTCCTTTTGGAATAGGAATATTTAATACTTACAACGAGCATGGTGGTACACGCCTGTAATCCCAGCTCTCGGGGAGAGTACGTTGGAAGTGTTCAACTTTCTTTTTAATTTTGACATGCAGGGGCTCACAGTTTGCGTGGGGTCTCAGAGCAGACTTTGGACTTTCCAGCAATTCTGAGACTGTTAATACTTTGGCAACTCTTAGAAATGGACTAAATGGGGAGTGGGGGTGTAGCTCATCAGCTTAAGAGCTTGTCTAGCAAGCACAAAACCCTAATTTCATTGCCCAGCACCGCATAAACTTGGCGTGGTAATTCATGCCTGTAGTCCCAGCACTCAGGACGCTGAGGCAGGAAGATTGCTGAGAGTTTGAGGCTAGCTTGGTCTACATAGTGAGTTCAGGACTAGACTGGACTACAAAGCCTTGCCTCAAAAAAAAAAAAAAAAAAAAAGAACTAAACGTATTTTGCATACCAAGATGGCCATGAGCCTTTTAGGAGCAGCAGCAGAATAATCGTGGCTTAGATGTAAAATATTGCCCAGAAGTCTCATGTTCAGAGGTGAGGCTTAGAGAAAAGGTGCAGATCACTGGGTACATGACTTGGAAGAGTGTGTTCTCGTTCCTGGCTCCTCCCTTATCTCTCTGTTTCCTGGCTACTGCACCCGAGCAACTTCCTTTTGTCACACAATTTCTGCCTTAGAGCTAGCTGACTGTAGACTGAACCCACTCCACGCTGAACCTAAATAAATTCTCCTCCTTTAATTTGAGGGTGTTGGGGATTGTGTCTCAGCCAAAGGAAAATGACCTAGCCAGGAGAGAAACGGTTATTTTTATAGAGTATTATTTTAAAAAATAATGGACACCTAGCCATTGTACATACTTATGAGGTACAGCATACCAGTTCAACACATGTATACAGCATGTACTAATCAAGGCAGGCCAATTCACATTTCCCTCTCCTAAACATTCGTCACTTCTTTGGGTTGGGAGCCTTTGGAGTCTTTATTTATTTATTTATTTTGAAGCAAGGTATTACTGTTCTGTAGCCCAGGTTGGTCTTGAGCTCAAAACAATCTTCCTGCCTCATTCCCCCATGTGGTACTGTGAAATCAAACCCTGGGCCTGTGCTTGCTGGGGAAATGCTCCAACCTCTGTGTTACTCCTCCAGCCCCTTTCCTTTTTCTCTTAAGTACAGTTTGTATTTGGAGACCAGCTTTTTCTCTACTCCTTGGTCCACTGCCTGCCCTTACTCTGGAAGTAGTCATGTGACTCAGGCCTGGGCATGGTGATAGGTTCTTGAAAGACCATGTGACAGAGCATTAGCCAAGGAACATCAGCCCCAGAGCTTTCCTCACCAACTTCTATTCCTTAGACAGATCCCCTGAGAATGGAAGCCTAGAGCTACTGGGGCCCACCTTTGCCCCCAAATGAGGAAGAGCCACCCAGTAAGAATGTCAGCGTAGAGGAGCTAAGAGGCGAGAGGGACTGAGTCCCAGGGATGTTGTTTGAGCTCTAAACATTTCTCAGTTAATTTTTGCTTAGTCTTGGTGACACTTGAAATCAAAGGTCCTGTCTCCTGCTGGGAAGAGAGAGAGAGTGATTTTTTTCTGGACAGCAGAGACCTCCACTCATACACAAGGGTGTGCCATAGCCTTAGGCTGTGTGAGGGCAGGGCAGGGCAGCAGAAGTCCCCAACTGTAGAGTAAGCTGTCGGAGGAAGAGCGAACAAGGGCAGCAGCTCACAACAGAAGCCACAGTCTGTCCACGACCTAATCTCAGAAGTGACCTACCGCAACGTCCCATGTCGGCCATACTTAAATTTGTTAGAAGCTAGGCACTAAACCTAGCCACACACCAGGGGAATAGAATGCAATTCCTCCTGCCTGAGGTTATCAGAGATGGAACCCAGGACCTTGGTCATATTAGGGAAGTGCTCTGCGACTGGACTGCATACCAGCCTGAAACTCAGTTTCTTTAATCTTTTATTTCCTCTCTCTCTCTCTCTCTCTCTCTCTCTCTCTCTCTCTCTCTCTCTCTCTCTCTCTCTCTCTCTCGTGTAAGGGTTGAATCCAGGGCCTTTGCACTGAACTTTATCTCCAGCCTTTTTTTTTTTTTTTTTTTTTTTTGAGACAGTCTTGCTCTGTAGCCCAGGCTGGTCCTGAACTCAGGATGGAGCCCAGGCTGGCCTTGGACCCAAAGGAAACCTCCTACCTCAGCCTCTGGATTGCTGGGATTACAGGCATGTGCCACCATGCCCTGCATTTGTGGTGCTGGGAAATCAAACTCAGGACTCGGGACTTGGGTATTTAGCACTTGATGTAGTGCTTGCCAAGCGCTTTAACCACTGAACCATTCCTTCAGCCCCTCCCTCCCTCCCTTCCTTCCTTCCTTCCTTCCTTCCTTCCTTCCTTCCTTCCTTCCTTCTTCTTGCTTTTTGAGACAGTGTCTTTCTCTGTAGTCCAGGCTGGTCTGAACTTCCTATGTACCCCAGGCTGTCCTTGGACTTAGGTTACTCCTCTTACTTCAGCCTCCTGAGTGGAGATTACAGTCATGGTCCATCATACTCAGTTTATGTGGTGATGGGGAATGAAACCAGGGTCTTACATTTGCTAGGCAGGTGCTTTAATGTTGAACTACATTCCTAGCCCTGAGATCAAAGATTTTTTTTTTTTTTTTTTTTTTTTTGGAGACAGTGTCTCACTACATTTTGCAGGTTGGCCTGAAACTTGTGATCTTCCTGACTCAGCTTCCTGAGGAGCTGGGAGTACATGTGTATATCACTGTGCCCAGCTTGCCTGAGAACTTTTGCTCAAACTCTTGTGTCCCAGTATTGCCAGGCCAGTTAGAGCAAAGCCTTGAGCTACCGAGGACCACTTCTTCTAAATATTTATGAAATCATCGAGCTACAAGTCAGCTTTACCCCCCTAACATCTTGATTCATCGGATTCGGGGCACTTGGCTATTCCTGAATCTAGTGCTAGTAAAGAGGGTGGATAATCCTAGAATTAGCCACTTCTGGGGCTGAGACACAGCCCAGCTTCCGCTGAGGCTCAGGGGTGTGTGGGAGAAGGGGCTGACGGAATCGAGCCAGAGTTCTGGAAGCCAGGAGAGCGGATGCTGGCGAGGGACCCACAGTGAACACATGAGAAGTGCTCTGGGGTAAGAAGCTCTGACAGACGGGGACAAGACTTCAAAGGACGAGGAGCTAAAATTAACACTCAATTAAATTCCAGGTTCTTTAGTAGCATTGACCAGAAAGGAGAAAGAGAGTGAGAAGAGTGGAGCTTCATTTCAGGCGCGGAACCCTGGATTGTCCCCTGTGCCCTAGAAATTTTGTAATTTGGGTTCTCTTTAGAGACACAGTAGTCCTTTTTATCACTAGGTCTTGGCAAAAATGCTACTTTACCACGAAAGCCAAAATTATGCTCATATTTTCTTTTTTTTGAGACAGGGTATTGCTCTGTAGCTCAAGCTGGTCCTGAACTCACTGGTGGAGCCCAGGCTGGCCTTGGACACAGAACAATCCCCCTGCCTCAGCCTCCTGAGTGCTGCGATACATGCGTCACCATGCCTAGCTAGCCTGATGTTGTGCTGGGGAATTGAACTCACGGCCCTGTGCTTGCAAGGCAAGTGCTCTTACCACTGTGCCATTCCTCCAGCCCAGGTTATGCTAATTAAAGAAGGATCTAACAGGAAGCCAAGATAGTTTTTTAAAACATTGAAGTCAAATGCATATAATATAAAATTAACCATTTTAAAGTGAACATTTCAGGGGCATTTAGTACATTCAAGATGTTGTGGAAATACCATTTCTATCTTCTTCTAAAACGCTTCCACTTGAAAGGAAGCCTGGCACCCTCTCTTTGCTCTCGCCACAGCCCCCAGCAATCACCAGACTGCTTTTTTTTTTCTTTTTTTTTGTGACAGAGTCTCACTCTTCAGTCCTCGCTGGTCCTGAGCTCACTATGTAGTCTAGGCTGGCCTCAAACTCAAAGCAGTCCTCCTGCCTCAGCCTCCCAAGACCTGGGGTCACAGGTGTGTGCTACCACATCCGGTTTATGAGGAGGTGGGGGTTTGAACCCAGAGTCTTGTACTTGCTAGGCAAGTGCTCCAGCCACTGTGCTATTCCTCCAACATTAGATGCTATTTGGAATGCAGACTTCACAAGCGTTAAGACTGAAAGCAGAAAAGCACATTAAGATGTTTCTGTCACCACCAGTATGGGAGAGAGAGGTGGTTTAGACTGGGGTGATGATGATGGAGGAGGGACAGATAGCTACTTCTGGATATATATTGAAGGCAGAGTCAGTGGGCTTTGCTGATACATTGGTGGTGGGGAGTCAGAAAGGAGATGCCAGGGGCAGGTCTGGATTTGCATGTGCGTATGCACATGTGGGGTCAAGCTATATGCCCTGTTTTTTTTTGTTTGTTTGTTTGTTTGTTTGTTTGTTTGTTTGTTCATTGAAAGTTGTCTGGGCTGGCCTCAGGCTTGCCAGCCCCCTGCTTCGGCTTCTCAAGTAGCTGAGGTCACACTTGTGAACCACTACTCCAATAAGAAGTCCATTAGAAATCTCTAGCTCAGTGGTTAAAGCTCCTGCCTAGCAAGCAGAAGGTCCTGGTTTGATTCCCCAGCATCATATAAGCCAGTGATGGTGGTCCAGCACTCGAGAGGCCAAGGCAGAAAGACTGCTGCAAGTTCGAGGCCAGCTTGGGCTCCACAGTGGGCTCAGGGCCAGCCTGGGCTACTGTTGTGATCTGTATGTACAAGCCCCAAAAGCCTCATGTGTTGGAGTAAAGGAACAGCGCAGCAGTTAGAGAACTCGCCTCACAAGGACAAGACCCCTGAGTTCAACGCTCCAGCAACACACAAACCAGGTGTGCTATAATTCCAGTACTCAGGAGACTGAGGCAGGAGGATGGCTCTGAGTTTGAGACCAGCATGTGCTACATAATGAGTTTAGGACCCCTTTTAGTTACTTTTTCATTGCTGGGACAAAATACCCAACATTCATAAATTAAGAGAGGAAAAATTTATTTTAGCTCACAGTTTCAGAAGGTCTTACACTGTCTATTCAGAGGCGGCCAATGACACTGACACTAGAAGCACAGAGGGGAAGCTGGGGAGCTGCTCAAGGAATTGGAGACAGAAATCAAACCAAGCAGGAGCCAAGTGAAATGAGGAGCTGGTATCTGAAGACATCAAGGCCAGAGCCTTCCCGGGAAGAAGCTGTAACAATGTTTCTTCTTATTTCCTTTGTTCAGTTCAAACTGCCATCTGGGTCCCCTACACCCAGGATGGGTGCCCAGCTGCCCACTCTTCAACAACACACATGCAACACACACCTGGAAGCTCTGCCCTGGGAGCCCTCCCCCACCTCAACAAATTGATACAACCCTTTTCAGGTCAAGCCCCAAACATCAGACAGACCCTACCTGCCAACAGCACACTGCTCCAAATACATGAGGCTTTCAGGAGACACCCCAGCCTGGAATGTGGAGCAAGACCCTGTATCAAAAAGGGAAAAAAAAAAAAAAAGCCTCGTGTATTTGAGTGTTACAGATTGTCTGTGGATACTGTGTGCTTTTGGAAGGCTCAGATGCTTGGGACGTGACCTGAAGGGGTGCCCGCTGATTCTGTCCATCCTCCCTCACTTGGGTTCACATCTGCCATGATGTGGACAGCCCATCTCCTGCTCTTCCTCCCGCCCTGTGCTTCTGCCACTGCCAGCTGCCCCTGTATGAACTCTGATTTATTTTTTTTGAGACAGGTTCTCACAAAATTGCTCATGCTGGCCTCAAACTTGTGATATTCCTGTCTCAGCCTCCCAGAGTATTGAGATTACACGTGTGTGCCTCCATACCTGGCTATAGTTTTATTATTTTGTTTTATACACTTATATATTTTTTTGAGACAGGGTCTTGCTCTGTAGCTCATGCTGCTCTTGAATTCACTATGTAGCCCAGTCTCCTGTGTGCAGCCACGCCTGGCTTTATTCACATGTATAGCTTAGGCTGGCTTCAAACTCATGAAGCTTCTGCCTCAGCCTCCCAACTGGTTGGACTGCTTGTCATTTTCCTGCCTCAGTCTCCCAAGCAGAATATGCTTTCAAACCCACGTGCTTCTCCTCCATTATTCCCTCAGTATTGGGGATCAGACCCAAGGGTATTGTACTACTGACTAACATCCTTAATCCTTTTTGTTTTGAGACAGGTCCTTGCTAAATTGCTGAGGGTGGATGGACTTCAACTTGCAATCCTGCTTCAGGCTTCCTTAATCAAATTGATAAGGCAAGGACTGGAGGAATGGCACCGTGGTTAAAGCGTTTGCCTGGCAGGTGCAAGGCCCTGAGTTTGATTCCCTAGCACCATGCCTGGCTTGTATGCTTAAAATATCTTTATGTGTATGGCCATCTCTGGGCCACCCTGTAGAACGGTGGTATGGAGAAGGTGGTGTGAATGGGGACAGAGTTTCAGTTTAGGACGATGAAACAATCTTTGGGTGAATTGCGGCCATGGTGGCGAGCGCTGGCAACACTGGGAATGATGAAACGAGAAAGTAACTAAAAGAGGTCCTAAACTCAATGGCTTGTGCTCGACAGTGTTCACAGTGGTAACTAGGTATTATTTATGTTTTACTGTACAAAAAAAGTAGTTCATGTAACAGAAAATAATTAGTGGAGGCTAGGGGTAGAGGGCTTATAGGTCAGGGAAAATGCTCTTAAATTACACGATGGTACTGGTTGTGCAACTCTGTGGATAAACGTTTTTTTAAAATCATTGAATTTCTGGGTGTGGTTGCAACCACCTCTGTAACTCCAGTTACTTAGGAGGCTGAGGCAGGCAGGAGGATCACCAATTTGAGCCCGGTCTGGGCAATATAATGACTTAGTAAGACTCTATCTCCAAATAAAAAATAATGCAGATGTAGGTTAGTGCAAAGACTGGATTTAATCTCTATTCCTGCAAAAAATAAGTAAATAAATCTCTTTAAAACATATAGTCCATGAGACTAGAGGAATGGCACAGCAATTAAAGCACTGGATCCTGGGTACAATTCCCCAGCACCACGTAAAGTGGGTGTGGTGGTGCATGCCTGTAATCCCAGCATTCAGGAGGCTGAGGCAGGAGGATTGTTAGTCCAAAGCCAGCTTGGGCTACAGTGTCAAGACCCTGTCTCAAAAAAAAAAAAAAAAGCCATATATTCCAAGTCCTGGGTGGAGCTTGGTGACAGGCTGTGGGCTTAGTATTTGTCAGTCCCTACCTTTGATCTGAAGCATGAAAAAAATACAAATCCATGTTGGACACACTTAGGAAATATTCTAAGTAAATTCTCTAGGCTCATGTGACTTCATTCTCCATCCTCTTCTGTTTCTGGCCTTCATTTATTTGAACATTTCCAACATTGACTACATGACTTCATTGCTTTCCAAACCTGGCATTGTTGAGGATTTTGCCAACTATGCACACCCTTCAAGGAGTGGGGAAAGGGAAATGGCTGTTAGGGACAGCCTGGAATATATGATATGTTTGTAAAGTGGTGTAATGATATTGCCCAATCACATGAGATCAAAGGGTATGATCCAGCCTATGAGGAAGAAAAGGCCAAACCATAGACTCAGATGCTGCGCCAAAATCTGGATCAAAGCAGGAATGTTTTCATGGTCAGTTGCAGGCCTATCCTGTGTCTTCTTTCTTTCCCTTAACTAACTTGTTTTCGGTGCTGGACATGAGATCAGGGCCTTGGTATACTGAGCGTGTGCTCAACCAGCTGAGCTTCACCTCAAGCCCTTTTCCCTCTGTCTCTTATCTTTAGAAGCAGGGCTCAAGCTGCCCAGCAGGTGCCCTATTCTCACATGTTCTGCAGTACCACCTTTCATAAGTCCCTTGAAGTTTAAGAATGTGTGGCACATGAGCTGGAAGAATAGCACAGTGGTTAAAGCACTTGCCTTGTAAACACAAGGCCCTGGGTTCAATTCCCCAGCACCACATAAAGCAGGTGTGGTGGCGCACACCTGTGATCCCAGCACTCAGGAGGCTGAGGCAGGAGGATTGTCCTCTTTCCCAGGCCAGCCTGGGCTACACTAGTGAATTCAGTACACCAGCCTTGGCTACAGGTGAGACCCTATTTCAAAAAAAAGAAAGAAAGAAAGAAAAGAAAAAGAAAAAAATGTGTGGCACAGTCCATAACCATTGATGAAGGACAATGGGATGACTCTCTCTGGGCCATGCAGTTGCTTTTCTGGACAGCAGAGAGTGTTTTAGTTACTTTTTCCTTGCTGGGACAAGATACGCAATCCACAATTTAAGGAAAGAAAGACTTATTTTAGCTCACAGTTTCAGAAGGCCTCACATAGTCCAATCATGGACAACCAGCAACAGTGGAAGCACATGGCAAAGGCTGGAGAGCTGCTCACGGTGTTGCAGACAGAATCCAAATAAGACAGAAGCCAAGCGAGGATCAAGGTGTCATCTGCACGTCAGGCAGGAGGAGCCTTCCCAGGAAGAAGATGTCACCGTGTTTCTTCTTCATTGTTTTAATTCAAGCTGCCAGTTGGGCTGGAAGGTCCAGGGTGGCCAAGGTGTCTCCCTCACTTCCTGGCCTGTAAATCAATAACACCCACCCAAGAACTCTGCCCTGGGCACCCCCAGGTCTCCACAGTGGGCAAAGTGGCTGGAGGAATGGCACAGTGGTTAAAGCACTTAACTAGCAAGCACAAGGGCTCGAGTTTGATTCCCAAGCACCACATAAATTGGAAGTGGTGGCACACACCTATAATCCTAGCACTTGGGAGGCTGAGGCAGGAAGATTTCTATGAGTTGATGGCTAGCCTGGGCTACAGAACAAGACCCTGTCTCGAAAGAAAAGAAAAAGAAAAACCACATAGGCACAATCTTTCCAAGTCAAACTCCAACCATCTGCCCCTTTGAACCAGGCCCTTCCTCCCAGAAACACACAGCTCCAGTTATCTCACTAGATCCACAAATACACAAGGCTTTGGGGGCCCACTCCAGATCTAAACCATAGCAGTGAGCTTTGTAAAAACTATTCATGGTGCAATTTTCACCTGGATAATTCCAGTAGTCCTTAGGGAGATGATCCAGTATCTAGAGTTTTGGAATTCATCAGGTTATTAAAAGTCAGCTTCTCAGCTGTCTTTGGGATTTTGCAAGGCATTTTGCTTTTTAAAAATGTGGAAGGAGAGCCTGATTTCCAGACACTCTATCTCTATTGTCATGGTTACCAGAAAGGACCAGTAATTAATTCTTCCCTGCTCAACATTTGCAAGGTGATTCTGGAGCTTGTATCAAGAGATGGAATCTCTTTCCCCACCTTTCAGATCAGAGCTTGGCCATGGAACTTGCTTTGGCTAATAGGATATTAGAAAACCTGACACAAGGGGCTGGAAGAATGGCCTAACAGTTGAAGTACTTGCCTTGAAAGCTCAGTTGGGTTCCCTAGCAGCGCATAAAGCTGGGCCTGGTGGCACAATCCTGTAATCCAACATTTAGGAGGCTGAGACAGGAAGACTGCCATGAGTCCAAAGCCAGCCTGGTTACACAGTAAGTTCCAGAGCAGCCTGGGCTACAAAGCAAGACCCTGTCTCAAAAAAAAAAAAAAAAAAAAAAAAAAAAAAAAAAAAAAAAAAAAAAAAAAAAAAAAAAAAAAAAAAAAAAAAAAAAAAAAAAAAAAAAAAAAAAAAAAAAAAAAAAAAAAAAAAAAAAAAAAAAAAAAAAAAAAAAAAAAAAAAAAAAAAAAAAAAAAAAAAAGAAAAAAAAAAGAAAAAGAAAAGAAAAAAGAAAAAAAAAAGAAAAAGAAAACCCTGTCTGGATAGGAAAAAAGAAAAATTGATTTGACACAAGAGGCTTGCAAAAATTTACCTTGCATGGGGCCTGCCTTATCTTGCTACTCTTGGGAACCTGGGGTTTCCTACCAGGTAAATAATTTCAGGCTAGTCTACTGGATGATTAGACACACATGGTCAAGTTGTCCCTATGACCCCAGCTGACACAGAGGCAACTGACAGGCACACTGGGGAAGCCATCTCAGGAGACTTGGTCAGTGTACTCATTTGCATACTAAAAGTCACTTACGACTTAGATTCCAAAGATTCCAAGGTTTGCATGCCAGGAAATCCCAAAGAAGACCAAATATCTATTTCATAATACGTTAAGCAGCAAACCTGGCATCTATGCCCAAGATGCCAGTAACATTAGCCCCTAGTTGTGACAATGAAAAATGTCTCTAGACAGTGCCAGATGTCTTGAGGTGGGAGACAAGAATTCCCTCCTTCCATTGAGAATGGGCAGATTGTCATCGGGACTCAAGGACCAAGTTATTGTGTAGAAAGCTCTCAGAACATAGCTGGCACATAGCAAATGCTCTGTAAGTGCCTGTAGTTTTTTTCTTTCTCTCTCTCTCTCTTTCTTTCTTTCTTTCTTTCTTTCTTTCTTTCTTTCTTCCTTTCTTTCTTTCCTTTTGACATAGGATTTTTTTTTTTGAGACTGGGTTTTGATCTGTAGTCCAGGCTAGTCCAGAACTCACTATGTAGCCCAAGCTAACCTTGGAGTCATGGCAATCATCCTAGCTCAGCCTCCCAAGTGTGGGGATTACAGACATGAGCCACCTTGCCCAGCTTTACATGGTACTGGGGAACCAAACCCAGGGCTTTCAGGTTGCAAGGGAAGCATTTAACTGCTAAGCTGTTCCTCCAGCACTGGCACAGGAACTTGCTCTTTAGTTCAGGCTGGTCCTGAACTCACTATGTAGCCCAGGCTGGCCTCTAGCCTTGGGTTCCCAAGTGCTGGGATGATTGGCACACCCCATCACATCCTGTTTATTTTAGAGGCATGCACCACAGGTCCACTTGAGGCTGCAGATGTGCACCACCACACCCAGTTGATGTGGTGCTAGGGAATCAAACCAAGGGCCTGGTGCTTGTTAGCATACCCTCTTAGCTGCTAAGTCCCCAGCCCCACTTCTCTAGCCTTGGTCTACCTTATGGAAAATGCATGTTTTTGGTAATAGGTGAGCTTAAGCAAGAAAATAAGTATTGTTAAGCCTGTCCCTGACTTAACTCCATAACAAGAAGCCAAGTCCTGGGAGTCTTTACTCAGGACTCCCTTTCTACCTCTCTTTGAGAGCTTGCTTGCTTTCTTTCTTTCTTTCTTTCTTTCTGTCTGTCTGTCTGTCTGTCTTTTTGTTTTTGAAACAGGGTCTTGCTCTTTAGTTCAGACACATCCTGAACTCATGGTAATCTTCCTGCCTCAGCCTCCCAAATTCTGGGATTACAGGCATGCACCGCCACACCTGGTTTATGTAGTGCTGGGGAATTGAACTCAGGGTCTTGACTTCGCTACTCAAATACTTTAACCATTGAGGTATTTCTCCAACTCCTCTGACTGATTATTCTGAATCATATCAAGAATTCTGAGGGGCTGGAGGAGTAGTGCAGGCATTAAAGCATTTGCCGAGCAAGCTCAAGGCCCTGAGTTCTATTCCCCAGCACCACATAAGCTGAGCGTGGTGGTACACACCTGTCATTTCAGTACTGAGAAGGCTGAGGCAGGAGGATTACCATGAGTTCCAGGTCAACCTGGCTCCATAGTGAGTTTAGGACCAGCCTGAACTGCAGAATAAGACCCTGTCTCAAAAAAGAGAGAGAGAAAGAGAGAGGAAAAAAAATAATTCCTGAACCCAGACATCAGGCAACACCAGCATTAACATTTTGGGGGCTCCTCAAACTGGGTTTGGACGACTATCGACAAGTAGGGAGGGTTCCAGTCCGATTAAACCCTGCTCACCCTTAGCCTGATGGTTAAAGCACTGGAAGAAATTGGATCCCCAAATTCTTTTTTTTTTTTTTTTTTCTGTAGTCCAGGCTGGTCTTGAGCTCACTGTGGGGCCCAGGCTGGCAGTGGACTCACAGCAATTCTCCTGCTTCAGCCTCCCAAGTGCTGGGGTTACAGGTATGCACTGCCATACCCGGTTTATGTAGTGCTGGGGAATCGAACTCTGGTATTTAGTGCTTGCTAGGCAAGCGCTTTAACCTCTGATCCATTTTTCCAGCCCTGGATCCCAAAATTCTGAAGAAAGGGGCTCTCTTCTTTTGTACCCCTTCCCGGCCTACTCTGAGTAACCTCTTGGAAATCAGGTGCCTGGCCTTTGGGGCTCCCTCAATTTTACCATCATTGCACAATCAGATATCTTTTGCAAAGGAGAGGAAAAATATATCGAGGTGCCAAAAAAAAAAAAAAAAAAAAAAAAAAACACAAAACCAAGTCCCTAATCTGAAATCAGAGGTCAGTATTAGTTATTACAGTCTGACCCTCCCTATGGGGTTCCACAGTAGGCCTCTCCCTGTGTCCCGTAGCAAACTTAACTACAGGCCAGTTCAGCTGTCACCAGGACTGCACACACCCATTTTAAATCCCTTTCTGAAGCTAGGCATGGTGGCCCACACCTGTAATCCTAACACTCACGAGGCTGAGGCAGGAGGATTCGCATGACTTTGAGGCCAGTCTGGCTTACAGAGTGAGCTCAGAACCAGCCTGGACTACCAAGGGAGACCCTGTCTCAATAAGTAAGTAAATAAATAAATCCAAATGATGCACATTTCCAATTTTCATCCATAATTCTGTGGGTGTGAAACAACAGGATACCTACAACATTCACCCACCAAATTGAGGGTGGATAAAAAGAAAAGGAATGAGAAGGAGCTAAAACAAAAGGCTGAGTTTCCTTAAATTTCTGGCGCTACCCAGCACAAGCATTTCCAATGAAAAATAATTCTTTCTTCTGCGTCTGTTTCAGCCAGCATCCAGCTTTTGCCTGGTGAATAACATCGCTGTCCCCCAAGGTAAGATGAAAGAGCAACTTGACAACCAGCACTATGCTTCTTTAGGGGTGACCAGCTGCCTTAAAAGCTTCTCAAATAGTGTTGCTGTCCCCCACTGTTCTGCCATACCTCCCTCAGTTTTTTCAAGCTATGGGAACATTACTACTTTCTGTACAAGGTATATATATATGGCCTGCTGGAAGTCCCCCCCTTATCCGTTTTGATTCATTTCTTTACATTGTTTTTAGTCTTTTGGGATTCCTAGAGTGTCTATAAGTAGATCAGTCTCTAAGAATTATGAGTAACCAGGCTAAGAAAAAAAAAAAAAAAACAACCTGTGGTCCTATTTCTGAAACTACGTCTGTTCTCTCTCTCTCTTTCTCTCTCTCTTTTTAAAGTGAGGACTGGACTATACAAAAACTTGACAAGAAAAAATAATTCTCCAAAAGGGTGGATTTTAGGGGTACAAGTTAGTTTGGATTTGAATTAACATTCATGTTTCTGAGAATGAAATCAAAAGCACTGAGCGAATCCTGTATCATCATACATTAAACATGATCAAATGAAAAAAGCTGAAAAGAAATGATTGCAGGGAAATGAATTGCTGAGAATACTGGGTCACGTGATGAGTGCTGTTGGCATCGGTGACATCAAATCACTCCTCACATTTTTCTGCCTTGCATGGCTCCATCAGATTGTCATCTCTCCAAATCCAGGGATTTGATTAATCTTAGAAGTGATGATAATTAACAGGCTAATAAAAGGCCTGTATCACTTAGGGAATGATCACTGGAGAGCAGACAGTAAAGCACAGCACTGGGAGGTGGGAGTGTCACCCATCAGCTAGTGAACTTGCCTCGCACATGGAAGGTGATGGAGTTGATTCTTCAGCACCACGTAAGCCAGGCATGGTGGTGCACACCTGTAATCCCAGCACTTGGGAGGCTGAGGCAGGAGGAGATTGCCATGAGTTCAAGGCCAGCCTGGGCTACATAGTGAGTTCAGGATCAGGGTGGATTGAATGAGACTCTGTCTCAAAAAACAAAACAAATAAACAAACAAAAAACAAAATGGAAAAACTCACACAGGGACTAAATTCCTAAATCTACAGAAGTCTTTTCCTATGTGTAATCTCTCTCTCTTCTCTCTCTCTCTCTCTCTCTCTCTCTCTCTCTCTCTCTCTCTCTCTCTTTCTTTGAGACAAGGCCTCACTCTGTAGTCCAGGTTGGACTCATAATGAGTTGAACTCACTATGTAGCACAGGCTGGCCTCACTTTCATGGCAATCCTCCTGCCTCAGCCTCCTGAGTGCTGGGATTATAAATTTGTGCTGCTGGGCCAAGCTAAAGAATTTAAAATATAAAGCTTTTTTTTTTTTTTTTGAGACAGGGTCTCATTCTGTGGTACAGGCTGGTCCTGAACTCACTTCAGAGCCAAGGCTGGCCTTAGACTCACGGCAATCTTCCTGTCTCAGCCTCCTGAGTGCTGGGATTACAGGCATGTGCCACCATACTCCGCTTATGTGATACTGGGGAATGGAACCCAGGAGTTCGTGCTTGCTAGGTAATCTCTAACACCTCCCAACCCTAATTTTTTGGTAGTGCTTGGGGATCAAGTCCATGGACTTCACATTGAACTACATCCCAGCCCATTTATTTGCTTTTATTTTGAGACAGGATTTCACTAACCTGACGATTACAAGGCCCTGGGTTCGATTCCCCAGCATCACATAAACCAGGCATGCTACTGCACACCTGTAACCCCAGCACTCGGGAAGTTAAATTCAAATTTACGGTTCTGCTGCCTCAGCCTTCCAGAGTGCTGGGAATACAAGTCTGTGCCACAGAGCCTGGCAAAAATTATTTTCTTTCTTTCTTTTCTTTCTTTCTTTTCTTCGTCTTTCTTTCTTTCGAGACAGGGTCTTGCTCTGAAATCCAGGCTGGTCCTGAACTCACTATGGAGCCCAGGCTGGCCTGGGACTCACGGCAGTCCTCCTGTCTCAGCTTTCCAGGTACTGGGATTACAGGTAAGCGCCACCATGATTGGTATATGTGGTGTTGGGGAATAAAAATTGGGTACCTGATGCTTGACTTAGTGCTTGCTAGCAAGTGCTTTAACTGCTGAGCCATTCCTTCAGCCCTATTTTCTTTATTTCTGAAATATAGTCAGAACTGTTTTTAATTTTTTGAAGCAGGGTCTTACTCTGTAGCACAGGCTGGTCCTGAACTCACTGTTGTAGCCCAGACTAGCCTTGGACTAAAGGCAATCTTCTTGCCTCAGCTTCCTGAATGCTGGGATTACAGGTGTGTACTACCACACCCAGCTTATGTGGTGCTGGGGAATTAAACCCAGTGCTTTTCACTTGGAAGCAAGTGCTTTAACCACTGAGCAATACATCCAGCCCATTCTTAAGGTGTATGTCAGCAGTACTTCTCTATTTCAGAACTCCTTCTAGATAATATTCTTCATTGCCTCTGATGACAACTCTCTCAAGACACACGTTAGTCTTGTTTAAATGGCTGTCTGAAAAAATATGGAGCAGAATGAGCATTTACGATTTTAACTTCTACAGGATAAAACTTTAAATCATGACTTCAGCATTCGCCTGTGCTTTTCTTTTTTCTCTCTCTCTTTCTTTTTCTTGAGACAGGGTCTTGCTCTGCAGCCCAGGGTGGTTCTGAACTCATGTAGCCAAGGCTGGCCTTTAGAGTAGGGCAATCCTCTTGCCTCAGCCTTCCAAGGGCTGGGATTACAGTCGTGCACCACCATACCCAGTTCATGTGGTGCTGGGGAATTGAACCTAGGCCCTTATGCTTGGCAGGCAAATGCTTTAACTGCTGTGCTATTCCTCCAGCCCCTTGTCTCTAAAGAACTCTTAAGTGCACATGGTAATGCAATTTTTGGTCATTTTTAACAGTTATCTATTGCTAAAACTTAGCAGCATAAAATGATAAAAGGGTTAGACGTCCAGATGGAGGTTATCTGGGTGTCTCTAGCTCAAAGTCTCCGAGAAAGCCAAAGATGCAGGCCCAGGCCCTCATCATCTACAGTCTTGATTAGGGCACGATGGGTTTCCAGCACACTCACACGCTTGCTGGCAGCCATCAGGTGGTTGCTGTTCGCTGGAGGCCCAAATCTTCGCCATGTGGTCTTTTCTACAGGGTAGCTCACAACCTTTGGCAGCAACCTTTCCCGATGCAGGTGACTGAGTGAGCAGATCAAAGCGAAAGCCACCGTCCTTTTTGCCTGAATTTCTGAAGTGAAAGGAATGATTTTCCCCATCTGGCTTTAGTCCCAGGGTTCAGTGTTCATAGACACTGAGTACTAGGAGGTAGGGATCATTTGAGACACCTTAGAGGCTCCTGCCTCCCTTTATTTTTAGGTACATTATTCTAATATCCCCCTCCATTTGGGGTGGGGAGTACTGGATGTAAGCCCAGTGCCTTCACACTGTGCTGTAACTCCAGACCAAATTTCTAGCATTTGATTTTTTGAGATAGGGTCTTTACTAAATTATTAAATTACCCAGGCCAGGCTTGCATTTGTGATCCTTCTAATTCAGCCTCCCAGAATGCCCAAAGTACTGGGGTACAGGCCTGAGCAACCAGGCCTCGCTCCCCAACTCCCTTCTTTTTTTTTTTCAATACCAGAGACTGAACTCAGGGACTTTCCATTAAGTTACATCCCCAGACCTTTATTACTTTGAGAAAGGATCTTGATAAGTCACTAAATTGCCTAGGCTAGGTTTGAACTTGTGAATCTCCTGCCTCAGCCTCCCAGAGTGCTGGGATGACAGACATATTCTACTAAGCCTAGGTCCCTCCTTTCCTTTCTATTGCTGGTGATTTAATCCAGGGCCTATGCATGTGCTCTCCCACCGACTGCTCCCAGCTTCCCTGACATTTTTATACAGTGCTCCAACCCTCTGACAACAAAGCTGCTGTAAACCGTATTTTCAGAGTGCTAGAAGTCAGGTGAAGGGTTTCCAGTAAAAGAGATTTCTTTGTTTTGGCTTGTGATCCTCTCTCTACACAGAAAAAGGCAAGTTCTCTTGATTTCCATTTTATTTCATTTTAATTAATTATTTTGAGACACAGTTTCACTCTGTAGCCCAGGCTGGTCCTGAACTCATTGCCCAGGCTGGCTTTGAACTCAAGGCAATCCTCCTACCTCAGCTCTGAGTGCTGGGACTACAGGTGTGTGACACCATGCCCAGTTTATGTGGTGTTGGGGAACTGAAGCCAGGGCCTGAGCTGAGCTATTCCTCCAACCCCAGCAGAATGTTTTGGGAGTGATAATGTCTCAAAGTCAGTGGTGGTGGTTGTGGGAAAATATTTACAATCATAGAATAATACACAAAGGGGGTGAATTTCATAATGTATAAATTATGTCTCAATAAAACTTAATTGTTTTTAGTAATAGTGAGCTAAGATTTGAGCTTTCTTAGCCTAAATGAAATCAAGTGCGGTCACGTCAGCCTTCATACTTATGTTTTTCCTTCCATTCATCTGGGAAAGGTGGTTATATTCCTTTTATGGCCATTTAGTCTTCTTCTCAATCTTTACCTTTGATGGGAACTGAAGCTGATTTCCTATTTTTAATTAATTTTTACTTATTTTTGACACAGGACCTTGTTTTATAGTCTGGACTGGTCCTGAATTCACTATGTAGCCCAGTTGGCTTACAACTCAGCAATCCTGTGGCCTCAGCCTTCCCACTGCTGGGATTAGAGATGTGTGCCACCACTTACGTGGTGCTGGGGAGTCAAACCCAGGGCCTGGTGTTTGCTAGGCAAGCGCTTTATCCACTTAACTACACCATTAGCCCCATGTACTACTTTCTTTGTTTGTTAAGTACAAAGGATTATTTTTGCTTCAAGTAGGCGAGTAATTTCATTTTTATCTATTATTAATTAATTAATTCATTCATTTATTGAGGCAGGGCTTCAGTCTGCAGTCCAGGTGGTCCTGAGCAAACTATGTAGCCCAGGCTGGCCTCAAACTCACGGCAGTCCTCCTGTCTGTTTCCTGAGTGCTGGGATTACAGGTGCACGCCATCATACCCAGCTAATTTTAATTAATTTCAATTGGGTTACTGAAGATTCCTGATTTCATCATTATTCCAAGTTTTTCTAGGCCTTTAGGCAATTTTAGTGGATTGAGGTGAATCAGTATTTTCTCTTCTATTTTTAAGTAATTTTACTACTTTATTTTTTGAGACAGTGTCTCCCTCTGTTAATTTCGCTATTTAAAAAAAACTCTCATATAGTTAGGGGGATGGGAAGGGATTGCAATGTTAATGTGATATATATATGTGCACAAAATACTCAAGTTCATTGTAAACAGTATGCATCGCATATATATATATATATAAATAAATGGGGAGAAAATCCTGTTGATTTAGGGCCTGGAGAAATAGCACAGCAGTTAAAGTGTTTTGCCTAGCAAGTGCAAGGCCCTGAGTTCAATTCCTGAGCACAACATAAGGCAGATGTGGTGGTGCATGCCTGCAATCCCAGCACTGGGGAGGCTGAGGCAGTAGGATTGCCATGAGTCCAAGACTAGCCCACGCTACATAGTGAGTTCAGGACCAGAGTGGTCTACAGAGAGAGAACCTGTCACAAACAACAACAAAGGCAAAAACCACCCAAAACCACAATTTGATTTAGCCGTCAAAAAGTTTATCTACTAGCTTCCAGTTCAACACATTTCAAAAACGGACTACTGTGCTGGCTGGCTTTCTGAGTTAAATTAAAACTTCTAAAGGGCTCAAGGTCTAAAGTTCACATTCTTGTGAGATCTGTGTCGCCTTCACTGAGGGAGACCCCATCATTCAGAGACACCCCATTATCCCTAGCTCTACCAGTCGTGTGTAAGTCCTTGAAAGACGACGAAAAAGAAGTTCAAGTACGGGGAAATGGGTTCAAATGAAGGTCAAATACCCAAGGATTTTCTGGTTATTTTTGTTGCCGGCGTGGAGAAAGAGGGGAAAAGTTAACCAGCTGGGGTGGCTCAAGTCCAACCTCGGCAGGGGCGCAAGCAGGGCATGACTTGAGATACTCAGGGACGCTGGAAGGCCTACTGTGGGGCAGGGGCTGGGGAACCAAGGGAGACTACAGGAAACCGTGCTTCAGGAGCCTGGCCGTGCTCAAGGCGATTTACACGTAGCAAAAGAGTCCCCGCCCCAAAGCCATCGCAGTCCGTTTTCTAGGTTGCATCAGGTGGGGGCAAACAAGGTCCTCCCAAGAGCCCGAGGACGCTGAAGGCACGTCGTGGGGAAAGAAACGCCTCCATCACGTCCTTGGTGCTAGGCCGGCCCGCAGGCGAAGACTGACACGCCCTCTCCGAAGGGCAGATCCGCCTTAAGGAGGGCGGATGCCAGCGGGGCCGGCAGCCCGGCCCTCACCCGACCCCCGCAAACGCGGCCCAGCGCAGCGCCCGCTCCTCACGTGTCCCTATCGGGCCGCCTCACGTTCTGCTTCCGCCCGACCCTTCCGACTTCCGGTAAAGAGTCCCCATTCTGCACATCCGCGCCCACCCAGCACTGCTGCTGGGTGCTTCGGCGAGGAAGGACTTCGATGCGCTCGGCGGCCGCAGCTCCTCGGGGTCCTGCGACGGCCCTCGAACCTCGCCGCCGCGCCGCAACCAGGTGGCCCGGGCGCCGCTCGCTCCCGCGGACGGCGCGGCGCGGCGGGAGGGGCGGCGGCGCGGGGCCGGGCGCGTATCCCTCCGCCGCCCCTCCCCCGCCCGGCCCCGGCCCCCCGCCCTCTGCGCAGCGCTCGCCTCCCTCCGCCTCAGACTGTTTTGGTAGCAACGGCGGCGGCGCGTCCCGGCCCGGCTCCCGGCAGCTCCTCGGTCTCTGCGGGCCTCCCCGCCCCTTCGTCGTCTTCCTTCTGCCCCTCGCCAGCCCGGCCGCCCCCCCAGCCGCGCTCCTGCGCGCCTCCCCGCTCGGCGCCCGTGCGTCCCCGCCGTGCTCCGGCGTCTCCTCGGCGCGCCCGGCTCCCGGCTGTCCCCGCCCGGCGTGCGAGCCGGTGTATGGGCCCCTGACCATGTCGCTGAAGCCGCAGCAGCCGCAGCCGCCGTCGTCCTCGGCCGCCAGTGCCCGCAAGCCCAGCGGCGGCAGCGGCCTTCTCGCGTCGCCGGCCACCGCGCCGCCACCGGCCTCCCCAGCCTCGTCGGCCGCGGCTGTTTCCTCCTCCTCCTCGTCCTCCTCGACGGTCGCGGCGGGCTCTGGCGGCGGCCGGCCCGGCTTGGGCAGGTGGGTGTCGGCGTCCCAGCCCCCTCCGCTCCGGGCCTGGACGGCCGGGGCCTCGCCTTCCCTCCCCCGCGGCCCACGCCACCGTCCCCACCCCGTGACCGGCCGGCTTCAAGGGGGTGGTGGGCCGGGCCCCGGCTGGTCTGCGGCCCAGGGGCCGGTCTGTGGGGCGCTGCGGAATCGCCCCGGGGTTGTCAGGCCGTGTCCAGTCTCTTGCAACATCCCCTCCCCCAAACGGTCAAGATGGAGGGAGCGGGCCGCCCCCACCCACTTAGAGGGTGCAAGGGGTTTGCGGGGCTCAGCGATTGTCAGTCCCCGTGCTGCCTTCCTGACGTCTCCGCTGCCCTAGAGGAGGGGGGATGCTCGGACAGGGTCCCCACTCTCCGCCCAAGCGTGCGTGTCAGAGGAGTCTGGTGGGGTTTGGTTCCGTTTGCTGAAACGTGCTGTTTTCTTGATTGGGGAGTACTCGGTTGTTGGGCATCGAGCGTCCCTCTGTAACCCGATGAGGGGCACATCTGGAGTCTGGAGGATCTGTCCCGCGTCCTCAGCCGTCCTGCGCTCCCTGGCCTGGAGAAGATGGAAGCCCGGGGTGTGGAGGGTGGGCAGTAGTCTCCTGCGAACTGTCCTCCCAACCCTAGGCGGTGACCAGGGCTCCCGAACTCCCCGGCGTGGTCTCCCGCAGCATCCCGCCCTCCCCCACCTGGGGACAGGGTGGGGAGCGCCGGGCCCCCTCCCCGCCTCGCGCCTGCCCCCGCAAGGTCTCCGGCGCGCGGATGGCGGCCAATCCGCATTGCCGCTCCGAGGCCGCTGAGGGGAAGGCGCCTTTGGGCGAGGGCTGGACTCGGAGATGGTGGCCGTGGCCGGGAGCAGTCACACTCTTCTGCGCAATTTTCCCCCAACCCCCGCCCCAGTTTGTGAAATAACTAGTCGGAGAGAAAAATCGGACGTGGTGGAGTTCCCGAAGGCAGAAATGCGGTTGTCGACTTGTGTGCTCGCCCCCTCCTCAAAACCCAGGTCTGGGGTTGTAGCGGCAGGCTCCGTGTTGTCCCAGCTGAACTGGGTTTCCTCTGGAGGGTGTGCCTGTGCGGGACGGCCCGTGGCGGGGGGTTGGAGTGTTTCACGAACTAAGAAAATGCTTAGTGTCTTGTGTTAAAACCGAGGAGCAAATGCCAATAGACGCCATTCCATTGTGGCCGGTGTCCTTAATTTGGGGAGTGCCGCCAGTGCTTACCAAGGGCACACAAGTCCCTTTTCCCTTGTGCCCGGTGTCCATCCGTGTTGCAGGCGCTGCTTGCCTTGCTCAGGCTTAGGCCTGGTTGGCAAGGCCAGTGACCGGCATACTCCTTTGAATAGATCCAGGGTTTTCCACCGAGGGATAAGGGGATTTGTAATGCATTGATTTTTCTTTATGGGAATACATTTTAGGCAGTCCGTTTCTGAACAGTTTTCATTTACAGCAGTAGTTGTTAACTCCTCACAATAATCAAAACTTTTTTTTTTTTTTTTGAGACAGGGTCTCGCCCTATAGCCCAAGCTGATCTTGAACTCACTGTGGAGCCCAGGCTGGCCTTGGACTCAAGGCAGTGCTGTTGCTCAGCCTCTCAAGTGCAGGGGATTACAGGCGTGCACTACTCCCGGCTCATCAAAGCTGTTTTTTAAGGGTTTGTGCTGCTGCCAAAAATCCGATTTTGAATTCCCTACTCTTCCATTTTCACCTTGTCTGAAGTGCTCCACTCCTTAGCTCACCCTAGTTTAGACAAAGTGATTTTTCCCCCAACTCACTCTACTTAGAATGCTGTAATTTTATGTTCCTTTTTTTAGTAGTATTTAATGAGAAATGTAAAAAAAATGTAAAATGAAAAAAACTTTTTTGAGACAGAATCTGACTTTGTAGTCCAGGCTGGTCATGAACTCACCAGTGGTCCCTACTGGCCTCCAAATCAAGGCAATCCTCCTGCCTCTGCCTCCTGATGGCTGGGATTACTGTTGGTGTGTAACCATACCCATTTTATGTGGTGGTGGGGAATCAAACCCAAGGTTTTGCACTTGCTAAACAAATGCTTTAGCTGCTGAGCTATACCCCCAACTCTAAAGTATATATATATTTGATAGAAAAGAATGCATTGTTTTTTTTTTACTCTTAGATACCAGGAAGAAATCTGGTGTATCTTCAGCTTGGTCAAATAATCAAAAATTAAAACTAAGACTTCTAAGTAGCATGAATACTTTTTAGGTTTAAAAATTTGATTATATCCAAGAACTTGCCTTAGTGTAGGTTGAGTGGTTGAAGATGTTTATAATGTTTTAGTACCATAAAACTTTTTCTCTTACTTGAGGCTTCCTAAATATTAAAGAGTAACTTAGCCCTTGGTTTACATTCTTTTAATAGAGCATAAATTGTATTCCCTATGCTTTTTAGTAAATGAAGTTTAGTGTGATGTAATTGGTATCGTAGAATATAAAAATTCTGAAGGAAAAAAAGTAAACAAATTCTGCACCTAAAGGCTTGGTAGCACATACTTGTAATCCCATCACTTGGGAGGTTGAGGCAGGAGGATTGCCTTTTGTTGGAGGTCAGCCTGTACTACAGAGGGAGATCCTGCCTCAAAAAAAAAAAAATACAAATTTGTAGTTAATATACTTATAAAATTGCTTCTTTTTTTGGAGACAGGGTGTCGCTCTGTCTGAACTCACTGTGCAGCCCAGGTTGGCTTAGAACTCACAGGCAGACCTCCTACCTCAGCCTCCCAAGTGCTGGCACTATAGGCACGCGCCACTACACACCTTGAACTTACTAGGCAAGTGCCTTTTTTTTTGAGACAGGGTCTCACTCTGGTCCAGGCTGATCCTGAACTCACTATGGCGCCCACGCTGGCCTTGGACACATGGCAATCCTCCTCCCTCAGCGTTCCAAGTGCTGGGATTATAGGCATGGGCCACCACACCTGGCTTATGTGGTGCTGGGGAACCACTAAGTTATTATTCTAGCCAAACTGCTTCAGTTTTTAATATCTTTATTAAAGGTTCTGGTTAAATTAGTTACAACTTCTGGATGTCCTTGCTCGTTTTTTATGTTTCTCAGTAGTTACAATGTAACTCTGGGAGTAAGAGTGAAGAAAGAAGCATTATATTGGGTTTGGCATGTCTGAGATAACAAAGTATTCTTGAAAGTCTTGAAATTCATCTGTGCCTTAAGTAATGTTACATATCTGACCTTTGTTTTTCTGTTAGAATAGATTTTTGTGACTTTCAAAAGTGACTTACTCAGTCTTTATTGTAAATTTGAAAGTGACTACTTTCTCTTACAAAGAATAATGTGATCACCATCTTTAATTTTCAATGTGATTTCACTTTAACTCCAAGTTTTGCTTTTTAACCTTGTAATTTTTATGTAGTTGAATATATATTATGATCAGCTTTTTTCCCCTTAGCATTGTGTTATGAAAAATTTAAAGGATTCTGTTCAGCCATGATTTATTAAATGAAGTTTCTAGTTTACTATTGTTGGAATTTGGATTTCCACTTTTTTTTTTTTTTTTTGAAGACAGTCTTTTTCTGCATACCAAGCTGGTCCTGAACTCACTATGGCGCCCAGGCTGACCCTAAACTCAGCAGTCCTCCAGCCTCACCTCTTGAGTACTGGGATTACAGGGGTGTGCCGTCACACCCGGCTTTTATGTGGTGCTGTGGAATCAAACTCAGAGCCTTGAGTTAGGCAAACACTTTAAACTGCTGAGCTCTTCCTCCAGCCTGGGTTTTTACTTTTTTTGCCTTTATAGATGTTGGTGTAGTGAATATATTTATGCTAATAGCTTTTTGCTTCAGTGTAGTTGTTTCCCTCCCGAAAGTTCCCAGGAGTGGTTTTAGTAGGTCAGAGGGCTTCAGGGTTTTTATGACTCTTGTTCACTGTGCTGTATTCTTCAGCCAGTTTGCCAGTGTACCAGTCTAAGGCCAAGACAGTGGTAGGTATGTCTTTTTTCTTTTCTTTTTTGAGAGAGGGTCTCACTCTGTAGCCTGGTTGACCTGAACTCCCCATATAGCTTAGGCTGGTCTCAAACACATGGCAGTGCACCTGCCTCAGCTACCAGAGTGCTGAGATTGCAGGCCTGTGCTCCCATGTCCAGCTTATGTGATACTTGGGAGTGGAACCTTGGGCTTTGCCCCGGCCTAGGCCAGCACTGGCATGTTTTCCTCGTTATTTGTCGAATGTTGTGGGTCCTTTCAGGGAAACAATTGGATTCACTATTAAGTGCATATGTAGTTGGTTTCATTGGTTACCTGATTTATATACTTCAGTTGAAGTTCGTTTCTTACACACATTTATTGAGAAGAAATATGTGAAGAAACCTTGAAACCTGTTATCAATATTGCTAATAAGGAAACTTGGTTCGTCTCTTTTGCTAATACTTACAGTAAGGAAATTCCTGAGTGGATCTGTTCTTTTTTGGCCTTTTAAAAAAATATTTTAAATTCGTGTTTTTTGAGCGGTCTTTGGAGACAAGGTCTTGCTCTGTAGACCAGGCCAGTCCTGAACTCAGTGATGTAACCCAGGCTAGCCTTGTACTCAGGACAGTCCTCTTGCCTCAGCCTCCTGAGTGAGTGCTGGGATTAAAGGAATGTGCCACCGTGCCCAGGTTGGGCCTTTTTTTAAACCCCCATATTTTATCTAGAAGTACTGCTTGTTAGCTTATTAGTTATGATAAGCTTTTTCTGATAATTTTTATATCACTTCATAACATAATTTTTATGTAATTTGTCAGGAATCATTGGCAAGTCCCTCTCTCTTCTCCTTTAGAGTTCCTTCCCTGTGGTTGTTTTGGTGTTGTATTTTTGGGGTGGGATCTCTCGCATATTTTAGACTGGCCTTGAATACCATCTATCTGTATAACCCCGGCTGACCTTGAACTCATGATCCTCCTGCATCAGGCTTCTGTGTGTGGATTACAGGTATGCACAATCATTTTTGACCCCTTCCTGATTTTTAAAAATAATGGATTTGCAATGTTAGTACTGTATACTTAATCCTAAAAAATATATTAGAATTTCTTTGGATACAGATTCAGTGTGAATAGGTGGTACTGGTGGTGCCCTCTACTACTGAGATACCTACCGTGGCTTTTTTTTTTTTTTTCCTTTTTTGATGAATCTCCCTAGATTGCCCAAGCTACCTTGAATGTGATCCTCCTTTCTCCACTGGGATTACAAGGCTTGTGCCACTGTGCCTAGCCTTTGTGTGTATGTGTGTGACACTGAGGCTTGAATTTAGGGTCTAGGCATCCATGTCCTTCCCTCTTTAACTTTTACTGATTTTCAGCTTTGTGGTTTTATTTATTCCTGCTTTATCTTGAGCAGTTGCAAATTAAAAATTGTACAGTAGGTGTTCATACTTGTGTGTAAGTATCAATGAGACATTCATCTCATTAAACATTTATGAGGGCTTAAAACATCTACATTTGACACAAATATGTTGAACAGTTATGTACAGGAGAGCAGAGTTGTAGGAATAACACAGTGGTGAGAGCACTTGGGCCCTGGGTTTAATTTCCCCAGCAGCGCAGTCCAGCATGTACAGGAGGCTGAGGCGGGATCATTGCCATGTGTTTGAAGCCTGCCTGGACTAATATTCATGAGTAAAACAAATACCATTGCTCTCCTGGAGTTTACATTATAATAGGGATGCAGGTAATAAGACAAAATCAGTAACCTGTGTGTATAGTACTAGGTGAGACTGATTAAGGGAAAGCAGATGTAGAGTATAGGTAGTTTGGAGAGCAGAATGGGCTGCAATTTTAAATGGATTAGAAGAAGAGTCAGGTATTTTCTTTTTAAGCTGATTAGTCAAGTCCTCTATTTGTAATTTGCTTTATCTGATACGGAGTATCAAGCCCAACCAAGACCTTGACACTGAGTTATATCCTCAACATTTTTTTCTCTTTTTTGGGGGGTTTTTCAACAGGGTCTCGTTATATAGCCCAGACTGTTCCCGAATTCACGGTAGCCCAGGCTAGGTTTGGACTCACCATACCCAGTTTATGTGGTGCTGGGAAATCAATCTGAGGGCCTTGCTTTTGGAAGGGAAGTGCTTCAACAGCTGTGCTATTTCTCCAGCTGCCGCAACCCATTTTTATTTGTTTGTTTTTTTGTTTGTTTATTGAGACAGGGTCTTGCTCTGTAGCCCAGGCTGGTCCTGAACTCACTATAGAGCCTAGGCTGGTGGACTGTGTATTTTTTTTTTTACTTTAGATTTTGAGACAGGATCTCACTAAAGTTAAAAAGTTACTGATGATGGACTCAGATTTGAAATTCTTATGCTTTAGACTGCCAGAGTGCTGGAATTTTAGCTTTGTACTACTGGGCTAGCTTGTAGTTTGTGAGGTGTAAACTGCTTTGTCCTTTCACCCCGTTCCGTTATGTGGGTATTGATAATCCCATTTTATTTTATTTTTTTGCAACATGATGTCCTTCAATAGTCCAGGCTGGTCCTAAACTCACTGTGTGGCCCAGGTTGGCCTTAAACTGTGACAGTCCTCCTGCCTTAGCCTTCCTAAGGCTGGGATTACAGGCTTATGTCTCAGTGTGCGGTTTAAGTGGTGCTAGGAGTTGAACATGGCCCTGAGCTTGCTAGGCAATGGTTTAATCACTGAGCTATTCCTCTAGCCCTATTTTTTTATTTTGTATTTGTTTGGAGACAAGGTCTTGCTCTGTAGTTCAGGTTGATCCTGAACTATGTGACCCACACTGGCTTGGTACTCACAGCAATGCTAGTGCCTCAGCTTCCTGATTGCTGGGATTGCAGGCAGGTATGTTCCACTATGCCCAACTATTATGTGGTGCCAGGGGGTTCAACTCAGGGCCTTGTGCATCTTAGGCAAGTGCTCTAATCACTCAGCTGTATCCTTACTTCCCCCTTTTTTAGAGACATGATCTCACTGATGTAGTTCAGGCTGGCTTTGGACTCATGATCCTCTTGCCTCAGTCTCATGCATGCTGGGATAACAGGTGTATGCCGCCGTGCTCAGCTGATACCCATTTGATTAGTAAATCTCAAGTTAGACCAAAAATGTTAATTGACATTTAGGGTATTAGTGGTAAACTGGTAAACTGTAGATGGTTGTTAAGAGGCATGGTTTTCGCTTTTTTGGTGTATTTATTTTGCCTAGTTTTGTCGTCTTTCCAGGTACCTGGGGAAAATAAGCCCTGTAATTCCAGCACTCTGAGGCTGAGGCAGGAGGATTGGGAATTATAAGCCAACCTGGGTTGAGACTTTATCTAGGAAAAAAATAGCCTACAATAAATTGCTTCTCTGTATTTGTCAAAGAAAAAAAAATCTTGTAGCTGTTTAGAGCTTTTGCATTCTGAATTTAATAAAAACATGGGACCAGTCATGGGGTTCTATTTTGGTTACATGTAAACTTGTTTTTTTTTTTTTCATGTTTTTGTAATTAGTTACAATTTTACACAAGGGATGCTAACTCATATCATAGCTATTTAATACATATGTTGTGACTTTAAGGAAGATTACATTTTTTTTGTCCTAAATATTTACAGCTGTGTTAGAACTTTCACTGTAGCAAAGTGTGTGTTTATGTATGTGTTTTGTCTTGAAAAGAATTTTAAGGTTTTAGAAGATATTTTTAATTTTCTTACTTTCTTTCTTTCTTTCTTTTTTGACACAGAATTTTGCTCCATAGTCCTGGCTGGTCCTGAATTCACTGGTGTAGCCCTGGCTGGCCTTGGACTTGGGATAATCCTCCTGCCTCAGCCTCTCTGAGTGCTGTACATGCTACCACATGCAGCTTTATGTGGGGCTGTTGGACTCCAGAGCCATGCACTTGGAAGGGAAACGGTTTAGTCACTGTGCCATTCCTGCAGCCCTAATTTTCTATTTTGGCTAGATAGTATTTTGATATTTTTATGAAAAAGTTGAACGTAAGCAAGAGCCTTGTTACAGAGCTACATCCGAGGCCATTTTTGATTTTACACTTCGATACAGGGTCTCACTAAGTTACTAAATTGCCCGAGGCTGGGCTGGAATTTGAAATTCTGTTGCCTCAGCCTCCCAGAGTGCTGGAATTACAGGCTGTGTTACCAGGATGGGCTCGAAATTCTGTTTCTGCCCCTATTTCAAATGTGACATTCCGTGGAGGTGTGAATAGGTCATTATCAGTCCGGTCTGCTTTTGATTGAAAGGCCTTGGGACTTTTTGAAGCTTATCAGGGTCTTCTATGACTTAATCATACAGAAGTTTTAAGAGGTTGTTATTGTCTATTTGGCAAGTGTACCCCCAAAGCCTCATGTGTTTGGAACTGTGTTATTGGGAGATAGAGCAAGTTGGAAGGGGCTTGAGGTTTGACCTGGGAAGATTGTCAATTTTTGCGACTGGAAAATATCTCCAATCGTATTCAGGTGTATGTTGTTGACTTGTGGGCTGGGAAGTATTGGAGGGGCAACCACTGTGTGTCGGATACCAAACTGCCGCTTTGAATTTAGTAAAAGAAGGAAAAAGAACATTTGAACAACTTCTTGAGAAAGCCCTAGACTTGCAGAGTCTCAGGACTTGTTGTCTTGGCTCCTGATGTGGCTTTTGTCTGCAGTGGGCTGACCCAGCTCTCCAGCCTCTGCCCTGGGCATTCTCTGTTGCTGCTGCCCATGAACAGACTGTGTGAGACCTTCTGAAACTGTGAGCTAAAAATCTTTCCTCCTCCCTTAAATTATGAATGTTGGATTTTTTTGTCACAGCAACAAATAAGTGTTTAAGACATGTACTAAGAAGTAGAATGTTATTTATTTGTTTCCTGGGAATCTAGCCCAGGGTTTTCATACTGATCTACATCCCCAGCCCATTTTATTTTTTGAGACAGGGTCAAAAAGTTGCCTAGGCTGGGCTTGAATTTGTGATCCTCCTGCCCCAGCTCGTACCAATGGGCCTGCTTTATTTTTTCTTGTTGAGACAGGGTCATGCCCTGTAGCCCAGGCTGGTCCTGAACTCACTGTGGAGGCCAACCTGACCTTGAACTCATGGCAATCCTCCTGCCTCAGCCTCCCAAGTGCTGGAATGACAGTTGTGTGCCACCATGCCCAGTTTATGTGTTACTGGGGAATTGAATTCAGGGCCTTGTACTCGCAAGGCAAGCGCTTTAACTGCTGTGCCATTCCTCCAGCTGCCTCTCCCTCTTTTTTTTTTTTTTTTTTTTTTTTGAGACAAAGTCTATGTAGTCAGACTGGCTTCAACTTCCTATAATTCTACTGACTCGGCCTCCCAGGAGTACTAGAATTACAGGTGCACGCCACTGTGCTTGAATTATGTGATGTTACAGAACTGAACTTGGGGCCTTGTGCTTTCTAGGCAAGTGCTCTTACCTCTGTGCTATTCCTCCAGCTCCTGGATTTATTTTTTCTTGAAGTCCTTTTGCCTTCGTAAAGCTTCAACATATTTCAAAAGTAAGCACATTTTTTTTCATAGAAATTTACTCACCAGTTCTGTATAATATAGACGCTTTTAAATCAGTGCTTTACTATTACCTGAGATTGGAAATAGGTCAAGCTGTGTCTTAATGTGTTTTTTTTTTTTTTTTCCCAGTGGTAGGACTTGAACTCAGGGCCTTGTATATGCTAAGTGCACGACCACTGAGCTGTGACTGCAGCCCTGAGTAAGACGTTTTTGTTAACTTTTTATTTTATTTTTTTTTTTTGGGGGGGTGGTAGTCCTGGGAACTGAACTCAGTGTCTTTTCTCCGAGCTATATCCCAGATCTTTTATTGTTATTTTGAGACAAGGTCATGCTACAGTGTTAAGTTGCCCAGGTTGGGTTCAGGACTTGGCATATAATTTACCTACCTCAGCCTCCCAGAGTGCTGGAATAACAGGTCAGTGCCAAGTTACTTGGCTAGAATAAGAAATTTAACTTCTGTTTTATTTTTAAAGGGTACTATAGAGAAGCAAATAAACATCTTAAAAATTAAAGTAACCTGTACTTTGTTTTGTTTTTGAGGTAACCCCTGTTGGAATTTGGTGTACGTGATTTAGGGTCTTGGGACTGCGAGCATAGCTCACCAGTTAAAGCACGGGATCCTAAGGTTGATTCCTTAGCACCATGTAAGCCAGTTGTGATATTGCCTGCACTAAAAACAGGCCAGAGGAATGGCGCAGTGATTAAACTGCTTGCTTAGCAAGCACAAGGCCCTCAGTTGATTCCTCACCATCCCATAAGCTGGGTGTGAGTGCACGTCTGTAGCCTGCAATCTCAGCACTTCAGAGGCACAGCAGGAGGATTGCTATGAGTCCAAGGCCAGTCTGGGCCACAGATGAAGACCCTATTTCTCAAAAAATAATAACAAAACAAAGTAAAAACAAAAAAAAAAATTTGGAGTCTTTGTGAACATACATGTTGAGCAAAATGAGTTACGCTTTTTTTTTTTTTTTTTTTTAGCTACTGGGGATTGTCCTCAGGGCTTTGTGTATGATAGACAAATGCTCTGCCACTGAATTACCTTACCAGCCCTTGAGGTTTTTTTTTTTTTTTCCTTTGTGTGCTTGAGGAGTAATTCAGTGGTTAAGGTGCTTGCCTGGTGTGCGAAGTTCCCTGGATTTGAATTCTCAGTTCCACATAAAGATTATATGGGCATGGTGATGTATGCCTGTAATCTCAGCACTACTGATGCAGGAGGATTGCCTTGAGTTCAAGGCCAGCCTGGTCTGCATAGTGAGTCCAGGACTAGCTACAGAGTGAGCTCCCGCTTCAAAGAATAATAAGTATTTTTAAAATTTATGAGATAGGGTCTCCAGTTGCTTAATTGGCCTCAAATTTGTTGCTGGGGCTGGGGAAGGGCTGGTGCTCTTAGCAGTCTGGGAGGCTCAGGTAAGGGAATTGCAGGTTTGGTTGGGTCCCACCTACACAGTTTAATAATTTAATGAGACCCTGTCTCAAAAATCAAAAATAAAAGTGGAACCAGGCCTAATAGTATAAACGTGAAATCTCAGTGCTCTGAAAGGCTGACACAGGAGGATCTTAAGTTTGAGCCCAGCCTGGGTAAATTAGTGACTTAATGAGACCTTGTATCAAAATCAAAACCAACAAGTGGGCTAGAGATATAGCATACTGCAGTGACCCTGAATTCCATCCTAGTATGCTATCCCCCCCCCCCCCCAAAAAAAAATGGGACCAAAGTTGTATTTCAGAGTGATGGCCCTGGGCTGGATCCCCAATACCACAAAAAAAAAAAAAACCTAAAAACAATATACTTGGTGATCTTACTGTTTTAGCCTACCTAGCTATTACCCAGGAGTTCACACATGTAGTACCATCCCTATTATATGTGTGGTTTTGAAGTCAATAGTATGTACCGTCTATTAGCCTATTTTTGTATTTTTCTAAAAGAATTTTAGAGCATGAAGGTCTAATACAAAATCTCATAAAGTAGGGGCTGGAAGAATGGCACAGTGGTTAAGGCGCTTAACAGGAAGGCCCTGAGTTTGATTCCCCAGAACCACATAAAGCTGGGCATGTTGGCGCATGCCTGTAATCCCAGCACGCAGGAGGCTGACAAAGGCTGAGGCAGGTGGGTTGTTCTTAGTCCAAGGCCAGCCTGGGCTCCATAGTGAGTTCAGGACCAACCTGGGCTATAGAGGGAGACCCTGTCTCAAAAAAACTTGTAGTAGAAAGGATTTTGCTCCTAAATTTTAGATTTTCACCCCTAACCTGAGAGATTAGGAAACTTGCCCCAAGTAACAGATAGAAATATCTTTACTATACCCTCCTCTTAAATACACACAGGCTAGTACATCCATAGATTTTACTGTGTAATGCAGTCGCAGACAGTTCTGGACCTTCAGAGTGTCTTCTGAAATCTTGTGTTTAGTTTGATAAAATAGGGGATCTTCTTTCTTTTTTTCTCCTTCTGAGATGCTGTCTTGCTTTGTAGTTCAGGCTGGTTCTGAATTCACTGTGTAGCCCAGGCTAGCCTCAACCTCATAGCAGTTCTCCTGCCTCAGTCTCCTGAGTGCTGGGATTGCAGGCATGCACCACCATGCCTGGCCTTAAAGATACGGTGCTAGGGAATCAACTCAGGGCCTTGTGCTTGTAAGGCAAGCACTTTAACCGCTGTGCTGTTCCCCTTCCCCTTTCTTCTTTTTTTTTTTTTTTTTGGTGATAAGGTCTTGCTGTGTAGTCCAGGCTGGTCTTGAAGTCACTGTTTAGCCTAAGCTGGCCTGGCTGTCCTTCCGCCTGAGTGCTGAGATTACAGGTGTGTACCACCACAGCAGGTTTGCTTCTGATTTTGACTCAGGGTCTTCCTAAATTCTAAATTGCTAACTAAGCCGCAGGATAAACTTGAACTTGAAATCCTCCTGTTCCAGCTTCCTAGAGTGCTGGGAGTATATGCCTGTACCACATGAATTGACTTATCTGGCGGAGACTGGCGAGTTGTTATTTTTTACTTTATTATTTATTTGAGACAGTCTTGCTCTGTATCCCAGTCTAGTCCCGAACTCACTATGGAGTCCAGGCTGGCCTTGGACTCATTGCAATCCTCCTGTGTACTGGGATTATAGGCATGCACTACTACACCCATCTTCTCTGGTGCTAGGGAATCCTATTTGGGTACTTAATGATTGACAGACAAGCAGTTTAACATCTTAGCCATTTCTACAACCCCTACTTTATTTTTTTAAGAAAAATATTTTTTAAGTTTACACGTTACTTCCCTATGCCATCCTCTCACTTCCCCCCTTTTCCACAAAGTCCATCTTTCTTCCTTCTCTTTTTTTTTTTTTTTTTCTTTTTTTGAGGCAGGCTCTCTGCAGTCCAGGCTGATCCTGTCTGTACTCACTGTGGAGCCCACATATGGCAGTCCTCCTGCTTCAGTCTCCTGAGTGCTGGGATTATAGGTGTGTGCCACCATGCCCACCTTATGTAGGGCTGAGGAACTGAACCTAGGGCCTTGGGTTTGCTAGGCAGGCACTTTAACCATTGAGCTATTGCTTCAGCCCTGCATGTATCGCTCTTGTATGGTGACTTTTAACTCTTTGGGGAAGTTACCCAGAAGAAGTATAGGTGTCTCAAAAGGGATAATTATTTTCAGTTTTTTGAGGAATCTCAGTCCTGCTTTTTATAGTGGTTGTACCAGTTTCCAGCCCTCCCACCAATGTAGGAAGGAGGGTTCTTTTTTCCCCACAGCATTGCTAGCATTTGTTGTTGGAGATCTCTGTACCAGCAATTCTTACTGCTGTTACGTGGAACCTCTGTGTTGTTTTTGATTTGCATTTACGTGATGACTAAGGACGTTGAACATTTTTTTCATGTGTTGGCTATTTGGACTGCTTCTGAGAACTGTTTATTCATTTTACATTCCCACTTTTTGATTGGGTCCTTTATTTTGGAGGGTTTAATTTTTTTTCACTTTGTCTCTTTGTGAAAATAGTCTTCTCTCTGAGGAGCTAGCAAAGATTTTTTCTCATTTTGTGAGTGTCTTACACTTTGTTGATTGTTTCCTTTGTTGTGCTCAATATAATCCCATTTGTTCATGCTTGGTGTTAGATGTTTGGGGTGTTTTATTGAGAAAGTCCTTGCCTAGGCCTATGTCTTCAAGGGTTTTGCCCAATTTTACTACCAACTTGTTCAGTGTTGCCATTTTAATGTTTAGGTCTTTGGTCCATTTTGATTGGGATTTAGTGCACGGTGAAAGATGTGGGTCTAGTTTCATCCTTCTGTGTCTCACCAGTTTTCCCAGCACTATTTGTTAAAGAGGCCAACTTTCTCCAGAGTGAATGTCTTTGGCTCTTTTGCTGAAGATCAGATGGTTGAAAGTACTCGGGATTGTTTCTGCATCCTCAGTTCTATTCCATTGATACGCTAGTCTGTTTTTGTGCCATTACCTTGTTTTGTTTTGTTTTTTGTCACTGTTGCTGTATAATACAATTTGATATATGGTACTGTGATGCCTCTCATTTTGTTGGTTAGTATGGTTCTGGCTATTGTGGATCTTGCCGTATAGTCTGAGCTGGTCCTGAACTCACTGTGTAGCCTAGGCTGGCCTGGGATACAAAGGAATCGTCTTGCCTCAGCCTCCCAAGTGCTGGGATTAGAGACTGTTCCACTTCTTAAATGTAGTCTTTAAAGGCTCAGTCCAGATCTTGTCTTGCATGTCTTACCATTGGAAAATATGCTTTTTACTTTGTTGCCTTACAGCTTTCTGAAGAAGATCATTCAGGTGATGTTCAGTGTGCAGTGCCTTGTGTTTAAAAAGTGCCAACAGCTCCTCCACTTAGAAATTTGCAGTTAAGTGTCAACTCTGAGAAAGGGCAAAGAACTGAAGTGGGTTAACTCCACCAGCCACTAAACAGATGACTTTTTTTTTTTTTTTGGTGAAGTCCATAGTTAACCAGTCCAGTTAGTTTTGAAATCTGCATATGTTTACAGTATTTAAAAACTTTTTTTTTCATTTTTTTGAGACAAGGTCTCACTCTGTAGTCCAGGCTGGTCCTGAACTCACTGGTGTAGCTCAGGCTGGCCTTGGATTCAGGGCAATTCAAGTACTGCGCCAAGCTTTATGTGGTGCTGGGGAATCAAACTCAGGGCCTTGTGCTTACAAGGCAAGGACTTTAACCACTGTGCCATTCCTCCAGCCCCGTTTACAGTATTTAAACTTAATTTATTGCTTAAACTATCCTATTCCAGTGCAGCAGCACTGAGTATTTCCATTGTGTCAGAGAAAAGCATTTAATTATGGCAGAAATGACAAATGTAAAAAAAAAAAAGTAGGTGAAAGGTGGTTTGTGACAGGACAAATTATTCTGGAGAACAGGGAGCAAAAGCACCGTATTAGTCAGTGACCAGTGGAAGAAAATCAATGGGTAAAATGGAAAAGTTGGGAGTTCTCAGGTAGTGGTGCTAATACGGGAGACCAACTGCCGTTAATGCTACTGCTGACGCCTAACCACACACACAGGCCACACTGAGCTGGCACAGTGACAGTCTCCTGGGTTAGTGGGTCTAGAAAATCTCCATTGGTACTTGATAGGAGGTTGTGTTCTGGAGATTGAAGTCCAGTAGAATGTTCAGTTGTTAGGTCTGTTAGCTTTGAAGCCTCCTGTGTGTTTCGGAGTTCGGAACAAATGGATATGCAAGAGATTTTTTCCCCCTTACTGCTTGCTTTGCTATGATTTAGCTCAAATTGCTAGCCATTTAGGTAGGTGATACGTTAGGTATATTGAGGTCTAATTTACATAAAGTAAAAGCTACCGTTAGTGTATTGTTTAGAGTATTGATAAGCAGACTTGGTCGTGTACTCTGTGAATCTTTTCAGCTTACTTTTCCCCAACCTTGGTAGTCATTGGCTTATTTCCTGTGTTTCTAATGTAGTTTTATCTTTTTAAAAATGTCATGGAGTCATACAGCATACACTGTTTTGTGCCTGACTTCTCTAATGTGTCTAATGTTTGGTGATTCATTTGTGTTATTGTAAGTGCAGTTTCTTTTCATTAAGATGTCTTTTGTATGTGTGTACCAGTTTTGCTCTGTCTATCAAGGGATGGACAGTTGAGTTGCTAGAGCTTCTGTGTTACTAATGAAGCTGCTGTGAATAAGTACAGGTTATTTACTTACTTATTTGAGACAAGGTCTCACTCTGTAACCCAGGCTGGTGCTGAACTCACTATGGAGCCCAGACCAGCCTTGAACTCAAGGCACCCGTCCTGCCTCAGCCTCCCAAGCGCAGGGATCATAGGCATGTGTCATCTCGCTTGGCTTACGTGGTGCAGGGGAGTCAACTCAGGGCATTAGCTCTTGCTAGGCAAGCACTGCTGAGGCATTCCCTCAGCCTCTTATTTGTTTTTTTGAGACAGGGTCTTGCTCTGTATTCCATGCTGGTTCTGATCTCCCTATGGAGCCAATACTGGCCTTGAACTCACAGCAGTCTTCCTGCCTTGGGTTCCTGAGTGCTGGGATTACAGGTGTGTGCCATCGTGCCTGCTTGTATTTTGATAAATAATGGTTTTGTTAAAACATGCAGTTTTGTTTGTCTTGGCTGAATACATAGAACGTAATGGCTGAATTGTGTGGCAGATGTTAAACTTGCTTTGCTAATGTGAATGTACTATTTTTGTATTTTCCTCGGCAATTTTTAAAAAAGATTTATGTTTTCCATTCTGTGGCAGCACTTCATAGGTTAGTTGATAATTTTAGTCATTGTTGTGTGTGTGTCGTGAATGGTATCTCGCTATGGTGTTAATATGCATTTCTTTAGTGCCTAACGATACTGAACACGTGCTTATTGCCATTTGTGTATTGTCTTGGTAGTGGGAAACTCTTGAGTTGTGACTTGAAGTACTTGCATTGTCTTCCTTCTAGATAAATTAAGAGCATCTTGCTGACAGTAACAGGTGCCCATGCAACTTGGTTTGGATACTAAATGGTCAGTTAGTTATTGCCTCCGTGAGTATTGATTTTATTATAGACATGCCACACTTAACCCCCTTTTTTTTTCTGGGGTACTTGTGTTTGTCAGGCTTCAGGATATAGTAATATGTAAACCAGACAGGATAAACATGCTTGGAGAACACATGCTGATAAATAGACACAGCAGAAAGCTCAAACTGTCCCTGCTGCCTCATCTTAAGGTGCCTGTGGTGGTAGTGCTTTCTTCTTAGAAAATTTGGGGCAGAGATAGTTTAGTTTAGTAGGAAGATTATTGTTCTTACTACAAGATAGGCCTCCTTATGAGCAGTGTGTTATATTGCTAAGAGTCTTACTCCTTTTAATCCTTTGGGGACAGTCCTTGTCCAGTCATGGTAATTAGTATGTGTTGAGAAGCCTTCCACTCTGAGCTTGTTAAAGCATATTAGGATCATAATTGGAAAAGAAAGAAGCAATTACTGAGTGGACCCCACCATGATATTCTGCTAGGGTGTAGTATACATCATCTTATATGGCTATTAAATAACCCTGTTTTTTTCCCATTTTACCCCTTTAGAAACTAAAGCACAGAGTGGTTAAGGGACCTGTTTAGATTCACTGAGCTATTGGTGGACGTTAGAGATGGAATAACTTACTGTTATTTGTGTTTAGGCTCTCTGGGAAAGCATATGTAAATAAGAGTGGGACAAAACTGGTAATAAGGGTTAAGAAATGTTATAGTTTGTTATTTTAGTTGACCAGGAACTTGAGTTATTAGCTTTATTGAACGATGTAAAGTATGTATACTCAGATTACTTAGGATTAAAAGTGGAGAAGAAATGAGTTGGCTTCTTCTTTTTTTTTTTTTTTTGGAGACAGGGTCTCACTCTGTGGTCCAGGCAGGTCCTGAACTCCCTATGTGGCCTGGGGTGGCCCAGAACACATGGCAATCCTTCTGTCTCAGCCTCTGGAGTGCTGGGATTATAGGCATGCTCTACCACTCCCGGTTTATGAGGTGCTGGGGAATTGAACTCGAGGCCTTGTCCTTGCTAGGCAGTCATCTAATCGCTGTGCTGTTGCTCCAGTCCCAAGAATTTGTATTTGTGACACATAATAAAGCTAGTTATTCATAGTCGGTAGTGTTACAGGAGGTCTGCATATTTTTAACCCAGTCTTAAAAGTCAGGAATAAAAAAAAGCTTCTATTATAAAAATTTTTTTTCTGTTTAAAGCATGTAAGTCATTGGGTGTGGTGGTCTATGCTGGTAATCCCATCTCTCAGGAGGCTGTGGCAGGAGGATTGAGAGCTCGCGGCCAGGCTGTTCTACATAGAAAATTAGAAGACAGCCTGGGGGCTGAAGATTAATGCTTGCCTAGCAAGGGTAAGGCCTAGGCTTGATTCCCCAGCACCACATAAACTGGTTATGGTGGCACACACCTGTAATCCCAGCACTTGGGAGACTGAGGCGGGAGGATTGCCATGAATTTGAGATTGGTCTGTTCTCCGTAGTGAGTTCAGAATCAGTCTGGGCTACAGAGAAAGACTCTGTCTCAAAAAAAAAAAAAAAAAGAAAAGAAAAGAAAAGAAAAAAAGAAAAGAAAGAGAAAGCCTGGGCTACAAAGTTCACCTTATATACAAAACAGTAGCAAACTATATAAAACTCCTTGCATATGTGAACCAAGTGATGATAGCAGCTATTTTTCTGGAGGATAGATGTTTAGATATTTATGACATGAAGTTTGTGGGTAACTTTGTATTTAGGTATTGATAGTATTTATTGTGTGCCTCTTATGTTTTAGGTACCATGCCAGATGCATTGTTTACATACCTCACAGTAGACAGTAGTTCATTGATTCAGTGAAAGTTATGTCAGACTGGGACAGGTACAGAGGTGAATGGGTCATCTGTGTTTCTAAGATACCAGGATTCCAAGTGTAATGGGGAAGGGAGAAATGCAGTTAGTGTAGACTGCTAGCACTAAGGAAAGTGCATGGCTGTCCTAGGTGGGCAGTGAAAAGAAAAAACAGCTTCACAAAAGCAGTAATCTTTAAGATCGTTAAGCTGGATCTTTTAGAATGGTAAGCTGCTTTTTGGTGAGATGATGGAAGAGAAAGATCTATACAGGAAAAAATTTGAAAAATACTTAGAAAAATATGGTTCATGGTGTCGTTCAAGAATTAGAGGGCTAATTGAACGTGAGGAAATAAATTTGGAGGGTTTTATAGTTGCAGAATAAACTAAGCTTGAAATAAATATAAGATTTTTAAAAATTGGATAATGGCAATATAAATAGAACAATTTGAATCCTGTGTACCTGTCAGCTTTAGTAGTTACTGACCACTTTTTTTTGTTTTTGTTTTTTTGTTTGTTTGTTTGTTTGTTTGTTTTTTGATACAGGGTCTCACTCTGTGGTCCAGGCTGGTCCTGAACTCACTTTGGAGCCCAGGCTGGCCTTGGACTCATGGCAGTCCTCCTGTCTCAGCCTCCCAAGTGCTGGGATTACAGGTGTGTGCCACCACGCCTAGCTTATGTGGTGCTGGGGAATCGAACTAGGGTACTTAGTGCTTGCTAGGCAAGCGCTTTAACCGCAGAGCCATTCCTCTGGCCCAGTGATCACTTTATATGACCAGTCTTTATCTATAATCCCCTCTTTCATTATCAGTGGTAGTCTTTTTTTTTGGGGGGGGATGATAAATGAGCTTTTCACTTAGCTACATCCTTAGCCCTTATAATTTTAAGATAGGGTCTTGCTAAGTTTACTTGGCTGCCCTTGAACTTGTAATTCTTCTATTTCAGCCTCCTGAGTAGGTGGGATTATAAGTTGTGTCATTGCATTTGTCAGTGGTAGACTTGTGAAGGGAATTAAAATGATTTCAGGGCTCGAAAATGGATAAACAAATGACTGATGGGAAAACCATGGGATAGACTTGAGCTTATTATGAGGAAGAATTCTTGGTGCTCAAGTCAGTAGTGATGACCATCTTGGGAGACAGGTAGCTGTGTTTTGTCTGGAGAGGACTGGAATGGCCTGTGAGATATAGTGGCTATCCATGTTTGCTTGTGTAATTTAAAGTCACAATTCAATTACTGAGTCAAGTCACCCATATTTCAAGTACTCAAGGCCACATACACCTGAAGGCTAGCAAATTGGACCAAATCACATAGGATCTTGTCATTCCAGAAAGTTCTTAACAGCGTTGGGCTAGATAGAGCTCTAGGATCCTTTCCTGAGTCTTCTTAAGGTCTTGATACATCTGGATCTGATCTGCTTGTGCGTGATTTCACGATTAAGCCCCTGATCTCTTCCTCTGGGTAAAACTACATGTGGGTAAGCTTTTTTTTTTCTGTAGTGTGTGCTAGAATATGATGAAAATAATTTAGATTACTTAAAATTTGGTAAGCACTTAATAATGTGCTCGACATTAAGTGTTTTTTTTTGTTTTTGCCAAGCTGTCTATATAGAATATTAATGTTCACAACACTGAGATTTAATTATTTATTTATTTTTTGAGACAGGTTCTCATTCTAGTCCACTCTGGTCCTGAGCTCACTGTGTAGTATTCCGGGCTAGCCTCAAAACTCAGTGGCAGTCCTCTTGCCACAGCCACTCCAACCTGAGTGCTGAGTGACAGGCATGTACCACCATGCCCAGCTAATTTTTATGTAGTGCTGAGGAATCAAACTTCAGGGCGTTGGGTATGCTAGGCAAGTGCTTTAACTGCTGATTTATATCCTTAGTCCCCTCCTTTTTTTAGGATAATATTTTGATTCCAATTTTGTAGATGTTGAAATTGAAACATGCAGAACTAAAGTCACAAAGTTAAAGCCAGAACTTGAAAGTGATCAGACAAGAATTTAAAATTGGGCAGTTTGTCAGAGAAATCAATTTAGTTTCTATATGGATGGTAGCTGTTTTTATTTATTTTGTGGTTTGTGTTCAGGATTGAGCATAGGGCCTTCACACTGAGCTACATTTGTAGCCATTTTTATTTGTGATTTTGAGATAGGGTCTCACTAGGTCACTAAATTGCCTAGGCCAGGCTTGAACTTGAAATATTTCTGCCTCAGCCTCTCAGCAAGCATGCCACCAGGCCCAGCTGCTTTTCCCCCCAGATTTAATTGATATGTATTAGTGCAAAACCTAAGGTTTACAATGAAGTTGAGGATTTTGTGCACATACGTATCTTGTTAAGGTGACAAAGACTTTTCCATTCTCCTTTTGTCCTGTCCCCCTACCCACTCCTTCCTCCCCACCCTACCCACCTGTTTCACTTTGTTTTTCATTTTAAGTTCCGTAAGAGTTGTGATCTGGGTCTAATATCAGAGCCAGCTGGTTTTAAAAGCAGTTTGTTTATCACTTTATTTATATATTTTTGAGACAGCAGTTCACTCTGTAGTCCAAGCTAGTCCTGAACTCACTGTGTAGTCCAGGCTGGCCTAGATGTCATGGCATTCCTTCTGCCTTGGCTTCCCAAGTGCTGGATTACAGGCATACTCTGCCATGTCCCACTTATTTGGTGCCAGGGAAGTTAACTCAGGGCCTTGTGCTTGCTAGACAAGCGTTTTAACTGTTGAGTTATGTTCCTAGCCTCTTAAAACCAGTTGTTTTAAAATAGAGCTTCTCCATGCTTATATGGCTATATTAATCTGGCAGTTCCCATTATTTAATGTTGCCAGCCCACCTCGGTTGGTTCCCTTTACTATGTTTGGGTTGTCGTGTCCTGCTGCCTAGTATCACCTGTCTTGACTCATCACTGAAGAGTTACTCAGTATGTATTAGGATTTCCTTTTCTAAGGATAATAGTAACAACGAACAGTGAAATGAGAAGAAAAAGCATGACTCACCTAAGTGAGTTAATTGTAAGAGCTGGTTTCAGTGTTGAGTTTTTAGCTAATTGTCTTTTCTCTTTAATACAAAGAAAAATTGAGCCAAGTGTAATGGTGCCTGCTGGTAATACCAGCGTTGTAGGAAGCAGAGGCAGAGGATCTCAAGGTCCAGCCAAGCCTGGACCACTTAATGAGACTTCTCCCCAAAAAAGGTGGGGATCTGCAGATGTTACTCATTGTAAAGGCCTTGGGTTCAATCGCTAGCACCACCACCAAAAAGGGAAAAAAGAGACAGAAATTGAAATAATTACACTTGTCAAAGTTCACAGAAACTATACTTATTAGATGATGAGATTGGTTGAGTTCAGGGTGGTGTGGCTGTAGTATATATATATATATGTGTATATATATATATATATATATTTATTTATTTATTGAGATCAGGACTTGTTCTGTAGTCCACGCTGGTTCTGAAATCAATATGTAGCCTCGACTGGCCTCAAATATAAGGCAGTCTTCCTGCTTCGGCCTTGCCAGTGCTAGGATTATAGCCAAGTGCCACCATGCCTGGCTTATGTTGTGCTGGAGAATTGAACCCAGGGCCTTGCTTGTTAAGTACTATAACCTCTGTGCTATTCTTCCAGCCCCTGTAATTATACCTTTTTTATTATTATGTATGCATGTATTTATATTTTTCATGGGAATTGAACCCAGTGGACTTCTACCAGGAAACTACATCTGCAACCTGTGTTCTACCCTTTTGAGGCAGGGTCTCGCTGTGTAGTCCAGGCTGGTCTGGAACTCACTGTAGTCTAGGCTGGCTTTGAGCTCAAGGCAATCGTCCTCCTTCATCCTCTGAGTTGTGGGAGCATGTGCTACCACACCCAGTTAATGTGATGCTGGGGAATCAAATTCATGACTTTGAGCATGCTAGGCAAATGCTCTAACAGCTGTTCTATTCCTTCAGCCCTCCTATGTATTTTTTGGAGGCAGGGTCTTACTTGGTAGGACAGCCTGGTCCTGAACTCACTGTACAGCCAAGGCCAGCCTTGGACTCAGGACAGTCTTCCTGCCTCAGGCTCCTCAGTGCTAGGATTACACCACCACACCCAGCACACCTGGCTTTACTTGGTTTACGTGGTGTTGAAGAGTCAAACTCAAGAGTCTTGGGCTTGCAAGTTAAGTGCTTTAACCACTGTGCCTTTCCTCTGGCTCCAGCCCTCCTGGAGACAGGGTCTTGTTCTGTAACCCAGGCTGGTCCTGAACTCACTATGGAGCCGAGGCTGGCCTTGGACTCACTGTGGTCCTCCTGTCTCAGCCTCCCAGTTGCTGGAATTACAGGCGCCTCACGCCTGGTTTATGTGTTGTTGCGGAATTGAACTTGGTACTTAGCGCTTGCAAAGCAAGTCCTTTAACTGCTGAGCCATTCCTCCAGCCCTCTATTTATTATTCTGTTCTTGAGACAAGATGTTGCTATGCAGTCTAAACTGGTCCTGGACTCAATGTGTACCCCAGGCTGGCATGGAATTCATGGTAATCCTCCTGCCCCATCCTCCAGAGTGTTGGGATTTCAGGCGTTTGCCACAATACCTGGCTAAGTTTTGTTTGGTACTGAGAAATTGACTCTAGGGCACATGGTAGGCAAGCATTCTCATCACTTAGTTATACTCCCAGCTACCCATTTTTATTTTGAGGCAGTGTCTTAACTATGTTGCTTGGGCTAGGCTCAAACTTGGAAACTTTCTACCTCAGTATCCTGTCTTTATAATCAGTTCCTTTAATTAATTAATTTGTTGTGACTATGTTTTTGTCTGGTATCTGGTCACCTAGTTTGTACTACCTGCTTCCTTATTCCGAGTGATGCTTTCCTGTACCTTGTAAATTTTTTGTTAAAAATACTTTAGTATTATAGCAACCCCGGGAGTTTGTTGGGTGGTTATTGTAACTCATGACTCAGGTCATGACGGAGATAAAATCAAGAAACGAGTCCTTAGGTAGATTTGCTATTACACAAGCAAAAGTGCTAGTCATAGTCAATAGGCAGTGACAGTAGAACCTTTTTTTTTTTTTTTGAGACAGGGTCTTGCTCCGTAGCCTAATGGGTCCTGAAAGCAGTATGTAGCCCAGGCTGACCTTGGACTCAAGGCAATCCTTCTGCCTCAGCCTCCTGAGTGCTTGGATTACAGGTATTTGCCACCACGCCCAGCTTTCTGTGATGATGGGGAATGGAGCTCAGGGCCTTGTGCTTGTTGTGCCATTCCTTCAGACCCCCACTTTTTTGAGGTAGGATCTTGCTCTGTAGTCCAGGCTGGGCCTGAACTCATTATGTAGACCAGCCTGGCCTCTACCTCAATAGCTGCCCTCCACCTCAGCCTCCCTACACGTGGGCTTACAGGTGTTACTTTATGTGGTGCTGGGGAATGAACCGCTGAGGGCCTTGTGCATCCTAGGCAAGAACTTTAGACACTGAGCTATGCCTCCAGGCTCTGGGCAGTCTTACCTTCTGGGACTTACATGTGTGTGTTTTCTCTGGCCCATGAATGTTTCTTCCTTTTTAATTTAGTAACTAACTGGTTGACTTGGTTGAGGTCTGTCTTTCTCCTTGCATTGTAAACCTCTGATGCTGGTCTTCCTGTGCTGCAGTTTTTGAGTTTGCCCACAGGTCTCCTGAATTATAATGATTTGTCTCTTTTTTACCTCACTGTGCTCTTAAACTACTAATTGCTGCCTGATTGTTATACTATTTTTTGTTTTGTTTTGTTCTTTTTTTGAGACAGGTCTTGCTCTGTAGCCCATGCTGGTCCTGGACTCGTAGCCCAGACTGTCCTTGAATCTAATGGCAATCCTCCAGCCTCAGCCTGCCAAGTGCTGGGATTATAGGCATATACTACCACTCCCAGTTTTATGTGGTGCTGGGATCACTGCCCCATTCCTCCCACCCTTGTTACATTGTTTTTAATGATGCCGTGGGCCATAAATTTCTCTACAGGTTGATTTGTTCAAATTTGGGTTCTTTTGTGACAGGTGTCATTCTGTAGTCCAGGCTGGTCCTGAATTCACTATCTAGGCCAGGCTGACCTCCAACTGAGAGCAATCCTGCTTCAGCCTCTCAAGGGCTGAGATTACAGGCATGTGTCGCTGTGCTTGGTTTATGTGGTACTGGGGAATTGAACTCAGGGCCTTGTCCTTGCTAGTCTAGTGCTGTAACTGCTCTGACATTCATCCAGATCAAATTTGCTCTTTTTTGAATGGTTTGTTCCTGAAGTCAGCATCTGAGATTTGTTTTGATTTCAGGAGAACTGTCTCAGTTGTGTTTCCTTGGTTCTGGCTACAAAAGTAGCCAACCTGCAAGAACTCGTATCAGTGAATCTACTATTCTCCTATCAAGTTCCTTTGACCACATGCTACACTTTTAAGAGGACCCTAGATCACAAAGTTCCCTACAATCTGTTACAAATAAAGTTCCTTTGGGAATACGTTCTTAGCCCCCCCATTGTGGTAAAATAAAAATGACATATAGTTCATTTTAAATTATATTAAGTGGCATTAAGTACACTCATGTTGTTGGGCCACTACATCTGCATTAATTGTTACAGTGTTTTTATTATCCTAAAAGAAAACTTCTCTGTTCACTTAGCAGTTGGTCCTCATTCTGTCCACCTCTGGCCGTTTGGAAAATACCTTTCGGTGCCTGTCATTCAACTACTCTAGGTATAAGTAAAATCATGCAGTACTTGTCTTTTGGGTCTAGCAAGCCCAAGGCCCTGAGTTTGATTCTCTAGCACCACATAAGCTGGGCAGCTATAATCCTAGTACTTGGGAGACTGAGTGAGGCAGGAGGATTGCCATGAGTTTGAGGCCAGCCTAGGCTACAGAGTTAAGTAACCTAATCTCAGAGGGGAGACTCTGTCTCAGAAAAAAAAAAAAAGACATGACTATAATCAATAAAAAAGATAGTGTTTTATATATTGGTGGTGATGGGACTTGAACCATAGGAGCTTAATCATACTGAGCTTAATCCCAGCTCCTCACCTTTTTATTTCTAGACAGAGTCTTTCTCAGTTTCCCAGACTGGGCCTGAATTTGAGATTTTCTTGTCTCAGTCTTTCATTTCAGAGTGCTGGATTTGTAGGCATGCTCTCCATGTTCATGCCCAGGTTTTTCTTTTAAATAGCTTTGTAGAGAGGTTATAAGAGTTAAAAGACACTTGACGGTGTTTGTCCAAGGTTTTGCAACTGGCTTTCAGCACCACTAAGTTAAAGTACTCCTTCTAAGTGATACTTAGCACTCTAAACCTTTGAGTACAGACTGTGAATAAATAGAAAAACAAGAAAAACCCAAACCTGGCTGGTGTGATGGTGCACACCTATGATCCCAGTACACTGGAAGGCTAGGGCAGGAGGATTCTAAGTTTGAGCCCAGGCTCGACACCTTTTTGAGACCAGGCTGGGAATGTAGCTCAGTGATTAGAGAATTTACTAGCATGTGCAAGGCCCTGGATTAGATCCGTGGGTTTAATAACAGCCTGGGCTTCATAATGGGTTCAGGACCAGCCTGGACTAAATAGAGCTATAGATCCTGTCTTAAAAACAAACAAAAAACCAGGGTTGAGGATATAGTCTCCGGTTGAAGGCTCAGTATGGAAGAATATGACAAATGTAAATTCATATGATGTTTGGAAAAATGTAAATTCTGTTAGTTATGAAATTGAAGGTGTGCGGACGCTTTGTTCCTTGTGGTGTAGCTTCGGAGGCAGCATAACCTAGAAATAAAGCCTGGATATGGACTCAGATAAATGTGGTTTCCTTATCAGGTGTGTTGCTTGTGAGCTGTAGAATTTTGGTCAAAAGTTAACTGCTAAAGTTCAGATGCTTCAAATGCAAAGCAGGGTGATAGGTTAGGGCATAACACTCAAAACGCCTACCGTAGTATTTGGTTCATAGTTCTGCAAATGATAAATTATTCAAATTCTTTGCGTTTTAAGAATTTTCCTCTTAGCACTGTGTGAGGCAAAGAGTTGGAGGATGAAAATGTTAGAAATGAACAAATCATTCGGTGTGAATATTTTCTAGATGAGGGAAGGTGAGGAAGGTTAACAGAATGGGAAACTCCATCGGGACTGGCCCCAGAGCTAAAACTAGTGTTACTCTATTTAGAATGATACCAGTCGTAGCACTAGACTTTTGGGCCTTAAATTATGCTTTTCTTTTTAGTATTTTTGTTTTGAGTATGTGATTATTGTATTAAGTAGTCCTAATATCCTAGAGTGGCAAGTGTTTATAAAATACACCATATGTTACTTTCTTTTAAGACAGAGTCTCTCTCTCTCTCTCTCTCTCTCTCTCTCTCTCTCTCTCTCTCTCTTGCTCTCTCTCGCTCTCTCGCGCTCGCTCTCTCTCTCTCTCTCTCTCTCTCTCTCTCTCTCTCTCTCAGGCTGGTCCTGAACTCACTATGGATCGCAGGCTGGCCTTGGGGTTTATGTGGTGCTGGGGAATAGAACTCGGGTACATAGCCCTTGATGATTTAGGGCTTGCTAAGCAAGTGCTTTAACTGCTTAGCCATTTCTCCAGCCCCAACATTTCACTTTTTAAATGATGTTACTACTATGGAACCACCTCTTTTTCAGTAGAGTAAGTGCTATAATCAGTTGTCTTTGTCTACAAGTTACACATTTTGCAGATCCATTTACCCCTGGACGGGGGGGGGGGGGGGGGGCGGTTTCTGGGGCCAGTCTCCATGTAGTTTCCCAAACTGTTAACCTTCCTCACCTTCTTATCTAGAAAATAATCACACCGAATGATTTGTTCATAATCTAACATTTTGATCCTGCAGCTCTTTGCCTCACACGCAGTACTAAGACGAAAATTCTTAAAACCCAAGGAATATGAATAATTGATGAATAATTTGTACTAAACATGCACAGAAATTTTTTGTCATTTCCTAAACACTGCAGTATAATAGCAGCTATTTATCTGACATTTACATTCCATTAGATATTTTAAGTAATCTAGAGGTACATAGGTTACAATGCCATTTTTATATCATTTTAAGAGACTTGGGCATCCTTTGATTACGGTATCAGCAGGCATCCTGGAAGTAATTTTCCAGGTTACCAAGGGTCAGCAGTATTACTTTGTAATTACGTTCACTTGAAAATAGAGGTCACCTTATAAGGTATCTTTGACGTTGATTTTTTTGTGTCCTGCATCTTTTCTGAGGGAGGGAGTTGGCAAGGAAAGGCAGTAGTTACACAGATTCTGACAGAAGTGCATCTTAGAGATGAAAGTGCTCTGAACCAGTCAACCTGTTTTCAGTAGTTTTCCTGCAGGTACAATCATATTAGCTGTTTTTAAAGGCTTGGAGGGAAAGTATGGGAGGTGACCTAGTGCCAGTGAAATATATTAATTAAATCAGAAGTAGAATCTATTCCTAAACAGCTCTTTATAACAGTGAATGGATTACCTTTTGTTTAATGTTATTTTTTTTTTCTTCTAGTAGGCTGTCTTTGTTTTTTTTGTTTTGTTCTGTAAGAGATTCTCTCTGTTGTTCAGGCTGGTTCTGAACTCCCTGTGTAGCCCAGGTTTCCTTGAACTCATCGCAGTGCTCTTGTCTCAGCCTCCCAGAGTGCTGAAAATATAGGCATGTGTTACCGTTGTAGCTAACTTTTATGTGTGCTGGGGAAACCAACCCAGGTGTTACTACTTGCTAGACTATATAACTACTGAGCTGTACCTCCAGTCCTTTTTATTTCATTTATTTGAGGGTTTGTTTTTTTTGGGAGGTGGAGGGTAGAGAGGTAGTACTGGAGATTGAACCCAGGGAAGCCTGAGCTTAAATCTCCAGCCTTTTAAATTTGTTGACCTTCTTTGTAGTCCTGGCTAATTCTGAACTCACTGTGTAACCCAGGCTGACCACAAACTCATGGCAGTATTCCTGCCTCAGCCTACCAAGTGCTGAGATAAGTGTGTACTACCATACCTGGTTTATGTGGTGCTGGGGGATTGAACCCTGGGCCTTCTTTAACTGTTTAGCTCTGTCTCTAGCCCTTGACTTACTTTTTAGTATATGTGCTGCTGAAGTGAGCACATTTGACTTATTTTTTGAAGCAGGGTCTTGATAAGTTGCCCAGGCAGGCCTGGGTCTTGCCAGTCCTCTTGCCCCCAGCTTTCAAGTAAATAGGATAGCAAGTAAATTGGATTACATGCATATGCTAACAAGATTGGCTCTTTTATTCATTTTTATTTATTGATTGATTGAGACAGGGTCTGACTGAATAGCCCAGATTGGCCTTAGACTCCTGAATACTGGGGTTATAGTTGTGTACTACCAGTCTGGCTTATATAATGCTGGGAATTTGAACCCAGGGCCTTTCACTTGGTAGGCAGGCACTCTAAGCACTGAACTGCACCCCTTTCCACATCTCCATGACCCCGTTCTCTTTTGAATCTGTGGGCCAGCAGAGGGCAGATAGAGCCGGTACCTAGATAGCCCTCAGACTCAAAAGAAGATGAGCCTTTAGCCTAGAGAGCTTGTCCTTTATTTGAATGGGATTATAAGGTGTTATAAATTTAGGAATTTTTTCATATTTAGCCTGTTGAATTTAATAAAAAATAATATTTAATCTTTTCAGAGGTCGAAACAGTAGCAAAGGACTGCCTCAGTCTACGGTAAGTAACTTTAATATTACTTGAAAAATCAGCTAAAACCTGAGTTCTTACCATAGACCAATATTAAGTCAAAAACTTCTCTTGAATTTTATTGCATATAACCCATATATAGACGAGAGTGTAGTGTAAAATTGTCAGTTGTACATTATTTTGGAGGTGATATAAAATGTAAACTTATAAATCTTTTTGTTATGAAAAAGTAATTTCTCTTGAAAATGACAAAAAGGCAAATCTAAATGAGTACTGTTCAGAAAATGAATAGAACATCAGGATTTGAGTTTGCAAAATTTTTTGGGCTTTTAATTTTGAATTATGTGCTGTCCCCCTTTATTATTTTTAATTCTCTTCATTTTTCTCATTTGGAAAGGGCTTTCTTGTTGGTCAGTTTGTTTTTTGAAACTGCTTTGTAGTCTAGGCTGGTCCTGAACCCACTGTGTAGCTTAGGCCAGCCTTAAACTCCCAGCAATCCTCCTGCCTCAGCCTCCCAAGTCCGCATTAAAGGCTGGAGCCACCATGCCTGCCAAATTTTTATATGTTGCTGGGGATTTGAACTGAGGGCCTTGTGCATATGTGGCCATACCCTCAGCCTGTGCCTTCTGGGTTTAGATGTTGGAAACTTAACAGTGAAATTGAAATGGATATGCAGGACATAAATTAGGGGTAAGTTTTACATGACTGGTGAATGGGAAGCTATTAGTGACTTTTTTTTTTCATACTAGGGTTTGAACCAAGGGCTTTCATCCTGAGATACCCCCTCAGTCCCTTTTCATTGTCTGTTTGAGACAGGATCTTGCTAAGTCACTAAGTTGCCCAGTCTGATCTTGAACTTGTAACCCTCCTGCCTTAGCCTCCCGGAGTACTGGGATTACAGGTCTGTAAAACTGACTGGGTCCTTAGTGTTATGGAGACGTACTTATTTAAGTACTAGCATTGAATCAGTCAGTGCTTAGAGAAGCTAACCAGGCTAGCCTACTCCCTACCTTGTTTATTTATTAAGATGTAATTCACCCATTTTAGAATAGAGGTCTGTGAAGTTTTTTTTTTGTTTGTTTGGAGGAGAGCAGCGCTAGAGGTGGAACCCAGTGCCTGTCTACCAATTGATCTATACGGCAGTCGGGACAGAAAAGTTTATCATTCACTAGAATTTTTCATGTTCCTTTGAGTGAATACTCATTCCCTACTCATTGATATGCCATATGCTTGAAAAGTTTTGTCTTTCCTCTTATATTGAGTTTTGCTTTTCATATTCTTTTAATAATGCATAGGCTTATTATTAGTAATTGATATGGGTGGTTTCACTGTTAAAAACCTTCGCTAAGGAAGAAAAAAGACTTGTAAGTAAAATCCTCAATATATGTATGATGTTATAAACCTAAGTATTTTATTAAAAATATATGCATAAGTAGAAATACTAATTGGTAATAATACTTTTTTAACATTTCAGATTTCTTTTGATGGAATCTATGCAAATATGAGGATGGTTCATATACTTACATCAGTTGTTGTAAGTTATCAGTTTTTTGGGGAAAAATTTTTCAGGGGTGGAATAAAACCTAATTTCATGGAGATAAAGTATAATGATGCTTCTCAAAGCAACATTTGGTAGGTCCTGTTTAATCAAGATAATTTGGAAAAAATACATTAGAACTCCTTGTCTGAGCTATTGTAGCTCACTGTAGTCATATTTTTATTAACTCTTCAATATAGAAAATTTCAGTTTTCTTTTGTGTGATATTGTGTGTCATTTGATACAAGTGGGATCAAAAGTGTTACTTTTTGTTTATTTGCAGTTTGGAGATTGAGTTGTTTAGTATTTAAATTTATACTATAAACTCGCAGAGTTTCCTGAGGAATTTTCAAGGTTCTGTGTAATATTACTGTTTCAGATTTCTTGTTAGTAAGTACTTAAAATGAATAAAGCCTGATGAAAAAATGATGAAAAATTCCTGATATTGGGGCTGTCTGTTGTTTCCTTGAATAATTAATTATGTATTTTTAGGGATCCAAATGTGAAGTACAAGTGAAAAATGGAGGTATATATGAAGGCGTGTTTAAAACATACAGTCCTAAGGTAAATCTTCCTGTTTCCTAATGTAATTCAACTACTGTATATTCATATCTCTTTCAGAACAGTGTCTGTTAATTTCTGATTGAGCAGTTTAGAGTTATGAGCAGAGTATATTTGTTATTGGTAAATTAATGCTATATATACATACATACATATATATTTGTGGGTAAAAGAACATTTTCAACAAGATGGCATGGTTCACATCTGTAATCTCAGCACTTAGCTGAGACAAAAGGTTTATAAATTCAAAACCAGCAGAGACAGCTTAGTTTATGTGGTGCTGGGGATTTAAACCCAGAGTATTGTGCTTGCTAGGCAAGTGCTTTAACCACTGCTGTTTCTCCAGCCTTCAAAACTGCTTTGATTTTTTTCTTGTGCTCGAAATACTTATTATTTGGCTGGTTTGTAGAAATAGAATTTCTTGATTTATTTACTTATTTTAATATTTTATCTATTTTTCAATCATTGTGAACTAGAAGAGAGGGCTGCTAATTTTCTTTCTTTTAATAAGAATTAATGTACATAAAACACAACATAATGATAATGACCAAATACTATATTTGGGGGATTTTGAATGATGATGAATAGATAAAAGTCACATTTCTGAAAAAGGCATTATTAGCAGGTTCTTTTACAGTTTTCTTTGCCAACCTATCATCCTAGCACTGTTAGAGCCTGAGGCAGGAGAATAGTAAGTTTGAGACCTGCCTTTGTAATTTAGCAACTTGGTAAGATCCTGTCTTAAAAAATGAGATGGGGATGTAGCTCAGCATGACTGCTCTGGGTTCAAGCCCCAGTACTGCCCCCCCCCCCCAAAAAAAAAAGCATCTCGAGGTAAAGTATTTTTATAAGTGATTTTCGTGTGTTTTCATGTTTTTCATTTTAGTGTGATTTGGTACTTGACGCTGCGCATGAGAAAAGTACAGAATCGAGTTCGGGGCCAAAACGTGAAGAAATAATGGAGAGTATTTTGTTCAAATGTTCAGACTTTGTCGTGGTACAGTTCAGAGATATGGACTCCAGTTACGCAAGAAGAGGTGGGCTGTGGTCTGCTATACCTTGTGGTTTCTAAGATTGATGCAAGTAATGATTCTTCACAGTGATTATGTATAGAGTTCGTTTTTGGTATTGTTTTTAAAGATATGTGTGCTTTCTAGAATAACATGATTACAGCAGGGTTAATTGTAGAAAAGAATTTTAATGTGACTTTTGGGGCATATTTAAAACTTTAGAGAAATATTTCTTGGCACTGTCACTAGCATAAGTAATGAGGTTTGTGTTATATTAAAAATAATTTAAGAATAGAGGAATAGAACAGCAGTTACGAGCACTTGCCTAGCAGTAGCAAGCACAAGGCTCTGAGTTCAGATCCCCAGCATCACACATGCCAGGTATGCTGGTGCAACCCTCTAATCTGAGGATTTGGGAGATTGAGGGGCTAGTCTGAACCCTATAGTGAACTACAGAGTGGACTACAGAGTGAGACTCAGTCTCAAGGGAAAAAAAAGTTCATAAAGAATTTTCTGTGGTTTGATTGTCAAGACTACTTAACTCAGTTGAAATATGAGTCCCATTTGTTGTATAGGTTTGGTTTTTATATGGGAAGAAGTCAAAGCATAGGACTAAGGCAGGAAGGTAGAGAGCTGTAGACAGGCCTGCCTTGAGCTCACCACATTCCTCCTGCCTCAGCTTTCTAAATGCTGGAATTACAGGTTTATGACACCATGCCCAGTCTATGTGGTGCTGGGGAATTGAACTCAGGGCCTTGGGTTGCTAAGCAAGTGCTATTACCACTGTGCTGTTCCTCCAGCCTTATATTGTTGTGTATTAAAACTTAATCTGTTTCAAATGTTCATTGAGGAAGAGCATACAGGAATTTCTGTTCTTCATTTAGAGAGCATACTGTTCAGTGTTGAATAACGTGGGAAAAGGTACTTCTGAGCAACTTGGTGCAAAAATTCTGTATGCTGGAACTTAAGATGAAAGACAAAGTGAAAGAGGGGGGTAGGGTGGAGGAGGAGGAAGGATGGGGTGGGTAGGGGGAGGGACAAATGGAGAGTGGGAAAGCCTTTGTCACCTTTACAAGATACGTTTGTGCACAAAATGCTCAACTTCATTGTAAACCTTGATTTTTACACGTATACATATCAATAAAATGGGAGAAAATTTCTATATGCATATTAGGTTCTGGAGTCACGTATGTAATTTCATTGCAGACTGTAGTCCATTTCATAGCCTGGCGTGGTGGCAGAGGCGGTAATCCCAGCAGTTTGGGATGAACTGCTGGAAGATCTTAAGCTCAGGCCCAGCCTGGCCAATTTTATTTTATTTTTCCAAATAATGTCTAGAATTTATAGTAGTACATTAATGTTGATTTCTTAGGTGTTTTTTTTTTTACATATCACCTTCTCAACCTTTCTCCCCTCCCAGTCTTTCTTTCCAAAGAGTCCATCTTCTTACTTTCTTTCATATGTCTTACATATTTTATGGTTTAATTTTCCCATATTAAAGAAACCATATGATGTTTAACTTTGTGGGTCTGATTCATTTTGCTGAACATAATGTTCTTCAGGTGTATCTGTTGACCTATAAAATGGCCCAAATTTGTCATTGTTTATGGCAGAGTAATACTCAGTTGTGTATATATGCCACATCTTTTACCTAGTCATCTGTACTCAGCCATATTGGCTTTTTTCAAGATTTGACTGCTATAAATTGTCCAGCCTGGGCAGTTCAGCAAATTAGTTAAATCCTGTCTGAGAAACAAAAATGAGCTGGGATGTGGCTCAATATAAAGGTTTGGGCTCAATCCACACACACACAGAAAAAATGTTTACAATTTGATTTTCATGGTTTGGTCTGTGCAAAGTTGATTTTGTTGGCTGATTGTTGTGTAGAGCTGTGAGTCATGAAGTCAAGCGTTTCAGTCTCAACATTCTCCCTGTTAGCTTGTTCTGTCTCAGCCTCCCATATGGCTGGGATTACAGGCCCACTGCGTGCGCGTGCCTGGAGTGGCTTTGTTTGTGAGTTTTGAGTATCTGGGCTTAGTTTTTCTTGACTCACAGCAGTGTCTTTTCTGTCTCAGAATTGAGAGTTATCTTAAATAGTCTTTGCTGTTGTCATATGATATTTTATTTCTACACATCTTAAATGGACAGATTGATTTTAGAGTGATAAAAATGAAAATAGTGATGTGACATTGAGTTTCCTAAAAGAGTGAGAAAATGCATTTCCTTTCTGAGCTTCTGTCTTAAAGAATCTTCTGTAATGTTTCTGTCAAATCTTAGCACTGGTGATGTAGCACAGTGGTAGAGTACACAAGGTTGTGGGTTCAGTGCCTACTACTGAAGGGAAAAAAAAAAGTCAGCAAAACCTTGAAGTTGCTATTGTTTTTATTGTTCGTTTTTGAGACCGGTTCTCGTTCTGTAGTACAGGCTGGTCTTGAACTTGCTGTGTAGCCCACGCTAGCCTGGGACTCATGGAGATCCTCATGCTTCAGCCTTTTGAGTGCTAGGATTACAGACGTGCACTACTGTGCCTGGTTTATGTGGTGCTGGGGAATTGATCTATGGCCTTGTACTTGCCAGGCAAGTACTGTAGCTACTGTGTGATGTTCTGCAACCATTCATATATTTTTAAATTTAGTCATCACAGGTTCTTTCTCAAATCAATATGATTATCATCTACATGTTGTGGGAATAGATATTTTAAGTAGTTTGGTTAAGTGAAGACACAAACCAGTTCGTTAACCTCAATTTGTGTCCTTAGTGTTATCACCATGAAAATTACATGGTATGATTCATTGTTGTGTTGAGCTATTTTGATAATTAATCTGTATTAACATGAAAGGATTGCCCTATAAAGCCAAAAGTTAAAATCTCAAGCAATATGAGATGCAGATTGTTACATTATTCACTATTCTTTGCTGTTTTAATTCTGAGACATTCTTACTATGTAGCTCAGGCTGACCTGAAATTCATAGGGTTCAACCTAGAGGCACTCCTGGGTAAGGTCATTTTATCATCGTCCTCTTTTTTCTTTTTCGGTGCTGTTAACCAAACCCAGAGATTCACACATGCTAAGCAAATACTGTACCAAGGAGCTACATTTCCAGCCTGATTTAGGGGAAAATCTAAAGATTGTAAGGTTGATGAAGACCTTGGTGCTGTCTTCATTAATTAAAAAATTGTTAAGTTTTACTTTGCATCTACACAAATGAATAGAAGGCCTGAAATACTATCTTGTTTATATGGTGAATAAGTTTTATTTGCTTTTTGAATATTATGTGCCAGTTTGATTTGTGACCAAATGAAATTAGCATATCTTTTTTTTTTTTCTTGGAGACAGGGTCTTGTTCTGTAATTCATGCTGGTCCTAAACTCATTATGTAGTCCACACTATCCTTAGACTCAAAGCAGTCCTCCTGCCTCAGCCTCCCAAGTCTGAGATTATGGGCTAGTGCCACCACACCTAGTTATATGCGATGCTGGGGAATTTAATTCAGAGTCTTGTGCTTGCCAGGCATGTTCTTTAACTACCGTGCCATTCCTCTAATATGAAAGCAGCGTATCTTCTCACCAATTGTGAATCTCTTTGGCATATACATTATTAGAAGAGGCCATCACATTATCATTGGAAAGTTAGTTTCTGATGTGGACTGGGCCACAGCTCAATAGTCAAAGTGCTTGCCTAGCAGCCTATAGAAGATTAGCTGGCTGTGGTGGCACATACCTGTATTTCCAGACTCTGAAGGCTGACATAGTAGGATTGCCTTGAGTTTGAGGCCAGCGTAGGCTGCAAAGTGAGTTCAGGACCAACCTGGACTTAGGAGTGAGACCCTGTCTCCAAAAAGTAGTAGTTTGTGTTTTATTCTTTATTTTAATTCCAGTACAGACAAATTTGAGGTGGTGTCATTTTCTCCTCTTCATTTTGCTTCTTCAGCTTTTTAGGATACTGGCTGCCTTTGTCTCTGTATCTCTTTACTTTGAATTGGTTTGTTATCTCTCATTTCTGCTTGTACTTGACTTAATCTCTTCCAGTGTCCATGTCTCATCTACTTTTTTTTTGTTCTTTCTTCTTATGCTTTTTTTGTTGTTGTTATTTGTAAACAGAAGGAAGTCAAAGTGTAATGTATAATTAGCAGTGGGAAATAAAATCCTGAAGACTTGTATCCTGGTGTTTCAGTGCAGTTGACTGTGTGTTATGATAGGGCAGGGATGCATGATCCAGAGAGTGTTCTCTTCTGAAGGGGGTGTCAGATTCCAAGGAAGAGACAGATCACAGAGCAAGATAAAGCTTGGGTTAGCCTTGTATCCTGAGGAGTCTGACCATAATCTTGTTGACTCATGGGAAGTGCTGTACTGGAGCAAGCAGGCTGTATCCCTGTTAATGAGTAGGCACATTTTCCCTCCAGGAGCATGGTAGGCCCTACAGAGAGGCTGGAAGTGCTAAATTTGGATAGGCAAGCACCCCTAAAGCTGAGTGAGGGATCAGGATCCACATTCTGTCCTTCCTTATACCTTGAGGTAGGTAGGTAGGTGGGGTGGGGGGGGGGGGGATGTGCAAGTTGTCCTGTGGCTGAAAAGGGGCAAAAAAGGAGGTGTGCTTAGGCTGTGAACTTTGAGAGTAGCCATTCTGGTGAGGTAACTGGAAGTGATTCGGGAGTGAGTGATACAGTGCCCTTCTGATAAAACTGATCCCGTACAAAGTTGACTACTCTGCTTTGCTATGGATTGCTGAGAGGTAGGTATTGTCCATGCTGGCCGTGTTGTAAGTAGAGACAAGTATGCGAAGAGGCCAGTTTGGAGATGGTGCTGAGATGAAGGTTCTCCAAACCAAACAGCAAGAACAGGTAGAAGAGCCAGACCTTGTGGTGCAGAGATGTAATCCTAGTACTTGGGAGGCTGAAGCAGGATCACCACTAAATTTGAGGCTTCTTGGGCTGCATAGTGAGTTAAAGACTAGTGTGGATGATATGGTGAGACACTGTCTCAAAAAGAGAACAAGAAAAATATAAAAAGGAAATTGATTTACCTCACTAGTAATCAGAGAGATAAAATTTTAAGCAGTGGAATTTGATTTTTCATCTCTCAATTTGCCCACTGAAAAATGTGAGTGAGAAAGATCATAAAACCACCTGGTATTAGGGAGAACAGGCACTTAACATTCTGCAGTGGGATGTTTAAGTAAAAACAGGTAGTTATGGCGGGTGTATGTACAGGGCCTTTGCACTGAACTATATTCTCAGGCCTTCATTAGTTGATTAATTTCAGTACTGGGGTTGAACCTAGGGCCTTCATGTTGAACTTATGTCCATAGCACTTTTTATTTTTGAGAACAGGACCTTACTGAATTGCGCAGACCAGGCTCAAATTTGTTTCTCCTGTCTCAGACATACAGCATTTGTGACCTCTTGAGTGGATAGGTGATTCAAATGAGTCCAGGTCATTTTTTTTGCTGAGACAGCTTGCCTGGCAGTATTTTGTAGTGGTGATATGCCAGTTACTGTCTGTTTTTTTTTCCCCCCTCTCTTTCCTTGCACAGTCTCAATGGAGTGTTAGGGATAGCAGATATGTTAAAACCAGTAGCACTAGGCAATGCATGAGAGTGGATAAATTGTCTCAGTTTGCATTTCTGTTTTAACTGTGAATGAAGTTTTAGTTGCTTTTCTACCCAGATTAATCCTGGTAGTGTATTAAGTGAGCATGTACACTCAAACAGTTGTTCTTCTGATTTATATTGGGAAAGAATTTAGTCAGATGTGTGAAATGCCTTGTTTGCTGGGGAAAGCATGTTTGAACAGGTGTCAGAATTGAAATCCATTTCACTTTAATAACCTGTTACTGAACATTTTTTTGCTATGTGTTTGAGAGTACCTTGTAAGAAGACTTCTGTACCTGGCTGATGATGGTGTTGACATGTTAGCCCCCAAATTCTGTCTTTTGACTCCTAAACATTTCTGAATTTACTTTTTAAATTTTTGCCTTAGCTTTTGTGCAGAATCACTTTTTATTCCCTTTCCTATTTCTCTTTAAATTTTGTGCTGAAAACTATACTTTTGATTAAAGAGTAACTTGGTTAATTTCAGATGTCATCTTTGCTAGAACTTCTTTTGGTCTTACCTGGAGATAGTACAGGAAATCTAGGATGGTGTGGAATCTTTTTGTGTGGGGGTGTATTGGTGCTTTACACTAGGTTCTGGGAATAGAACCCAGAGCCTTTGTATTGAGCTACATCTCTAGCCCTTTTTTGTTTTGACTCAGGGTCTTGATAAGTTGAGGAGGGCTAGGTGATGTTGATTCTAACTAAGTAAAAGATAATTGTCTTTATTAAAAGGAAATTCAAAAGCTGGAAGTATTTCAGAGCTCAAAATGTTTTATTTCTATACTGTTGTTTTATGACCTAACAATGAAGAATAATTTTAGTATTTCTTTTTTTTCTTGATTTTTTTTTTTTTTTTGGAAATTGAATAAATGTACTTTTCAAATTTTATTCTTGTCTGTCTGTCTGCTTAGATAGGGTGTCACTCTGTAGTCCTGGCTCATTCTGAACTCACTATGTATCCCAGACTGGTCTTGAAGTCACAGCAACCCTCCTGCCTCAGCCTCTTAGTGCTGACATTACTGGGTGTGTGCCATCACTCTTGTTTTATGTGGTGCTGGGAAATCGAACCTAGGGCCTTGCAGTTGCTAGACAAGCACTCTAACTGTTGTGCTATTCCTCCAGCCTTACTTTTTTTTTTTAAATCTTTCTTGAGACAGAGTCTCGCTCTGTATCCAGTTTGGTGTCTATTTCTGAACTCACTACGTAGCCCAGGCTGGCGTGGAACTCGGCAGTCTTTCTGCCTCAGCCTCCTGAGTGCTGGTGTTACAGGCATATGCCACTACGCCTGGCTTTATGCTGTGCTGGGGAATCAAACTTAGGTATTTATCGCTTGCTAGGGGAGCACTTTAACCACTCTATTCCTCCAGCTCCACCCCCCAATTTTAAACAGTATATATTTGTGATTCATAATAATTACATTCAACTTAAGGAATTTGTGCATGGTCATGTCACATGTTGTTCACTTTGACTTCCCTTCCCACCCCCTAACCCCATCTCTTTCTCCCGTCACAAAAATCTTTGTTTTCTTCCATCATTCTTTAGTTTTTTTTAATTTTTTTATAGTTTGGTTTTCTCATACTAGAAAAACCATAAGATATTTAAACCTTCTTTGATTCGTTTTGCTAAGCATAATGATCTCAAGGTGCATCTAGATTTTCCTGCAAGTGACTCATTTATCTTTATGGCAGAATAGTGCTTCATTTTATATATATATGACATCTTTATCCACTCATCTGTTAATGGACTTGCAGGCTGCTTCCAGAATTTAGAACCTTAGCTATTGTGAGTTGTGCTGCTGTAAACATGAGAGCGTGTATCATGTTGTACAGTGCTTTTAATTCTTGGGAAGATACCAGAGGGGATACCAGAGGAAATGTAGCTGGATCGAATGGGATATTTACTTTCAGTGTTTTGAGGAATCTCCATGCTATTTTCCTTAATAGTTGGGCCTGTTCGCATTCCTACTAACAGTGTAGAAGAGTTCTTTTTCCATAGCCTGGTCAGCATTTGTTTTTTGAGTTCTTGATAATAGCTTACAAGAGTAAGATGGAACCTCAGTGTCCTGACTTGCAGTTTTCTAATGGGAACATTTTTTTTTTAATGTAGAATTTAGTAGCCATTTGTGTCACTTTTGAGAACTACCTGTTCATTTCAGTTAATAAACATGATCTTGGATTATTAGCAAAACTCTCTGTCCTAATAGGACAAAAGATACATTTTCTAGGGAACTTCAGATTCTGTGTTGTCATGTGTGAATTTTACCAAAAGTATGCAATTCTGGAGACAAATATATAAGTATCAGCAGAAAGTAAGTTAATTTTATTTTTCAGCAGAAAATAAGTTTTAATGTTTTCTATTTTTCATCTTGAGAAATTGGTATATTTGCATATCAAGTCTTGATAATGTTTGCTTTCCTTGCCCACTCCCAATCTCTTCTTATCCCCCACATGCCCTTTCCTTCTCCAGAAAATCTGTCTTTTTGTTCCATCTCTCTCACTTTTTTGAGTGTGTGTGTGGTTTGGTTTTCTCATATTACAAAAACCATGCTATACTTAATCTTCTGTGCCTGGTTTATTTGCTAAGCATAATCATCTTAAGGTGTATCCATTTTTCTACAAGTGATTCAAGTTTATCTTTATGGCAGAGTAATACTCCATTGTGTAAATGTACAGATCTTCTTTATCCATTCACCTGTTTATGGTTATTCTGGTTGATTCTAACATTGGATATGCATATATCCTTATATGATAATTGACTCTTTGGGAAAGATCCCCCAAAGAGAATAGCAGGACCAAAGAGGGTATCTGTTTTCTGTTTTTTGTTTGTTTGTTTGTTTGTTTGTTTGTTTGTTTTTTAAGACAGGTATGTCCTGAATTCACGGTGTAGTTCAAGCTGGCCTTGAAGTCATACAAGTCCTCCTGCCTGAGCCTCCCAAATGCTGGGATTACCCCATCTCACATGGTGTGTGTTGCCATGCTTTGCTGTTTTCATTTTTGAGGCCTCTCCGTACTGTTTTTTCATAATGGTTGTATCAGCTTACAGACCCACCGACATTGCATTATTGGGTAGCTGGAAATAGCATGATGCATTTTTGCAGCAGATGGTGCTGGTTCATTTTTGGAAATAATAAAGTCATTCACATCTGTGTTACTGTTAGGTCATTTGACAGCTGGCAGTTATGACTTCATTCTTTAAAAATGGTTGAATTTTGGAGATTTTGTAACTAATTGAAGATGGAAAACTACATATTTTACTGTTTTACTTTCATACAGGGTAGAGTGCATATGAAACTTGTGAAAAAAATGTGTACAATTTATGATGATAATGGATTGTAAGAGGTCAGTGCTGGTGGTGATTCATGAAATTCCATGCTGATCATTTTGATCTCAATGATGCTCCTCGGTCAGGGAGACCCACTAAGGTTGGAGACAACAAAATACAGGCATTGATTGAATCAAACCCATGTTACTTGTCACGAGAGAGAATAGAAACACTGGACAGCCATCATTTCAAGTGTTCACGACCACCTGAAGAAGCTGAGATCCGTAAGCAAGCTCAGTATTTGGGTTCCTCCTGAACTCAAAGAAGTTCGTTTAATGGCACGTGTAAACATCTGTGATATGATCATTAAATGTGAGAGAAATGATTCTCTTTTTGAAGAGACTGATAACTGATGATGTGAAGTGGATTGTGTACAACAGTGTGGTACAAAATGATCTTGGTCTTGATGTGATAATTCACCTCAAACATCATACCCAGGGGCTGGAAGAATGGCATAGAGGTTAAAGCGCTGCCTGCCAAGTGGCAGTACCCTGAATTTGATTCCCCAGCACCACATAAGCTGGGTGTGGTGGTTTATGCCTGTAACCCAGCATTCAGGAGGCTGAGGCATGCGAATTGCCGTAAGTCCAAGGCTAACCTGAGCTCCATAATGAGTTCATTATGCCTAGGCTACAGAACAGGACCCTGTCTCAGAATGAAACAAAACGAAAACTCTCAAAACCAGAAATTCATTAGAGGAAGGTTATGCTCTCTGTGTGGCAGGATTTTATAGGTTGTGATTGTTTTTGAGCTCCTACCAAGGAACCAGCCCGTTAAAATACGCAGTGTTGGCAGTTGGACAGTTTGAGCAAATCTGTTATCCAGAAGCATGTAGATAGAGCTTGATAGTACTCAGGAAGTTGTGTTCCATCACAACAACCCAAGATCATACACAAGTTTGATTGGTGATCAGAAAATATTGGAGCTTGAATGTAATGTGCTGTCACACCTACTTCGTGCCATCACACTTCTACTTGTTTCACTCTCTTCGAAACTCCTTTTGTGGTGTAATAGCCATTCAGATGAGGCTGTAAATCAGCACCTTGTTTAGTTTTTTGCTAATAAAAGCAGTTTCTTGTATCAACAAGAAATTACGAGGTTCTCTCAGAGCTAACAGATGGATATAGAACAAAACAGGCATGTAGCATATCATTAATCTCTCTCTCTCTCTCTGATACAGTCTTGCTCTGTAGTCCAGACTGGTCATGAGCTCACCATGTAGTCCAGGCTGGCCTTAACTATGTGGCAGTCCCCCTTCCTCAGCCTCCTGAGTGCTGGTATTACATGCGTGTGCTACCACACCCAGCTTATGTGGTACTGGTAAATTGAACTCAGGGTCTTGAGCTTGCTAGGCAAGTGCTTTAACCATGGACCTGATCCTGCAGCCTCTGGTCTTGGTTCTTTATAAAGATAAAAGGCCTTTGAAAAACAAAATATATCATGACTTTTCCAGTATTCCCATAAAAGGGATCCCTTTTCTCTACAACCTTGCCAGCAGTTGCTTTTTGAGGTTTTGTTCTTAGACATTCTTACTGGAGTTAGGTGAATCCCTAGTGCTTTGATTCAGCAGAAAGTAAGTTTAAAGTAGAAAACAAAGAATCACTTTTTTCTAACTTTAGTTGACTTTGTTGTTTTGACAACTTTCAGGTAACAGTCATAATAGTGGTGACTGCTTGGGCCTGTTGCACATAGCACTCTGTATCCAAATTAAGAAGGTATATTTGATAGTTACATATTTATTTTAAACCTGTATATAAACTGTTCTGTATTAATCTGAGATAAAGTTAGCTAAAAATATCTTTGCACATTGCCTTTTTAAAAGATTCTGTGAAATTACAGGTTTAAGAAACTGCTCAGCTGTTTCAGAGACTGAATCACACTGAATACTTAGGGCTTTACTTCTTCTGTTTTTAAGTGAAAGTCAAATAGTAAAATAAGAAAAAGTTAAAAATTAAGCCTCAAATTACTAATTTTATTAAGAATAAATTACGTAAGTTAGTTGTGGGCACAAATCACTTTCATGGAGACGACATTTAATTATATGGAAATAAAGATTGCATTGGTTTGGGAGACTTAAAAGAATGTTCACTTAAAAGTATAACAACTTTTTTTTTAATCCCAAAGCCTAGGCAATTCAAAATGCAGCAGTTGAAAAAGTATAAAAAGTAGGGGGTGAGGTACCATGCCGCTTCCTGAGAACAACAACAAGTAGGAGTTAAGCCACGAGTGAACCTCTGCCTCCTGTCAGTGCCCTCCTGTTAGATTCTAATGCCCCTAGTGCGGCTGTTCCCTTTTCAAAGCTGTCTTACAGCAGCCTACCACATAACAAATATCCCCACCTTGGTAGAGTGATCTTCAACTAAGTTAGTCTCTTGTGTCGGAAAGATTGGTAACTACTGCTTTATATAACTTTAGCTCAATTTGTTGCTTTCTGACAAATAATACAGCAGTTAGTTTATATTATTACTAGTTTTAATGATGCTGGTAATCAAGCCCAGGGTCTTCACACTACATCCCCAGCACCTTTTTAGTTTCGATTTTGACACAAGGTCTCTCAAAATTGCACAAGCTCAGCTTGTGCTTGGAATGCTGGGATTGCAGGCCTGGCTAAGCAGTAGTTAGTTACTTTTTGGCTGTGATCTCTGTAAAACATTCCTCAGTCCTATTACATTCTATATTTACTATTTAAAGAAAAAATGAGAGCGCCTTAACGGGAAGACTGAAGTGGAGGTTGTCATAAGAGGGGAAGGAAGCAAGAGACCTGTTGAATATCATTGTCAAAACTGCAAGTCCAGCATATGTGAACTGTGTAGTAATGAGATCTAAGAGAAGCAGGGAGCTGTGGAAGCTCCTTCCTAGCAAAAAGCAGCACTCAGGAAAAGGACAGTGACATGTAAGGGCCTTTAGTGACAGTCAAGATACCACTTGCTGCATTAAAAGTGAGGCTCTGGATTTCTAGTCAGAATCTAATCAGACTAAACCAGCTGAACCAAGTGCAAGATACAGGATTTCGCAAAAAAGGATCATACCGATTTTCTGACAGTACATTTGTTTGGAAGTTTAAATTAAAAAGTTCTTAGAGGGTTGAAGGCTGTTGCTCAGAAATCTCCTTAGTTTGTGCAAGGCTGTAGATTCAGTGTCTAACCCGAGAAAGAAAAAGTGAGGAATGGCACAGATATTAAGGTGCTTGCCTTTTAAGCGCAAGGCCCTGAGTTCAATTCTCCAGCCCCACAAAAAAATTGGGAGTGGTGGCACATGCCTGTAATCCCAGCACTTGGGAGCCTGAGGCACGTGGATTGTCCTGAGTCCAAGGCCAGCCTGGACTACACCATTGAGTCAGGACCCGTCTGGGCTACAGAGTGAGACCCTGTCTCAAAAAAAGAAAAGGAAAAAAACAGAAATCACACCTCTACACCCCTTTCCCCCAAGGAATAGAGGATATAGCATAGAGGTATTTGCTTGCCAGGTCAAGGCCCTGTGTTCCAACCTCGTATTATTCCACAACCCCCCAAAAAGATGTTATGCTGTACTTGTTCCTCTGTACCTATTTTTTTCAGAAGTAATACTATTTTTAGATAATAAATCATAACTACATTTATATCTTGATTTTTAATATGTGCATAGAATGAGGATTGAGTAAATCAGTGAACTAATTTACATATCCTTGTCATTTTTGTGGAGAGACATACTACGTTTTCAACTATTTTGGAATACGTGATTAATGATGTAAGCATCCTGTGTACAGTAGATCCTAAGTGACATCAACTTTTTGTAGATTTCATACACAAACCTTTTTTTTTTTTGAGACAGGGTCTTGCTCTGTTGTGTAGGCTGATAGGCTGGTCCTGAATTCACTGTGTAACGCCTGCTGGCCTGGAACTCATGGCAGTCCTCCTGCCTCAGCCTCCTTAGTGCTAGGATTACAGGCTTGTGCCACCACACCCGGTTTATGTGATGCTAGGGAACTAAACCCAGGGCCTTGTGCATTCTAGGCAAGTGCTTTAGCTGTGTCCCCAGCCCCTACGTTTCATACACAAATAAGATCATGCAATGTTCATCTTTCTGTGCTTGGCTGGTTTCACTTAGCCTAGTATTCATCCATGGTAGTACCAATTGTGGTTTTGCTTTGCATTTTCCCAGTGATTGATGATGCTGCGGATTTTTTCATGTGTTTATTATTGGATATTGTAGATCTTTCTTGGAGATATCTCTTCAAAGCAGTTGCCAGTTTGTAAAACTGAGTTGTCTCCTACCTGGATGTGGTGGCACATGCTGTAATGCCAGCACTTGCAGAGGCTGAAGCAGAAGAATCACGAATGAGAGCCCAGCCTGGACTGTTTTAACTCAGTGAAACCTTATTTCAAAAATTTTTAAAAAGGGCTAGTAATGTAGCTTAGTGCAAAGGCCCTAGGTTCTATCTCTAGTTACATGGACGAGCAAGCACATGCATGCACACAAATTACTCATTTGTAGTAATTTTTCAAAGAACATGAGATACCTTTTTATGTACTAAGATTATCTCTAGTTTCTTTTGGAAATTTCTGTGTTCAGGATATACTTTTTGTTAATTTTATTTCTTTAATTTTTTGGATATTGTAAGTGGCATTTTTTCTGAGTACTTTTTAGTTTAAATATTATTTTCTTGTGTTTTTACAAATAATGTAAGTCTTCCTTTTAACTTCTTAAAGGATAAACACTGAATTTCAAACCCCCCAAAGTGAGAACACATTTTGAGAGTGTCTCTTCTGCCACTTACTGCTGACTTACTAGTTTCTCCCACTGAGATCTGGAGCTATTTGTGTATGCTCACAGGATTTCTTCTGTTCTACTGTCCCAAAGAATTTGTAATTATTGTACTTAGGGATCAGTTTTTTGTTTTGCTTCCTTATAGTTTCAAAATAATACTTTATGGAACTTCTTTGGGAGATAAAAGAAAAATTAACTTCTTTTGAGGGAAATTGTTAGGTACGAAACCTGGTCATTCTACTACAAGATTAGACACATCAGATACCTGTTAGGAGGGCTGGCTTAGCTAGCCAGGTTTATGTATTCTTCCAGCTCTTAATTCATATCTGTCTTATCGGTTCTTTTCTTCAGGTATTTAAAATGAAGTAACACAGATGTAAAAACTCTTCCGGCTTATGTTTGTGCAAAAAGTTGTTTTCCTTTTGCTTGCTCTGTAAACTTTCTGTTAATAATAATCACATTCTTCTCTGTTCCCTCTGGCAGTACACGTGGAGATAATGCTGTGATTGCCTAGTGAGTTTTTCCTATGCATTCTTATTTCCAGTCATTCTTGGGCATAGATACAAATTCTGAAGCGCTGCCTTGATTATATCACTTCTCCCTTGCTCAGAATCTTCAGTAGCCATTATTAGAACAGAGTTGGGAATGTCGTACCTTGGTGTTCAGGACCCTGCCTAGTGGAAGGTCTCTTTTTGAACTTTATCTCTTAGTATTTTTTAGTATCAGTCCACTTGTTGAGCATGTTGACATTTTCCGCATGTTGAACATTCCTAACATCAGTTTCAGAGTTTGCTAATCATCTGAATTTATTCTCCACCTTTAAAGAAGTCTTTATGTACTCAGTAGAATATTAGATACTTCATCAAGATCAAGCTCTCTTGGGTTATATCTTCTTTCCTCTTTAAAGACTTCTCTGATTTTGCTTACTCATTGTGTTCAGTTTTTATTACTTACACCAATGGCTATTAGACTTTGCATTTATTTATTTATTTTGAGACAGGTTCTTGCTCTGTAGCCCAGGCTGGTTCTGAACTCACTGTGGAGCCCAGGCTGTCCTTGGACTAAAGGCAGTCCTCCCATCTAAGCCTCTGGAGTGCGATCTGTGTGCCATTATGCCTGACTTTATGTGGTGCTGGGGTATCGAACTTTGATACTTAACACTTGCTAGACAAGCACTTTAACTGCTGAGTCATTTCTGTAGCCTGCATTTTATTTTTAGCGTAGAATAGTTCACAATCCCTGGAATCCTTGTTGAATTGCAGTTAAAACAAGGCAAGGAGAAGCAGGGCTTAGTATCCTTAGTATCCTGCCTGTTCATCTTTGCTCCTACCATATAGTACCTAAAAAAATTTTTGTTGGAAATGAAGCAGTGGTATCCATCATGTACTGGACATGCATTTGGCAGTGGGTGGTCTCTTTTTTTTTTTTTTGAGGCAAGGTCTCACTTTGTAGTCTAGGCTGGTCTGGAACTCACTGTGGAGCCCAGGCTGGCCTCGAACTCACGGCAATCCTCCTGCCTCAGCCTCCCAACTGCAGGGATTCCAGGCATGCACTACGTAGCCTAGGTTATGTGGTGCTGAGGAATTGAATGCTGAGCTATTCCTCCAGCCTTGGGTGTCTCTCTCTTTTTTCAATATATTTTATCTCTTCTGATGTATAATAATTTCTGGAATTTAGAAATCAAATTTACAAAACTAGAGTGTGTCTCCGTCATGGCGTTTAGTATAGTGCCTTTGAAGTAGTATGTATTTAATACGTTTATTCCTTCAGTTGATTATTTAAAAATATCACTTGAGGCAAACAAAGGAAAACTTTTTTTCTTACATAGATATATTATCATAGGCAACAATTAGAAATTGTAATTACAGCCTTTTCTACAGCATAAAATGGCCAGTCATATTTTTCTGATAAAAGGCTTTTTTGACTAAAGATTTCTAGACCTCTTAATACTCTTTTGAGAAATGAAAACAAAATCTCCAGTGTGAGCTTTGAAGGTAAAGCTCCTATGACTCTTAGGTAAGATAGAAAAGTCCTACAAGCAGATAGTGAAATAAGAAAGCATGCCCATGAGCCTTCGGAAGACCTTGCTTTAGTTTTTGGTCTTTGTGACATGCACACTAGGTAAGGTATAAGCAGGTACTTACTGTGTCCATTATAAAGAATAGTGTGAAAGCACCTGCACTGAGATTTAGTTTATAATTATAGGATTAAAGGATGTCATTCCTTGGGGATGAGTGGATTCTTACTCATCAGTCTGAATCCTTTGCCATTGCTAAATGTCTTATAGTTAAAACTAAGGTTGTTATTCTCTGTTTGGAAAAATGACTTTATTATTGTCTTATATGTTGTTTAAAACTTGGCAGTTTGGGTGGTTGCCTTATTTTTTGTGTTTTAGTCCTAGGGATTGAACTTACAACCTTACTCATGCTAGGTAAGCATTCTGCCATTAAGCTTGATTTTATTAGGTAGCCTGTCCTTTGAAATGTTGTGTCATATCATTATGTTTACTGATTTCTTTTATGATAACATTTCCGTCTATTAGGAAGTCACTATTTTGCCATTAACAGCCATTAAAGCACAACTTTTAAAGACATTTTAAATAACTTCATCTTCTGAGATAGAACTTACAAACAAGAAGGGCTCTTTTTTTGAGACAGGTTTTTTAGTGCAGGCTTGTCCTGAGCTCACTGTGGAGCCCAGGCTGGCCTTGAACTCCCAGCGGTCCTCCTGTTTCAGCCTCCCAAGTGCAGGGATTACAGTACAGGTGTGCATAACCAAGCCCAGTTTATGTGGTGCTGGGGAATCAAACTCAGTGCCTTGAGCTTGCTAGGCAAGCAGTTTAACTACTGACTTACTCACCAAGGAAAGCTCTTAAATAGTTTTGGGGTTATATGAGCTGCAGAGAGATCCTTGTTTCCTGTCCTGGCCCTGCCACCTGTGAAGTCAGGGCGGCATATACTTGACAGTTCAGCTCTTCCTTATTCTCTACTAAAAAGTTTGTAGCTGAAGGAAACTTTTGGATTGACTTTATGGGTCAGACCTTAAGGACTTTTAATGATTGTATTTTTTTTTTTTTGTCTGTAATGTGTCAAACCCCTTCCTTATGTTTTAGATGGTAAATTGTTTTGCTTTTAGGCCCAGAATTACACTCTAAGAAAATAGTTGTGGTCACTCAAAATGGACAGTGTTTGCTTGATAAACCTCCAGGTCCTTAGAAATAATTTTAATGCTATTGAAGTCTTATATTGGAGTCGTTCTTTTTCCTGCTAATTTCTGCTTGTGTTCTTTTTTTAATATCTGTGTTATAACTTTAATAATTCTAAAAACTTCTATATTTCTTTTCCGCTTGTGTTCTTAAAGACCCAGTTTACTGCTACAGCATCATAGCCCTTTGATTTTTTTTTAAGAACTTGTTACTAATTACATTTTAGTACTTGTTGCATTAGATTCTGAAAGATTTGCTTTAAGTCTGGAATCACTATTCTACCCCGGGTGCTCCTGTGGGAAAAGACGTGTATTGTGTCATACTTACGTAAATTCTCCTTTAGATGCCGTGGCGCACACTTGTTATCCCAGCACTCTTAACAATATTCTGTCTCAAAATAATAAAATTAAATGGGACTGGAAGAATTATAAAGCAGTAAAAGCACAAGGCCCTGAGTTTTGATTCCCCAGCACCATATAAGCTGGGTACTGGTTCTAGAGGAATAGCTCAGCGGTTTTAAAGTGTTTGCCTAGTAAGCTCAAGGCTCTTGAGTTCGATTCCCCAGCATCACATAAAAAGTTGAGTGTGGTAGTACGCACCTGTAATCCCAACACTTGGAGACTGAGGCAGGATTGCCATGAGTTTGAGGCCAGCCTGGGCTCCATGGTGAGTGCAGCTCCAGCCTGCATTGCAGAGCAAGCCATTGTTCAAAAAATATTTTTTCTTAGATATGGGCTGGAGGAATAGTACAGCAGTTGAAGCACTTGTCTACCAAGCACAAAGTGAGTTTGAGTATCTAGTACTACTTAAAAGGCGTGATGGTGCACACCTGCAGTTTCAGCATGGGACAGGAGGATTGCACGAATTCAAGGTCAAGTTGGCCCAGACAGTGAGTGTAGGACCAACCTGGACTACAGAGTGAGACCCTGTCTCAAAAAAAAAAAAAATGTTTCCTGGGTAGGTTTAGTTTTTCAGAGACATTGATTTTGTTGTAAAAGAGTGTTGAGAAACAGAATTTATAACCCTGTTTACCCCAGAGTGGTTGTGACACCTTGAATTAGAGGTTTTGCTCTAACATCACCAGGTGGCACCCATGCCAGGAGTCAGGAGGAATGGTGCTGAAAGCTGCCTCCTGTGGGAGAACCGTTGAGGTAGGAAGGGATAATCCTGCCTTTATTCCTTTTCTGTAGTCTAGAGGCTTTTGTAAATTGGATGTTTTTATAAGGTAGGAAGTAAAGCACAGAAAGAAACAAATCTTTATCGCCTGTCTCATCTGATAATTTTTATTTTTCCTTTTTTCTCTCTATACCTGTAGTTCCTTCAGAAACAGGTAACTTTTCTAACCTTCTCTTTGTATTCCTGCATCTTGCTTCAATTTTGCTTTTGTTTCTCGCCATAAATATAATCTGACTTATGGTATGGATATAATCCGCATGCTTATTCCTACAGTTGCAATTGCAGTATAGCGAATAGATTTGTCTGAACTTCATGATAATCATGGTTACAGCATTATCTTATTTACTACCAACAGTATTTGTAAAAATCCAAACGTAGATGTTAATTAAATGTCTAGAATTTACGATTGTAAAATACATCAAAATTTGCAGTAGTAGTTATTGTTAATATTGGATTTTATAAAAATGGAATACCTAGTATTGCTTCCTTCTAGCTTAAGATCATGTATTGGCCTGCAATAAATTTGTTTTTGTTTTGTTTTTTGTTTGTTTGCTTTTGAGACACATGTTGCTATGTAGTCCTAGTAGTCCAGGTAGTCCTGAAGTCCCTATGTAGGCTAGCCTAGCCTCAAGCTCACAGTGATCCTTATGTTCTAGTCACTTAGATTACAGCCATGTGCCACAACACCTATTTTATGTAGTGCAGGCAAATTGAACTCAGGGCTGTGCCATTTCTCCAGCCCCTGATGTAAGGTTTCTTGAGCATCCTAACATTGTCACCACATTTTGTGCTGATGCTCCAGTCCTGTACATCCTTACCCAAACCCTTTACTCAAGTTTGAAAGGGACCCTCTTTGGAGGAATGTTATTCCCTATAGCATCCTGCTCTTGATGTTTCCCTTCCCCATTTCTGCCTTGAAAGAAAATTATACTGTTGAGTTAGTTTCAATATGTGGATAGTTAATTCCTTTATAAGGTTGGTATTGTAAACAGAATTCAAATAATAGAGCGTTGAAAAAAATAGGTAATTTAATAATGATCTCTCAGTCCAACCTAAATTGGGGTTAGCAGATTAAATCCTGGGTCATGGGAGTTTAAGATACTTACTTGCTTTCCCATTTTGGTTTTTATTTGGGTGTCTTTCTTTAAAGTTGTTTAGGCTCATGCAAGTATAGCTAAGGTTTCTATCTCGTTTTTGTGTGTGCGTGTGTGTGTGCTTTTGGATCTTGCAATTTGGGAACAGCTTGACTTTGTTCCATGTGTGCGTGCGTGTGTGTTTTCACAGGGGATCTAGCCCTGAGCTCCATCCCACCCTTTTTTTTGAATTTTGGTTTTGAGACAGGATCTCACTAAATTTTCAAGTCAGCTGGGCTGGGCTGTGCTTAAACTTGTAATCCTCCTTCAGCCTCCCAGAGCCATGGAAATAAAGGCCTCGGCCGCCAGGCCTGGCTCTGAGTCTTTTCTAAATAAGTTCACATAAACATTCCCTTCAACACGTACCTAACCCCCATACTCTATGCAATAAAAAAAAATTCTTTATGCAAAATTAGATGTTTTGAACTCAAATTTGTTGAATTAAAAGTTTTATCTTTTTATGCTAAATTGCTATCTAAATAGATGCTTTACTTCAATGTATACTTTTCTAAAGCAAGTATGATTAAAATATTAAGAAGATTTTATAGAAAAATCTCAATTCTTTACAGAAATTAACAAGACTAGTTTCAACTTCTGCAGTATTTTATTTCTAGTTTTGTAAAAATTAAAGAAATTACATGATTCTAATGTAAATTTTATTTAAAATCCTTCTGGAACATTGAAATCTTTTTTTTTTTTTTTTTTTTTTTTTTTTTTGGAAACAGAGTCTTGCTCTTCATTCGAGGCTGGTCCTGAACTCATTATGTAGCCTAGATTGGCCTCAAACACACAACAGTCCTCTTGCTTCAGCCTCCAGAGTACTGGGATTAGAGGAGTGTGCCAACACACCCAGCTGATGTGGTGCTGGGGAATCAACTCAGGGCCTGTGTGCTTGCAAAGCAAGCAATTTAATTGCTGTGTTATTTCTCTAGCCCAGAACATTCCATGTTTTAAAAAGTACATATGGGTAAGAGTTTGTCCAAAGTGTAGTCATCTTTCAGTGAATTCTCCATCCTACCTCCAGCTGAGACTAGCTGCTAGCAGTGGGAACAGTGCTGCTGGTAGAGCTGACAGGACAGCTAAGGCCATTAGGTACAATGACCTTTTTTCTTTCTTTGTTTTTTGAAACACAGTTTTACTCTGTAGCCCAGGCTGGTTCCTAACTCACTAGTGTAGCCCAGGCTGTCCGTGGACTCAGGATAATCTGCCTGCCTCAGCCTCCTGAGTACATGTACCACCATGCCCATCTTTATGTGCCGCTGGGGAGTCAGACTCAGGGCCTTACACTTGCAAGGCGAGCACTTTAACTACTTTGCTATTTCTCCAGGCCCCCCACCCCCGCCCTCCTTTGCTCAAATGCTAACACAAAAGATCTAAAAATAAGTACCCACCTAAGCATTATTTTTGTCTTGAAGAGAAAAACTTGATAGTTGGGATTATAGGCGTGTGCTACCATGCCTAACTGTGCTGGGCAATCAAACTTAGGGCCTTGTGCTTGTAAGGCAGGTGCTTTAACTGCTTTAACCGCTGTGCCATTCCTCCATCCCTGATTTTTTTTTTTCTTAAAGTATGTAACCCAGGCTGGGCTAGAACAAACAACAGTCCTGCCTCAGCCTTCCCAAATTCTAGGATTATAGGTGTGCACCACTACACCTAGCTAATCTTTCTGTGGTGAACTCAGTGCCTAGTGTATGCTAGTCAAGCACTTTAACCACTGAGCTATGTCCCCACAATGATGTATTTTTTTTTTTCCATGAGCATTCATAGACTCATGCCCACCCACCACTATGTGGGATGAGAACAGGTTAGAATTAGCTAGATTTGCAATGCCTTGTTTAAACTTGCCATTTTTTTCCTTTTTTTTTTCTTTTAATTTAGTACTGGGCATTGAGCCCATAACCTTTATACTGAGCCCTTTTTTAAAAAGTGAGACAAGGTCTCACTGAGTTGCCCAGACTAGGCTGAAACTTGCAATCCTCTTGCTTTAGCCGTCTAGGGTACTGGGATTATAGGCCTGGGCGAGTATCCTCTGCTTGGCTGCTCAGGTTTTAATTTTGACATCACTTTAACCATTAAGTATCAGTGATGGTTATACAAGCAATGCTAAATTAAAAATCCCCTTGGAATTGTCTCTGAGTTGTGTACTTCACTCAGGCTATTGAGTCTTCCCTTTCACTTCTTTGTAGCAACTTGCCATAAGTAGGTGGACACAAAGGTAGAAGCTTGTATTCATGTATGGCAGAGCCAAGTCAGAATCATTGCTCTAGCCAGTGGTAGGTATTTAAATGTAGGCCTGTATTGCAAAGTATTTCCTAGTGCCATTTAGTTTTTCAACTGGATCTTAATTCCTAATTGGAGAAAATTATTTTTGTGAATCAACAAATGTAGTGGGCCAAATATATGGATGCCACCTTGTTCTCCTAAACCAGTGCTCCTCAGTAACAGTGCACTAGGACAGGACAAAAACAAGCCGAGATAGGTTACAGGAGTTGTAGGTAGGCCTGCCACAGGAACCCATTTCTCCAGGGCATAGGGAACACCGTGGAGCCGGGGTGAGGAAGGTATAGCTCACAGGCCATAAATGGACAGAAAATAATGTGATCTGCTCGAGCCAAGGCCTCATCAGAGAAAAGCAGTTTTAGCCATCAACATTAGGAGTGAGTTAATTAAATTGTATACTAGATGCAGCAAGCTAATTATCATAAGCATCCGAATGGCCTTGGAAGAAGAAAGTTTCTCACCCCTTATGTAGGGCCTGAGCTCTTGTGATGGAGTTACATTAGAGAAGGGCTGGAGGTGTGGCTCAGTGGGTAGAGAACCCGTGCCTAGCATGCACAAGCCCTGGGTTGAATTTCTCAGCAGCATGTAAAAATGAGCTGACTGTGATGCATGGAGGCTGAGGCAGGAGGATTGTCGTGAGTTTGAGGCCAACCTGGCCTTCATAGTGACTCCAGGACCAGCTTGGATTACAGAGTGAGACCCTGTGCCCAAAGTAAATGAATAAAAAGATATTGGGGAAAATGGGTTCTGTAAGGGAATAGGGTCATTAGACAGTTTCTTTTCCTGTTAAGAGTCTGTTCGGATACTGACTTACATATGTAGGAGTTAAATTTGTGTGTGTGTTTGGCTGTGCATGCTCTGAAGGTAGGTCTAGTTAGTGAATCCATTAAATGAAGAAATCATGTTTCAGATTTGTGAAAATTTTCTTGGTCATTTCTGAAACAGTGAGGTAACTATGAGAGGCTGGAAGAATAGCACAGTGGTTAAAGCACTTGACTAGTAAGCACAAGGCTCTGTGTTTGATTCCCCAACACCACATTAGCTGGGTGTATGGTGGTCCATGCTTGTAATCCTAGCAGTTGGGAGGCAGAGGCAAGAGGATTGCCGTGAGTTCAAGGCCAGCCTGGACGACATAGTGAATTTAGGACCAGCTTGGACTACAGAACAAGATCCTGTCTCAAATGAAAGCTAATGAGGCAGTTATCTTTAATATAATGAATTATGTGAGTATCTTAAAATATTTGATGGCTTAAAATAAAGAGGGAAAAAACGCCGGAAGAATAGCTCAGTGGTTAAAGCACTTGTCTAGCAAGCTCAAGGCCCTGGGTTCAGTTCCCCACCACTACATAAGCCAGGCATGGTGGAACACTCTTGTAATCCTAGCACTGGGGAGGCTGAGGCAAGACGATTGTACTGTGAGTTCAGGACCAGACCCTGTCTCAAAAAAATTTTTTTACTAATATTTATATTGTTTATTAAATATTTGAAAGTATATCAGAAATTCACTGTAATTTTTAATCATTTATCTTTGTACTTTATATATGAATGTAGTCTGTTGTCATGTTGTGTGATATTTCAACTAAAATCATCCTTTGCAGATGCCTTTACTGACTCTGCTATTAGTGCTAAAGTGAATGGTGAACACAAGGAAAAGGATTTGGAGCCCTGGGATGCAGGTGAACTCACAGCCAGTGAGGAACTGGAGGCTTTGGAAAATGATGTTGTAAGTAACATCGCTGTGGGGGGTTACCAGACTCTGGTCAGTGTGCTCTTTATATGGTGTCCTGTCATCTTGGTTTTAATCTGAGTATGTTTTTTATGCAGCAGTTGTAGAAATAGCCTTTTCCCAAAACAAGGCATAAAAAAAATTCTTTTTTCTGTTATTTTACATGTCAGGGATAAGCAAGGGTATAATTTGTTTCTTGTGCTCATGAATTATTTCTTTGTGATTAAATGTTAATAGGCAACTTAGAAATTTGAACTGGAAACCATGAGAACTACCATTGTGTTTTGCTTTGAATGCACTGCACAATAAGACAGACTGAGGAAGGTGGTGTCTTTGTTGTTGTTGTTGTTGGTTTTTTTTGGAGACAAGGTCTCATTCTGTAGTCCAGGCTGGTTCTGAACTTAACTATGGAGCTCAGGCTGACCTCAAACTCATAGCATCCTGCCCCAGCTTACCGAAGTGCTGTAATTACAGGTGTGCTTCACCATGCCCAGCAGAGTAGTGTCTTAATTGTCTGTTGACCTTACCTAGAGATAAGGTGAAAGTTGGGCATTTTAAGCTGCTTGTCTGAGGAAGAGGAGGTACTTACTGTTAAGATAAATAATTAGGTTATATTGATTAAAACATCATAAAACTTTCTTGGCCTTCAATTGGGATCATTCTCCACAAAAATGTGATTCTAAAATGCCTCTTTTTGGGTGTTGGGGTCTCTATAGCCTGGACTGGTCCTGAACTCATTATGTAGCCAGGGAAGCCTTGGACTCAGGGCAGTCCTTTAGCTCAGCCTGGGATTATGGACATGCGTCACCATGCCCAATTTATGTGGTGCTGGGGAATCAAACCCAGGGCCTTGTGCTTGCTAGGCAAGCACTTTAACCACTGTACTATTTCTCTAACTCCCATAAAATGCTTCTTGACATGTATTTTGTGTTTCTGTTCACACTTCATCTATAAATTAAAGGTTCAGTAGGCTGCATCTTTGGAGCACATAGTGATACTAAAGCCTTCCCAAAAATAATTGTTTAGAGTTGAATGAAGGTCCTTTCATTGAGAACAGAGAAATCTGTGCTTAATGTTTAAGGCATGATAGGGAACCTTTTTTATTTTTTTGCCAAGGGCCATTTGGACATTGACGACATCATTCACGAGTCATATAGAATTATCAACTTTAAAATTAACCTGCTAATGTTACTATGAAAAAGCTTCTAGATTTATTAAATTTCACATCCAGTCCATGGCTGGTCTGTACCAAATTTTTCTAGACATATAATCCTGGGCATTTCCCACCCCTGGTGTAAGGCATAATGACTAGGTAATTAGTACCTTCTCTTTCTTAGGCTTCATCCTTAGTTGTAAAACCAGAAATACATAAGCAGTATGTCATTATTAATTTTCAGACTCTAAAGAACCAAGTATAATCTAATACAGTGATTTTCATTGATACATCATGTATATGGAGAATATAGGGAACCAGCGTTTTTCTTATTTTACTTAGTGAAGCTTTCTAGAGTAATTCTGACAGTGTTTATCAAAGCATATACAGTATGTTCCAGCAATTTAAAGGATTTATTTCCCTCATATGTATGCAAATAATTATAAGGAGGTTTCATGTATCTTTGTTTCTAATAGCTGTGTCCAACAATGTAGCATGGATTGTTTTATGATGCTGCCCTTCAGTAGAAATACTGTATACCAGAAAGAATGGTGTTCCAATATGAAACAGTTTTCAAGGTTTATTAGAAGAAGAAAACAAATTACAGAACAACAAGATAAAATATAAATTACTGGAAAAAGAATGCAGTTAGGTATGATGGTGCATACTTGTCATCTCAGCACTTAAGAGGCTGAGGCAAAGGGGTAGAGTTGAAGGTCAGCCAGGATCACATAATCTGGAGTTATATCCGATAAACTGTTAATAGTGTATATGTACTCAGATTGGAGATGTTTTCTTTTTAATGCATGTCTTTCTGTGCGGTGTGGATTTTTAACAAAGAGTGTACTTTGATTCTAAGGCCTCAGTACATAATTCTGACTTCCTGACCACATGTTAGGTCAAAGGAGTTAACTTCAGTGACAGAATTACAGTGTAGTCTTGTGAAGAACAACACAGGAAGACCCAGAGTAATGGGTGGAACTTAAATGGGTGCATGTGGAGATACCTTTGGCATTTCTCAGATGAGGTGGCACCTGCTCTTCTAGAGTGGGTAATGGCTGTGTCTGGGATTTCACTTCTTTTCACCGTTTACTCAGTCACTCAGTCTGACTTTATTATTAAATTTTATATTTTTCTGTCACTTTTGGAAAAGATACTTAAGTTTAATATGGTGTTAAAATTGAGAGACCCCTGGATGAAAGGTCGGAAGGTATTCAGACCAAGCGCAGGTGCAAGAGAGTCCCTTTCCTCAGAGTTGGGGATCCAGTTTCTTCTGGCTCTGTAACGGGCCAGGACAAGGGTGAGCAGGGTGGAATCTGGCATTGAGACCTTCCCATCTTGTTGGCGGTCTTTCAGATCCTGGATAGTGAGCCCCCAAAATGTTACTGCTGTTGTCTAGTGTCTGGGTTTGGGAACTCTTGGTGGTGATTACGAATGATCATTCAGAGTTCATGGAAGATTCAAAGCAGGAAGAGAAAATAAAGCTCTTCTGAGGTCACGAGGGGTTCTTGAGTCAGGCTCAGTCTGACTTTAACAGAAGAGATGAAATGTTAAAGCAGTAAATGATTAACCCAGCATTAATATTTGCCAGTGAAGATTATTATGTGCCCTGATCAATTGATTATTACAAATTAAAGAATGTAGCCTGGTAGGTGCTGTTGTGCGTGCCTGTAATCTCAGCACTCTCAGAGTTGGAAATAGGAGGATCTTAAGTTTGAACTCAGGCTGGCAGGTTAGCAAGATCCTGTCTCACGGGGGCAGGGTAAAGGCTAGAGATGGTGAGCTTATTGTATAACTGTAAGTTTACTTATAGAATTGAAAATTTATATCTATAGCAGTTTACATTAGGACATGACATCCAAAGTTGCTCTTGCTGAGGCCCACAGCTTCTAAAACCAGTTCTGAAGCCCAGCTCTTGGCCTTTGTCCATGGATGGCTTCGTCCGTGCTTTGTGCTGCGCTTCCTTTGCGCTGCCTCCGTTGGAGGAAGGCCAGGCCAGCCGGGATCTAGTGCTGTTCCCGCTCTGAAGTGGTATTGCAGTGAGGAAGACTTCGGCTTTTCATTCTTTCCCCTAAATAATGGGAATGTTTTAGGCAGTCATAAGTCACTGCCTCACCTTTCACTGATCTGTTGATTTAGTGATGTCAGGAAGGTTCCAGGTAGGTAACTATGGGTGTCTCTACTCTAAAACAACATGGTGGCTGTTAGATGGAGAAGCCTGATTTCAGAGTGTTGAATTAATGCAATAACTGAAATGTCCTAACTTTTCCCAGTAGTAGTTTTCAAGTATAGTTGTATATTATATAGTTACTTGCCATTTTGAGGGGCTAATATGTGGGAGAAACATTTTTCCTCAAACCTTTTTTGAAAAATTGACACATCGTTATCTCTTTCCCTTTTCCTCTCTCAAACTCCACCGTCCGCTTTCCTTGTCTACAAAGTCTGTACTCTTACTTGCTTACATCTCTCTCTTAATTTTTTATGGTTTGATTTTCTCATATTAGAGACTAGTTATGTGACATTAAACCTGTTGTGTCTCATTCATTTCGCTAAGCATCATGGTTTTAAGGTGCATCTGTTTTCCTATCAGTGACTTGAATTTGTCTTAGCAGAGTAGTACTCTATATGTTATATTGTTTATATATACCTTTGTATGTATATACACCAAATCTTTTTCCATTCATCTGTCTTAAACTGTTTTTAAAGGAAAGTTTTACTTGTTTTAAAGTTGTTAGGTTTAACTGGTATAGTTTTTAGATATTGTTACTGTAGATGTTGAATATAAATTAAGATAAATACTTTGTCATTTTGAAAAATGAGCCTCATTTTCTTCTAGTCTAATGGATGGGATCCCAATGATATGTTTCGGTATAATGAAGAAAATTACGGTGTAGTTTCTACATATGATAGCAGTTTATCTTCATATACGTAAGTTTAAAAAGTTTACTTTTTATTTTACTGTATTTGTCTTTGATATTCATCTCTTCGAATTATACTGTTGAATAAATGTTTCTGTTACACAATTATATATAAGGTTACACAATTATATATAAGAATTATTCTACGTAGGCTGTTAAGTCCTCACTAAAATGGAATAACTCCTTTGCATACCTTGTTTTTGTTCTAGAAGCAAATTTATTTGTTTTTAAATTGCAAAAATTAAATTTCAAGTGTTATAGTGAATTGGTTGACCAGTTCTTGAAATATTAAATGTTCTTTATGTAAAAGGTAACAAAATTGAAAGTTTGATTTATAGAGAATAGTGGGCTAGGGGTGTTGTTGAACAGTTAAAATTTTGCCTCACAGAGTGTAGGGCCCTGGGTTTTATTACCTAGCACCACATAAATTGGGCATAGTAGTGAATGCCTATAATCCCAGTGCTCAGGCGGCTGAGGGAAGGAGAATTGCCATGAGTTGAAGGTCGGCCTAGGATACATAGTGAGTTCAGGACCAGCCTGGACTATAGAAGTGAGATCCTGTCTCAAAAGAAAGAAAAGAAAAAGGAGAGAGAGAGAATGGTAGCTTTTACAGGTTTTTTAAATACTCATAGTTCTAAACTGCATATTTGACTGTGACAGACTGACTTTAAAAAACATTTTTCTTCTCTTTTTCTCATGTTCTAGGGTGCCCTTAGAAAGGGATAACTCAGAAGAATTTTTAAAACGGGAAGCAAGGGCAAACCAGTTAGCAGAAGAAATTGAATCAAGTGCTCAGTACAAAGCTCGAGTGGCCTTGGAAAATGATGATAGAAGCGAGGAAGAAAAATATACAGCAGTTCAGAGAAATTCCAGTGAACGTGAGGGGCACAGCATAAACACTAGGTATTTAAAGGAAATCATGATGCAGTATTTTGGATACACAACTCAAGGTCTGTGTGAGAAGGTGTATTATTACTATTTTTGTTGTATTTCCTCCTCCTTTAGTGAAGACTAGTAGAGAATATGAATGGAATTGGTTTAAGATCTGTTAGAGAAATGATTATGGTAATCTTGGAAAATAAATTTTGGAAGTCACCTCACTAGGGAGCCAGAGTACTTAGTATACGATGAAGAGCAAGCCCAGATCTTGAAGAGCTTCTAAAGATTAATTATCAGATGGGGACACAACACAGTGACAGGACAGTATGATTGGCTAGATTAAAGTACTATAAACATGCAGCATGACGAGGAACTAGTACTCCCTCTGTAATAGAGAAGGTTGCATTGAGGAGGTGACGTTTTATACAAGGAAAATGGGATCTACTTTGCCCTAAAAGCAGTATAGGGAATAATACCTTTACTGGTGAAAAGACAGGAGAGGAGCCATGGCCTGTAAGAGAAACTGGCCATCTTAAGAAAAGACTAGTGCCTTGCTTCTGGAACCCAAGTCCTGTATTGGTGCAGGGGTGGCAAATGGTGATAAGACCTGAGGTAGTAGAAGAACTTTGGGTTTTGTACTAATGCGAATCCTGCAGGCAGAGGATGGGGGGAACCTGTTAAGGCCTTGAGGATTGGTGAGGGAGGTGGCTGTGTTGGGGTACTACAGTAGTTCAACTGTGAGAACGTGATAGCCATCTAGACTAAAACTAGTGCTGAAAAGTTAGAAAAACCAACCAGCTATACTTAAGTATGTGAACTGTTGGTAGTACTGACTGGTAGTACAGAAATACATAACAAGAGAGAAGGGAGAAACAGCGACTCTACTTTTGCAGTTTACTGCATTTGAGAGCTGCCGTTCTGTCATTTATTTGTAATTAAAGTGTTGAGAGAGACCTGCTGTGGGCCTAGAAGAGTAGGAGATACATATTGTCTTCCAGGCGCTCACAGCTGAGAGCCTGGTGATGTGAGCTGATGTGGGATGGATGGAGACTCTGGAATTGGCAGTATGGATTTGGTATTCATTTATATTGCTGCTGGTGAAGTCACAGAAAACCCAAAGAGCAGCTAGAGAGATGAGATGTCAGAGAAATTAAGGGCAAAAAATGTTTTAAGAAAGTAGACTGTGAGAGATGGAATCAGCCATTGAAAGATCAGAGAGAAAGAAAATGAACAAACTACTGTTAAAACTCTGTGCTTCTGAGGAGAAGCTGAGGGAAGGAAAGGCCAGAGAGATGAACTTGTGATAAGATGTAGGGACAGGGGAGTGAGGCAGTTTGGTTTAGTGGTCAGCCTTTTTGTAACAGACACTCCCTCTGCCTAAACTGCTTTTACATATGTTTCATTAGCTTTGTACCTTTTGGGAGATGATTTAGAAGATTTCTCATTTTCAGGGAAACTAAATATATTCCGCCTGGACAAAGAAATAGAGAAGTCATATCCTGGGGAAGTGGGAGACAGAGCTCGCCGCGTATGGGCCAGCCAGGATCCGGCTCCATGCCACCAAGATCCACTTCTCATACTTCAGATTTCAACCCGAATTCTGGTTCAGACCAAAGAGTAGTTAATGGAGGCAAGTATTTTGACCGAATTTGTCAGTGTCATTGATCAAATAAATACATAGTTTTATAATTACTTAAAAGATTACTTTGAAAGGAACATGCACATCTTTAGTGAGTTTACTGGAGTAACTTACACACTTGTGTAGGGTTTGATTTTGTGGATATCGAATTAATAAAACACTGAGTCATTTGCATATGTAGTATGAATATGACAGAATGCTTGTATACTAAGTTACGGTATAAATCATCTGAGATACTTGCCTAGCGAAAAAACACTTCGCATACAAAGAAACTGGAAACTTTAGAGAAGTTCTCAATTTAAAAAATGCTAGGTAATAAAATTACATAGCCATAGTTTATAAGGAAAACCTTAATGTATTGAAACACTGAGTGTTTAGTATAGATTGATTTTTATTACTTGGTCATATTTTTGTATTTGGTCACTTCAAGAAAGAAATCAAATTAATTTGTGATAGAAGACATGACTCAGAGTCATGTGAAGAAAGTAATGTAAGAAATGTGCTTAAAAATGCAATCAAAACAATTTTGATTTTCTAAGGATAAATGTTACAGTTCAGCTTATCTAAAAGAAACTTGAGTCTTTAGTAGGAAGGTATTTGCTATAATACCTCCAAATATAGGTTGATTGCAACTTGTAGATTATAAATGCTTTATAGAATTTGGAGGTACTAAGTAACTGTGAACAGTATGGTAATACGTAATCAGTAATAGCAAGAGTATGCTACTACCTCAGGGAAAAGAGTGGGCATTCAATTTTAGACATTTATATTCAGAATGTTTGAAAGATTAAAAATAGAGAAAAAATAGAGAACAGCAAGTTTCCAATTTCATTTGTTTTTATTGGGTCTTTTCTCCAGAATTCCTCTCCAAATGAACACGCTTGAGTATTTTCTGTACTTAGTATTATTGGGGGCGAAATTTCTTTGCTTATGGGGTAAAGATTTTTAGTTGTTCATAAACAGAATTTTCAAAGTAAAAACCTGAAGGGGTTAGAAAATAAATGATACTCAAGTGTGTGAAGCCCTCTGGAGAGGAGACCTGGACTGTTGCCTCAGATTAAGGTAAGTGATCCATAGTAGTACTTGCCAGCTGTGTATTGACCTTTGCATGGCCATCAGTTTATTTGGTGAGGACTGCTTTGTTGTTACATTGCTCATTAAGCAGTCCTTTAGATACATGTTTAATTGCATAAATTATTTTGAAGGTCCCCCTTTTTCTGGTTTAATGAGATTAAGAAATTCATTTTGAAAGAGCAGTATTAGCTTTTGTTACTTCTGAGACTAAAAAATGGAAGTAATGTTTTATTTCTAGTTAAGTGAGACTTAATGAGATTTCAGAGTGAACCTTATATTCAGATATATAAGCTTGATGAAAATCATAGGTGATTGTAAGAAATTAGCTTTTAAAATTGGTTTCAATAGCTGCTAATTATTTTCATTATGTTTCAGAGCTAAAACTAATGTAAATAATCTTACTCTTGACTAGGAGATACTGTGTTTTACTGTGAACTTATGTAGGATATGTTATGATTTTTAATAGCTGATGACTAAGAAACAGTTATAGAAGCAGGATTGCTAGGCAAAGTCTTAACTGTCTTCTTCAGTAGTATGTGTAGATCCTAATTAACCCTTTGGGAACGTGTGTTCATTTTAACAGACTTAATTTTAAGGAGGTTAAAGTAAAATGTGCCATTTATGTCAGTTAAGTTATGCTAAAACTTATCGAAAATCAAATGACTGTCCTCAAAGGGTTAAAATGTGCAAGAAATCATTTTTGTCATTTTACTTTTTTTTCTGTTTACTTTTTTCCCTCATTTTTTTCTTTAGTTTTTATACTTTCCTTCATATCATTTGTTCTGTCAGGTGTTCCCTGGCCATCGCCTTGCCCATCTCCTTCCTCTCGCCCACCTTCTCGCTACCAGTCAGGTCCCAACTCTCTTCCACCTCGGGCAGCCACCCCTACACGGCCGCCCTCCAGGCCCCCCTCGCGGCCATCCAGACCCCCGTCTCACCCCTCTGCTCATGGTTCTCCAGCTCCTGTCTCTACTATGCCTAAACGCATGTCTTCAGAAGGTACAATACCACAATTTGTTCATGTTTTTGTTTGTCTTTGTTTAACTCCTGTGTGAGTTTATAATTACAAAGTAGCTTCCTCTTCATTATTTAATAATCTATAATTTCTGTGTTTTAACTTCAGTTTATTAAAACTATTTCTATTAACCTTTTGTTCATTAGTGAGAAAGTTGGTAAATGTTGTGTGATGCTATGAACTATCCTGAATTGTAATAAAGGAGAACTACTGTCTGTCTGGTATGGATCGTCCAGTGCCCCAAAAAGGTCTGCCCAGCACGTCTTCCTCCTAACTGATACTAGATGGTATCAGTTAATGGTAGGCAGTGAACTTTCCCTACCCAGTTTTGGACTAGCTGTAGAATTTGTCATTTTATAGCTTCTTGGCCAGGATGTTAGTGAACCGTCCTATTATTGGTAGGCAGGTATAGGGTATTAGGAATCTTTGTTGAGAATGACATGATCATGCAGCTGTGTTTGTATGTCTATTCTCAGATTACAGTACAGTGTTTAGCGTATTGGAGGCATTCTAAGTTTAATTGAGAAATTTTTAAAAACTAGCTTTGCAGTATTAGTGTATAGAAGTCTCCTTTAATCTGTGAGAAGTGTTTGAGCCAAAGTAAAATTGTTCATGAAAAGTAGTTATGGGTTGGGCATGGTGGCAATATGCTTATAATTCTAGTTACTCAGAAGGCTGAGGCCGGAGGATTCAATGTTTGAGGACAGTCTGGGCAATTTAAAGCTGCCCTATATCCAAAGGGGTGGGGGGGAAGAATTTGTATCTTTAGGCTTTTAGTTTTTGTGCTCTTGGCAAAATAAAAATAAAATCATGTAATTCATATTCAGTATTTGATAGTAAACCTAGTGTCGCTACACGTTAGATACTTTGGATATGTTATAGAAAGGTAACTTTCTAATTTAAATGCAGTGCATAAATTAAGAATCCTGCTTTCTAAATGATGCCCTTCTGGTATTAGTTCAGAACATACCCGTTAAAATTTTTATTATGTTTGTTTGTTAAAATTACAAATAAAGTAGCTTATATTGTGACTAATGTCATTTTCTTTGGCTGCTTTTAAATAAATTGTTGCCATCAGGCAAGGAAGTCATGTGACCTTGACTGAAGCATTAATTTGGAACAAATTTCATTAATTTTCAAGATGATTTTTTTCCTGAAAAGTTTCTCTAATAGTGGCCATTATTTGCAAATACTCTGTTTAAGCATTTATTGCAGTCCATTACTTGCGTAAAGGGTATTTGTATCTTGAGAATAATTAGATAAAATGTGTTAAGTTTATGAGAATATTTATAACATTAAGATACAAGGGATGCTTATGGGCTACATACTGGTACAGAAATAAATATTTTCTATATTACTCAGGGTTGCTGAATACTCTAGTTGAAATTTAGACTCTATACCATTAGCATTCTTTCAGAGATTAGGTCCATGATTTCATTACCCTGGGGCACACATTAAATTGATCCCATGAAGAACTTGGCTTTGGGTATGGATAAGGGTCCTTGGCTTTGACACTAAGTGTATTTGCTCTAACTGCTGCCTCATCAGCATCTGTAGGGAGAGTAGTTCTGTCCAGCATTTTCACTTGACGGCTCAGTCTAATGTACAGTAAAGAGCTACAGAAAGAAAAATGCCTCCCCTAATAGAGTGGGAAAATCTGGGATATAAAATTTTGACAATCATGTAGTGCAAATTTCCTCCCCAACTGTCAGCTATGCTGGTCTAAACTGCTTTTAAGAGAAGATATTTAAGCCATGAGTTGTTAAATTCATGATCATGGCAGAGGAGACAAATAAATCAACATTAGAGAAATTTAGTAAGTATGTACATGTATTTCAGTTATAGAGGGAATCAGTTTTATTTAAACAATATTTCTTTTCCTAGGGACTTGGGACATTAACTCAGTGATAGAGCAGTTGTCTAAGTCCCTAAGTTTAAAATACCACTCTGCAAATTTAAAAATATTTCTACTGTTTGGGAGGCCAAAAATAGGAGAAACCACAAGTTGGAGGCTAGCCTGGGCAACTTAGCAAGACCTGTCTCGAAACAAAAAAATAATAAAGGGCAAGGGACATGTTTTAGTGACAGAGCACTTACCCAGTATGTGCATATGCCTGTGTTCTATCCCCAGGACCCAGAAGGAAAAAAAAATTTTTTTTAAGCAAAAAGGTAAAAGTATATGATAAAATAAGTTATCTATTGGTTAGTTATAACTGTATTAACATATTTATTTTTATCTGTTTGCAAATAATGGATATAAAGTAAACAGGCTGCTAAATTCTTCTAAGAATTATGACATCTCTTTGGTTTCTTACCACCAGATTTATCTATCCCTCACTCCTTTAAAAATCAAGGGATGTAAAATATATTTATAAATTTGTGGCAATCCACAAAATATTTCTAAATAAAGTATGGTCAAATATGTGTATGGTAAGGGGTTTTTATTTTTTTTTAACCAAGAAGAAACGGTTGAATGAGTGAGAGTGTGTGTGTGCATTTGGCAGTACTGAAGGACATGGTAGCATTTATGTGATTTTGACTATTCTTTCTTAGGGCCTCCAAGGATGTCTCCAAAGGCCCAGAGACACCCTCGAAATCACAGAGTCTCTGCTGGGAGGGGTTCCATATCCAGTGGCTTAGAATTTGTATCCCATAACCCACCAAATGAAGCAGCTGCTCCTTCAGTGGCAAGAACCAGCCCTGCAGGAGGAACATGGTCGTCAGTGGTCAGTGGGGGTAGGTATTGTTACGCTGTAACAATGGCGTTCATTTTGTAATCTGATCAGACGTAAAATAGTTTAAACTTAAAGCCCTGTGTGAGGAGTTTTAATTATATATTAAAAATGATAGAATAGCCAGAAATTATGAAAACTTTATTCTGGGCTCCACCACTTATTCATCATGTTAAAGGAAAACATACAGTCATCTGGATGTTAAGTTTTCTTAGTAATGTTATTCTTGTTTAGTACACTTTGTTCAATTTGTGATGCAATAAGTGAGGTCCATAAATATGAATATAATTGGTAGTTAAAAGTACTGTCCTGTGTCAAACCAGCCTGGGCTACATACAGAGCAAGTCCCTATAAAAAAAAGTACTATCTTAATACAATTCAGATACAGTTTATGATGCTTTTTGAATGGTTTATATTTCCTATCATTTTAGCAACTTTGCTTGTTGATTCACGTCATAAACATTTGTTTTGGACTGAACAGTACTGCCTGTTTCCGTAGTGTTTATTTGTGGGACTAATGACCATTTCCCTTATAAACAATATCAGACAAAAGTGAGAAGCCCAACTTTAATCTGTGATTAGCCTGAGGAATGTGCTGATAGTCATCAGTTGTTAAAAAGAAAAGTGTAAAAACTACTTTGGGACAAGGCTCATCAGTCTTTAGTGCTTTGCTCCCATAGTATTGTGAAGAGCTAGAGCTTGAAGTGACTGCATTTCTTTTTTGGTTTTAGGCTATGTTAATGAGCCATAGAATTTTTAGCAGAAAAGTTTCCTTAAAGCCTGAACAAAACACCCAGTGCTGTTAAGTATCTGCTTCACTTTGTCTGCTTCACTTTACTCCATGTACTGGAGATTTCTTTCTGTTTCCTGGTTTCCTCATTGCTTGTCAATTAACAGGAAAATAGAAATTTTTAAAAATCTTCAAACTGGGTGAATGGCACAGCGGTTAAAGCACTTGGCCCCCTGAGTTTGATTCCCTAGCACCCCATGAAGCTGGGCGTGCTGCCACACACCTGTAATCCCAGCGCTTGGGAGTCTGAGGCAGGTGGATTGTCCTGAGTTCCAGGCCAGTCTAGGCTATACTAGTGAGTTTTGGAATAGCTTGGGCTACAGAGCCAGACTCTGTCTCAAAAAAAAAAAAAAAAAAAAAAAAGAATCTTCAACAGTAATATTGACCCTTTTTTTACTCAAATGATCTAGAAATGAGTTTTGAGAGTAATATTGTTAGAAGCAAGAGAGTAAAAACATAGTTATTAAAGATATACCCGAAGGGGGTTGAGGGAGGGGGCAAGATGGCCAAAAAGCGGGAGAGGAAGGAACTATAATGTAACATGGTATATATGTGCACAGAATACTCAAACTCAGTGTAACCATTGTTCATCACACAGATAGATAGATAGATAGATAGATAGATAGATGGATGGATGGATACTAATGAAAACGAGGAAAATACTAAAGATATGCCCAGAATAATGTAGATATAGTAATACCTACCTGGAACCCCACAGCTCTGAAATTTGAGGCAGGAGGATTGTTGTAAATGTGAGGCCAGCCTGGGTAGTAGAGTGAGCTCAAAGCCAGTCAGGACTCAACAGTGAGATCCTATTTTCTCATATATATATATATGCGTGCGCGCGCGCGCGCGCACGCACGCGCACACACACACACACACACACGCAGACACACATACACACAGTATATCTTCTCTTTATTTTTTTTTTCTGTCTTTTCAAACTGAATAGAAAAAATAGCACACACTGTAATCTAGTAGCACTCTGGGAGGCTGAGGCAGGAGGATTACAAATTTGAGCCCCATCAGGCAAGTTAGTGACTTAGTGAGACCCTGTCTCAAAAATAGAAAAGCGTTGGACATATAGTTCAGGGAGAAAGCCCTGGCTTCAGTCCCTAGTACTGGGGGGAAGGGAACAGCAAATGAAGAATAGCTGTCTTCCATGACCACTGTGACTTAAAAGAATGTAGCTACTAGACTGAATTGAACCATTTTCTCTAAACCTTAGAGTCTGAGCCTTGCGGATAGGTTTGTAAGGGATTATATGCCCTATTTGGTATTTATTTTTAAATCATAAGTATTATCAGTCTTTTTTATTTTCCTTTATTATAACACCCAATCCTCTTGGCGAGATTGGGTCCTGATTTCCTTGGTTAATGCGTGGTGGGTCTTGATGTTGTGAGGAAGAGCTGTAAGCTACACAGTAAGGTGTTGTTAATGGAAGGAGAAGGGACAGGCCATCCTCTAAGGGATCTCACCGTTTTAAAAGAAGTAATATTACTTCGCCTGGGCTCCATATTGAGTTCAGGACAAATCTGGACTATAGAGCCAGTTAAAAAAATAATAATACTTTTTAGAGTTAGAGGAATAGTTCAGCAGTTAGAGCTGGCCTTGAAGGAGAGCTTCCCTAGAAGCACAAGGTCTTGTTTGATTCCTCAGCACCACATAAGCCGGGTATGGTAGTACACACCTGTAATCCTAGCACTGGGGAGGCTGAGGCGTGAGGATTGCCATGAGTTCTAGGCCAGCCTGTGCTACATAGACAGACCCCATCTCTAAATAAAGGCACTGTGTTTAGTTTAAGAGATAACCAGTGTTGGACTTAAGTAGTTAATATTGCTGTCTTTTTTCAGATACTTGTGTCTCACGTTGCCACTACCATTCTTTTAAGACTTGTAGAAAGCAGGGTAATAAATAAGGATTGGTACTCGAGAGACTGTTGGACATAGATCTTCAGAGAAGTCCCTTTGAGGATGTGATATTTGAACTGAGATAAAAAAATAATTTTTAACTTTTCCTTCTAGTTCCAAGATTATCTCCTAAAACTCACAGACCCCGGTCTCCTAGACAGAACAGTATTGGAAATACTGCCAGTGGGCCCGTTCTTGCTTCTCCCCAAGCTGGTGTTATTCCAGCTGAAGCTGTACCTGTGCCCGTTCCAGCTGCATCTCCTGCACCTGCAAGTCCTGCATCCAACAGAGCTGTAACCCCATCAATTGAGGGTATGGAAGAAAGAAATTTCAAAGGCTTGTGTGATATAGAAACTTGGTATTATTTTTTTATGTAAGTTAAATGAGTTGTTTACAAATTATCACTGATTTTATGGAAAAAAGGTTTTTTGAGATAGAGTTGCACTCTGTAGTCCAGGCTAGTCCTAAACTCATAGCAATCCTCCTGCCTCAGCCTTCTGAGTGCTGGGGTGACAGGCGTGCACCACCGTGCACCTTTATGTGGTGCTGAAGAATTGAATCCAGGACCTGGTGCTTGCTAGGCAAGTATTCTAATCCTGAGCTATGGCCCTAGCCTGATGAATAATTATTTAATATTTGGTATTATGATTAATTTCTCTGGGCTCCTAAATACCAATAACAGCATAACTGCTGGTGTTTCATATGATGTCTACAAAGGAAAAGTCCTTTTTTTTTTTTTTTTTTTTTGAGCCAGGCCCAGTAGTGCAGTCTTTATTTTCTATTCATTTGTTTTCTATAGGTATGTTGTATGTCACCATGCATAGCCGTTGCCTCCAACCCCAAAAATTCTCAGTTTTGTTGTTGTTGTTGATTTGCTTTTATTGAACTTAAGATACCAAAACTGCTAGTGCTTTTCACTTTACTTAAAAAAAAAAACTTGTCTTGATTCTGATATTTTTTTTTTCCCTGTAAATTGTTTTCTAGCTAAAGATTCCAGGCTTCAAGATCAGAGGCAGAACTCTCCTGCAGGAAATAAAGAAAATACTAAGCCTAATGAAACATCACCTAGCTTCTCAAAAGCTGAAAATAAAGGTTAGAATTTTAACAAGCTTCAGAGATAACTGTAGAAATAGCAAAGAATATGTCTTAATTTCATACTTAGAATATTTGTGTTCCAATATTTTATCATTCTATTTTATATATGTATAGGCATAGTTTGGTAAATGCCAAAATGTATAGTTAATATTTGAAATTGTTTTTCTTTTATTTATTTGAAATTGTTACACATTTGTTGATAACATTTTTGACATTCCATACTGAAATAATTTTAAGCTCAAGTTTAGAAATAAGTCTGTATAACAGTTCTTGATTTTACAGGTCTATCACCAGTTGTTTCTGAACATAGAAAACAGATTGATGATTTAAAGAAGTTCAAGAATGATTTTAGGGTAAGTGTTGTGTTGACTAATAAATGAGAATTCTAAAAAGTAAATAATGATGGGGCTGGAATATAGCTTAGTGGTTAAAGTTCCTGTGTAGCACAGTCCCTCCAGATCAAGCCCTGAACGTCTACCCCTTCCAACTAGGCCTCACTTCCCAACAGCACACAGTTCCACAGTTACCCCACTGCATCCAGATATATGAGGCTTTTGGGGAGTGCTCCAGATCGACACCCCAGCATACAGTAATTCTGTTTAACCTTCTGAGGAACTGCCAGGCTCTTTTGTCAGGGGGCCCACATTATATTCCCACCAGTAGAATATGAGAGTATCTATTTTGTCACATCCTTAGCAGCACTTGTGATTGCCCCCCCCCCCCCCCCCTTCTTTCTTCTTTTTTAAATTGTGGACATCCTTGTGGGCATGAACTGATATCTCACTGTGGTTTCATTTCATTCATTGCAGTGCCTGGAGATTGACTCCAAGTCATTGTACCTCTTAGGCATGTGCTCTACCACTAAGCTACATCCCTTGGCCTCTTTTTATTTTTTTTTCCATTTTTTCCTTTTTTTTTTTTTTGAGACAGGATCTCGCTCTGTACACCAGGCTGGTCCTAAACTCACAGGCTGGCCTTGGACTCAAGGTAATCCTCCTGTCTCAGCCTCCCTAGTACTGGGATTACAGACATGTGCCACCACACCTGGTTTGTGTGGTGCTGGGGAATTGAACTTGGGTACTTAGCGCTTGTTAGGCAAGTGCTTTAACCACTGAGCCCTTCTTCCAGCCTGCTCCCCCCTTCCCCAGCCCTTTTCATATGGGTTGTTTTTTGTTTCATAGTCTTCCTAGGTCTGTCTTTGAACTTGGGATAAGTAGCTGGGTTTACAGGAATATACCACCACAGCTAGCTCAGTTACGGTTTTGATATTCAGTTCTCTTGGGACTAATGATGATGTTGAACATAAGTATTCACTGGCTATTTGGATGGTTTGTTTAGATTAGTGTCCAAGTCGCCTATACTAAAAGTTGTGTTGTCCTTTTATTATTGGGTTGAACTAGTTCATTATACATTCTGGATATGAGTCCCACATCAGATATGTTGTTTGCACACCTTTCTCTCACATTCTGTGGGTTTATGTTTTACATAAAATAATTAATGTAATTGTCTAACATAATTGTATAGTAATATATAATTTATATGATAGGCATACATATCTTGTGAGTGAGTACTTAAATCATTCCTTGCATGTAAATATCATTTACCTGAGCGCTATCTTTTGAAAATGTGGTTCTTTTTCTTGTTCAATTGTGTTTACTGTTTTGTTGAAAGTCAGTTAACTGGAAACGTGCAAGTTTGTCTCTAGGCCAGGCCCAGTGGTACAGTCCTGTAATCCTTGTACTCTGGGAGACTGAGACGGAAGGATCACAAGTTTGAGTCCACCCTGGGCAAGTTAGTGAGGCCGTGTCTCAAAAATAAAGTTAGGCTGGGGTTATAAATAATTCAGGGTGAATGACCTGGGTTCCGTCCCATGTACCACCAAAAAAGACAGGTAGAAGTAAGTTCATGTCTGGACTGTAAATTCTTTTTGATTGATGTGAATTCCTTATCCTTATGTCAGTAGCCAGTATCACTGCCTTGATTACAGTTGACATATTTTAAAATGCTCTGCTTCTTCATTTAGTGGAACATTTGGGCCACCATATTATTCACAACTTTGTATAAACCACCATTCATGTTTGACTTAGAATAGCATTGAAATTCCCAGTACTACTTTGTTTTAGTACTTTTTGAAGTCTGAATAAATATGCATGGTCTCATAAGTCTCCTGAGTTGTGAGTAATGCTAGAGAGCAAATAAGTGTTTTAAGAAATGTGTAAGGGTGAGCTTTATTATTATTCTCTTAAAGTAATGTTATAACCTTAACATTATGGTCTATATTTTATTTCCTATGTACCAGACACCATTTTAGGTCCTAACACATTTAAACTCTTGTTGTTGTAACTTTCCTTTGAAGCAGGTTTTGTTTTTATCTGCACTATGCATATTAGGAATCTGAGAAAAAGAATTATTTCCCAAAGATCACATGGCCAGTAAATGATGCCACCTGGCCATCTGGTGTTTAAGCTTTTGGCAGTACTTTGAATAGAAATATGTAGCATGTACTGTACTATTATAAATGATTATTAGAGTCACTCTAATGACACACTGGTCCTGAATTGGATTTGTTCACAAAAATCTAGTTTTTTTGTTGGGTCAGAAATAGGAATAACCCTGTGGTTTTTAGTTTTTTGCCCCCTTTCTCTTGAGAGCTGTCTGTAGGCTCTCGTATGGCTATGTGCAAGATGTTGACTGTGTAAGAATTGCTTATAATTTGGTGTGGTAAGGGTAAAAGTGTGGGTTTTGGAGGTAAATAGACCCAGGATTAAATCTTGACCCACATGTAATCTATATGTGTAACATGGGGGCACGTTACCTACTTTTCTTAAGCTAAGACTGAATAACTGTAGAAGCTACTTCAATTGTAGAATAGTTGTGATTATACAGCATGATCTCTTGAGACTTAAGTGAGATACTACTTGTGAAGTGTTTCAGATTGTCCCTGTGAGATCATACGCATGAAGTGTAAGTATGTGATAATTCTCACTACAAAAATACAGATGATTGCCTGTCAGCGTTTTCTTTTATCTCTAAGTTGCCTAAGGATCTCACTTTGGACTGAGGATATAGCTCGTCAGCTGAGTGCATGTGAGTCCCTGTATTCCATCCCTAGCATTTCTTCCAGAAAAAGGTGGAGCTATGCTTTAGTTTCCGCACGGACGTGCTATTTGTGGGATGACCGTAGTAGTATGAACATCAAATAGGGCCATTGTGAAAGACGAAGTAAGTTGAGCCTATAATTAATTTTGAACAGTGTTCAGCCAACAGTAAGTACTGGACATATGTGTGCTATTATTATAATAGCAACAAAAATCTCATTTTTGCCCTCACTTGAGTAACCTTGTAATGATTTCTCTTGAAATGTTCTGTAGTACACAGTTGGTCTGTTATACTTGTAGATTCTACTATTTTGTGAGTAAACACAGAGTAAATAGTAAGTTACTGTACTGTGACTTAGTTGCCCCTGGGTCCAGATTAATTTTTGCCCTGAGCTTCTTGAGGACTCTATAGCTGTGCTGTTGTGGTTTGCTATGACACTCATGGGACACAGTGTAATTGCTTTTAGAACTGAGTTACCTGTATTGAGGCTGAGGACATTCCTCTCCATAACCGTAAGGCTCTTAAACTTATTCCTACTGCTGTTTATAGTTAATCTCACTTTGGTATTTGCTGCTTTTTTTTTTTTTTTTTTTTTTTTTTTTTT
>PVKB01002571.1:0-39768 GCA_004027205.1 Ctenodactylus gundi
AAAACCAAAAGTAAAAAGAAGTAAAGAAATACCTTTTCCATCACTTGTTTACAGCCTATGAAGGTAAATGCATGTGTCAACTGGACTCCCAAAGGTGGTCCATGCCAAACTGACTGTTTTAACAAATTCTCATGGTCAGTGCCTATACAAGACAGTGACCTCTCTGTCACTGCATCTCTGTGAGACAGGGTACCAACACTGACAAGGGGTTGCTGCTGGCATTACCAGCTGACACTACTGAGGAGAACTATGGCTACCTAGACTATAGGGATAGTTGTGCAAAGTGATCATTGTAACTACACCAAACACCTTTAGTACAGTACTCGCATCCACCCTATTTTTTAACTTCCATATCTACCATATTTTTACAAAATTTGTTCTAGTGGATTTCTCTGATCTCTGATTCATAGTTTATTCATAATATTATGTCACTATTTTTGTAAAGGAAGTTTACGTTGTGGAAAAATTATATAAGAGCCCTGTGTTCCTACTCCATAAATTACTAAAATAATCAGACAAAAGGATTTTGCCTGAGAGCTGAAATTATTGCGCTAAACCAGAAAAATTCTAATGATATCAGTTTCAAGTATTTCCATTTTCTAGATGGCTTTAATTTTTAAAGTGTTTTCATCTGTTATATTTGTTTATATGTGAACAGTTATGTGCCTGTAAAGTCTCCTCTAATATTTAAAGGATTATTTTTATGCAAAGTATTCTGTTTCAGCAAGTGCAAATTTTATTCTAAGTTTCAGAGCTCTATATGTAATTTTGGTTAAATGCTTTCCAAAAGAAAGTAATCTAATAAATCTGTTCTAGAAATGTATATCTGAAGTATCACTTTAGATTAGCTGTTCCACCTTCTGCTGCAGTATTGCTTTGCCATATTCTGCACTCAGCAAAGCTGACCGTTTATGTCAATTAAATACCCTCTGTTATGTAAATAGTTATTTTATCCTGTGGTGCACGTTTGGGCAAGTATATACATACATACATATACATATATATAGCCCGATAAACAACTTCTCTTAAATCAAATATGTACCACAGTGTAAGTGTATTTTGCGAGCTTCCAACAAGAATGTTTCCTGTACCACTCACAACACATAAATAGTTTGAAGGTTATCACTAATGCATGTTAATATTGCCTATGCTGCTCTACTCAGTCCATTCTTCACACGTCTGGGTTACAAGAAGTCACATGTTGGTGGTAGGATGAATTCAACCGGCTCTCTGTCTACATGTCAAACAGGATAGTTTGAAGTTATTTAAAGCACCTTCACTTTTGCATTTTAAATTCAATTTGAAGATCACATGGCATCTCTCTTGACTTCAAGGAAACACACTGAGTATGGCCTATTGTGAAAATTTATATTTCATTCTTCGTATTTTGCTAAAAATACATCCAAAACTTGTTCAAATATAAATAATGTAAAAATACGATCAACTTTATTTGTCAACATTTTGTACATGAGAAAATTATTTTCAGGCGGATGACACATGGCAATTTATTTGACTTATGTTTCTGCTTTTTATTTTTAATCACAGTTCCAGACTTTCGAATCATAAGACTTTTCAACAGATAATTTCCTAAAATAAAAGTTAGACAATGGGTTTTGTGGGTTTCTTTGTTATGAGATATTTTCTATCATTCCAATAAGGGGTTCATTGGTCAAAAATTCAAACCTAAACCATTTTCTACCAACTCTGTTCGCCTCCAAATAACTGGTTATTCATGGAAGTACGGTTTTTTTTAACTCAACTTTTGTAGTATTTGCATATGCAAACCAGGCTTATTTTTTTAATTCCTGCTGCACTAAAGCTATTACAAACATAACATGGACTCTGTCCTTTTTAGCCATGAACAAAGGAGCAAAGATGTGCAATCACCCAACACTACATAAATTTCGTTTTTTTTTCACAAACCAAACTTTAATGTTAATTCCTTTTACAAAAATATTTACTGTAGTGTATTGATGAATTGCATGCAGGGAATTGCTATTATAAAAAAGAATGGTGAGCAACTTCATTATTGAGCCACAAGAATAAATATTTCATTTTTTCTTGTATTTTATTTGTTGGCCTCTGCTTTTTTATTATCAGCAATTTTAAATTATTCAATTAATGAAACATGTACTTGGTCTGACAGCTGTGTACATGAAAGTTCACATAAATTTTATAACAGCTTACCACATGATTCACTAAGACGTTTCTCAGAATAAAGGCTAATTTAAAAGCAGTGTTTGTGATCTTCATGTGTGCAAAGGACCAAGCCTGTATGTTCCAGCTTTCCTCTTTGATAATAATACTAGTAGCCACCTGCAATGCCTGCGGATTCCAATTAATTTCTTTAGCTGTAAGTGTTCTAACCTTAGCTCATTTCAATTAGTTGATGCCGTCTTCTAAATACCTTTTGTCTAACAAGTGTTACCTTCTTAATTACCTAAGTGTGCTCTATGAACTACTGTTTACATGTCAGGTACTGACAATAAAAGGATTGAAATTTTATGTTAAGTTTTTCAGGATCGTTTAGATTTATATCAGGTCAAAATCAAATCATTATTCTCAGTAGAGAACTCAAATTATAATGCAAATTATAATTATTATAATTATAATTATAATTATTTTAAAACAAGCTAGATCTATACTTATATTTTGTTGTTGCCCTTGAATACGTTATATAGTATGACTAATTGAGATTAGTTGGCTTCTTTGTGCTGAAGTTAATTTATAGAGCTCTTTAGTACCACAAAGGAGCCAAGTTTTACTTTGCAGAAGTGCTTAGCCTGTCCGTGCATTCAGTTACATAATCATTTCCCAAGCAACCTATAGGCAATCTATCAGTATGTGTTATATTTAAATCACCACCTTTCAAACTAGTCTGAAAAACTTGAGTTGAGGAGAAAGAGTGCTTTTTACATATACCTATCTAGCCATAGAGTTAGCAACGTCATTTGATAGATTTTTAAATGACTTCTTCCATAAGAATTGTCTATTAGTAGACTTCAGGATAAATTTTATTTTGAAAAAGCAAATAGTACTGTTAACTTAGCTTGCCATTGAAATAGCAATACATGAAATTAAAGAAAAACTCACCAATAAACAATACTTAGTGACTATTATTTGGTTAAAAATGGGTATTGGTGGTTTCAAATATTATAGCCAAAAGAAAAGACAATAGCAATATAAATGTGTACATTTTACTAGTTTTTAAATTATTAGTGGAATGTAATTCAGTAACACAAGAACTGTTTGTGTACTTTTGAAACTATTCAGCAGTGATTGTATAAAGACAGTGTTCACCAATGTTAGGGAAATGTGAAATGTAAGTAGAATTGGGTCAAGAGAAGAGCACTGACACTGGTCTTTCAGCTTCATTTTTCTTATTAAATTATCCATTTAATTCAGGCATATCAGCTTCTTATCCTTCTTAAATATCTCCTCCATTAAATGGAGATTTTGAGTTAGTAATGTTGCCTCCAATATGTGTTCAAAATCAAATTGCCTATTCAAAATAAATAATTTTCTCTGTGTGAACAACACAGTGAGAAAAATGTATCGATATGAGTTTTAAAACACTGCTCAATATTTAATAGAAACAAACCTTCGGTCTGACTTTAGCACCAGTAGGAAGAAAATCTCATCCTCAAAGATTTTATGCCATAAACTTAAAAGTTACATTAAATAATTGAAAGGATGACTATTCCCTCTCTGCGTCATTATCTATTTCTAAAAAACAGTATCTAATGACAATTAGTTCTTACAGGGAAGAAATATTTTGATGCATGCAACAAGAGTAATTCCTGACTCCTGTGAGTCCTTCGAAACTTGGCTCCTCTTGTCTCTGCTCTCCTCAGTCTCTCTACCCCCTCGTAATCCTGCCTGTTGACACAGTGAAGCACATACCTGAAGCCCATTCGGCCATTAGAATCGCAGTGAATGAAAAATCAGTTCTCACTTCTTATTGGAAGAAATGCCCCACGTGCTCTGCCTTTCTTTTATCCCAATCTGTCCTCAACCACCACTTCACAGCTCATGCCGTATTCCTCTCCCAAATCGCATAATCTCCAACTAGGCAGTATTTTGACATTACTCCTGTCTTTATTTGCACATACTACTATGTTTACCTGAAAATCTCTGTCTGTCTATCTGTCACCTCTCTCTCTCTCTCTCTCTCTCTCTCTCTCTCTCTCTCTCACTCTCTCTCTCTCTTTCTTTCTCTCATTCACTCTCTTCCCACTCCCATCAAAGTGTTGCCAGCTTCTATAATAGAATCACTTGGATCATCCTTAAAGGCTTCCTCTAGTGGAGCACGTCATTTCTGCTCAGTATTCCTAAGGTGCACGTGTGGTGGTGTTTATTGTACTATGTTGTAACTACATATTTGTGCATTTTCCTCTTGTAAACAAATCATAGTATACCCAAGATATGGGACACAGGCCATTAATTTTCTCATTCCTTTTTCTGTTGTCAGCAGTGATTCTCAAATTTGTTCCCATTGCTCCTCACATAATCCAGTTTTACAGTCAGTTGAGAGTGATACAAATATGTGGGAAATACTACATACTTTTTAAGTATGGTTTAGTTAGAAGGAATACCTATAACCTAACAGAAGAAACTGCAAGAAAAACTTGATTGCATTAGTTCTACAAATGAAAAAAAAGCATTATTTGTGGTCGACTGGATATCAATTTTATGCATACAAATATGATCTGAATTTGATCTCATTAGCTGAATCATCTAGATTATTCACTTTAATCATTTTACAGATGCCCTGATATGATCTAATAACTTCAGATTTTATGTTGGTGAATGTATATTTCTCTATCAAAGTAAAACAACTGCCCTAAAACCTTCCCATTATACAAGATCTAAAGCTAGAAAATGAAAGATTTATTGAATGCACTCTGATGCGTGGTAAGACTCTCTAGACAGCAAGGGAATTCCTGATGGAGAAACGCAAGCAGCCACTGAAGCCAGCCTCAGCACGTTGGCTTCTGGCACTGCTGATCTCACTTGCTTTGGTCGCCTGCTTTTGGGAAACAAAAGACAAAGATCTGAATCCATATATGGCTTTTAGATCCTGCATAAACTCAGGGTCCACAGAAGAAGATACGTCCAGTGAGTCCATCTTTCAAAACTCAGACTTGCAAAGCCAGACGGGCTATTTGGCAATGAATTTTTCTAGGTGTCTCAGTTCTTTGAAAGAGGTCTTCAATGAGATTCATAATCACAGACTCTTAACTCAGGTGGATTTAGAGATATTAATTCAATACAATAATATATATATATAATGTATTATTAATCTAATACAAAATATTGCAAGGGGCTGAGGATGTAGGTCAATGGTTAAAGCACTTGTCTAGCATGTGTGAAGCCTTGGTTTTGATTCCCCAGGCCATGGCGGAGCACACCTGCAATCCCAAGGTTAAAATATGGAACAAGAGTGAAAGAATAAAACACAACGACATGCAATTGAAGAGGGACAGCAGGCCATCCCATTGCATCAGTCCAGGAGTTACAAAACCTGAGGAAAGCAGCACAGTGCACCGGGACAGTTGCGTAGGGACTGAACGAAACTACAAAGGCAGCAGAAACAAAGATGTGAAATACAAGCAAAAGTCTTGATAAATAAAGCAACTATGAGAAGATGGAAGATAATTAGGATAACAAAAGAAGAAAGCAAATAGGAGGGATATCACCATTATGCAACATAATAGCATAGAATTTTCTACTGTTGATAACAGGTGCAAATCCCCACAGTCAGTAATAAAAACATGAAAGTCAGACCCAAGTACATCATAAAGTTTCAGCACAATAAAGACCAAGAGATAATATGTAAAGTCTGTTTATTATTTTTTTCATGAAAATATGTTAGTAAAAGAAAAACAAAAATCAGAAACAAAATCAATAGAAAGATGAGGAGTTGAACTATAACAAGAGTTACAGAAATGGTATTAAGAATATTTACTAAATTAGTTTTATGTTCCAAAAATTTGTTACCTGAGAGTAAGTGAAAAATAAAAATATTATAAATAATTTTCATCAGAAATTTCTTAAATATTAACAAATAGTTTTGGTACAAAGCATTAACAATTTTAACTTCTCTATGAGAGAAATAAGACCTAAAGGAACAAAATATTTTTTGGATAAACTTGGAGTGAGGTAAAATGAAATTCAGGAGGTTAATAAATTTATTGACTGAAGTTTTGCTGCAAATGCTGATTAAAATTTCACAGGTATACATGAGATGATAAGAAAAGAATAAAATGTTAAAATCTAATTTAGGAAGAAAGTGGAAGAATTTGATATTCAATAAAGTCAAAAGGATGGATGGAAAAGATCAAAAGGAAAAAACAAAAAGCACAAAGTATGTAAGTGCTTAGCATTTTAAAATACTTTGCAAGGTAATACTCACATTATACCTATAAAAAGAAGGACCATGAAGAAGAACAAACTCAGGGAGTGTCCTGAATTTGTTCAGATACACTGCTGAGAGGAATCACACCAGGGATACTAATACAGGAAATACGGCTCTGTGCACACTTGTTACTCCCTCTCTCATACCACTTGATAGCCAGGGTGGCCATTTTGTAATCACAGAGGAGCAATCGCACTGTGTTCTACAGGGTACACTCAGAACAATTCCAGCACCGAGTGAACTGCAATCCAATGGTAGTAGTGATAGATATGATTATCAGAGATCAAAAACCAGATGCTTCTCAACTTACAGTGGGATTATATTCCAACAAACCCATCGTTAGTTAAAAATATTGTATAAAAAACGTGTTTAATACACCTAATCTCTCACCACAGCTGCACAGCCCTAGATGAGTAAGCTTCGAATCTCACTATAAAACACGGCATGGTTGGCCTCCTGGGTCTGTGCTGTTGCTCCGCATCGTGAGAACATCATACTGCATAACAGAAGTCAGACAACAGATCAGAATTCAAAATTTGAGGTACATCTTCAAATGAATGTTCACTGTTTTCAGACTGTGGTAAAGGCTGGCTTTTTGTTTCGTTTTGGAGCAGGGTCTCACTCTGTAGTCCGGGCTTGTCTTTGACTCACTATGTAGGCAAGGCTGGCTTTAAACTCACAACAATCCTCTGCCTCAGCCTCCTGAGTGCTAGGATCACAGGCCTCCGCCAACACACTCGGGTTTAGTGGTGCTGGGGATCAAAGCCAGGGCCTTGCACATGCTAGGCAGGCCCTTCAGCCACTGAGCTACACCCTTCGCCCTCTATGGTAAAGCTGAGAAGTCATACCTCCAAGCCATCCTAAGTTGGAAATTACTGTTCATGAAATGGTCCAGTTGAAAACAAATATTGGGCTGACTTTTACAATCCAGCTTTTGCAAATCAAAAAAAAAAAAAAAAAACTAGCTTGTAAAAATACAGAAAGTAAACTCATGGGGAAATATGAGCTGGTCAGGGTTCAGCCCGAAAGAGGGATGGGCTGGAAGGACAATAAAGCTCACAGTATTTGATAAGGAGACTGAGTTTCTTTAGAAGAAAAAGTGCAGAATTCTCTATCTAAGGATATTTGTAAATATAAAAGAGGGCAAGCACTAGTTGCCCCAGTAGACACTGTGGAGACGTGAAGGAGGGTAAAGACAAGGGGGAAGGGAGGGGGAGAAGTAATTTATTATGTATCAGAAATGCATACTAACAAAATAATTGTGTGAAAAAAATAGGAGCGAAACAGCAGAGCAGTCCGAGTTTCACAGACGAATCAGGAAGAGACAAAAAGAGCCCTCCTGTGGTCGCCTCATCCTCGTGGGTGAGGGGATCAGATGTATGCTCAGGATGTCCATTGGAACAAGGCTGGGACCTGCGTGGGGCATCCTGTAAGTGGCACACAGGTCTATCAACAGGATGAGAGGCTCACTCATATGTGGGGCTTAAAAATAGCCTCTGACCAACACTAATGGAATAAGAAACTATATTGCAGCGAGGATGATTGCTAGGACAGGACTAAAGGGAATTCAGACTTACCCCTAACAGACTGACAGGTCCCTCCAATGCCCACAGTTGAGTTCCTCTTGACCTATAACAAAGGGGAAAACCCCAAGCTACCAATCCCAGGCTGAACATGAGACCAGATACCTAGCATCACTAAAGTAGCACAGCACTCTCCAAGGCACGCACAACAACAATAAAAAGTAGGAAAATTTAACAGAGCTTGTGAACAATATTTGATCTATAAGTGGCTTTACTGGGTCTAAGGGCAACAGCAGATTTTCCGGGATAACCGATAAGAGCAATGGAAGACAATCTGATCGCTAGAAGTTACAGAAATTTTCAACTGAAACACACACACACCAAAAAAAAAAATTAAACAAAGCAAACAATGACAACTTTATGGGATAGCAGGGCTTAGAAATTCAGGAGTTTCAAAGCACAGTAACAACTGAAGCAAAAATAATTACTAGAGTGATCCGGATTTGAGATGGTAAAAGAACAAACGAGCAAACTTAAGGATAAATCGAGGAATCAAAGAGAAAATTTTTTTATAAAATAGAACCTCATAAAAATATTTTTTCTTTCTTCTTCTTTTGGTTAGTTCGTATAGAAGTTTATCAGTCTTATCACTTCAAACAATCAGCAACCGATTTATTGTCTTTTGTTTGCTGTATTTTCTTTTTCACTCACTTTCACTCTGGTCCTTATAATTTCTTTTCTTCCACTGCTTTTGGATTTAGATTGCTCTTGTTACTCTAGGATCTTGAGGTATATCATTAGATTACTTATTTGGGATTACTTATTTTTAATGTGTTTATTCAGTGCTAAAAATTTCACTTATAATTCTGCTTTAACTGTGTTTCATATATTCTGGTATGATGTGTTCCCGCTGACTTTTGACTCTGGGAAGTTTTCAATTTCTTCCCTGATTTCTTCTGTGACCCACTGCATCTTCAAAAATATATTATTTAATCTCCATTTATTTGTATAGTTTTCTTTCACTTCTACTAGCTTCATTCCACTATGATCTGAAAATGTACAAGGAATTATTCAACAGCTTTTTATTTTTTAAAAGCATGTCTTACAGCCCGGGTTACGGCCTATTTTGGATAAAGGCCCGTGTGTTATTGTGAAAAAAATGTATTCTGTTAAAACTGATGGGACACTCCGGAGATATCAGCTAACTTGCTTTGTTAGTGTGCTGTAGATCAATTTTTTTTTTAATTTTCTGTCTGGTTGACCAGTCTATTTGGGATAGTGGGATATTAAAGGTCCTTACCATATAATTGCACTGGGTTCTACTTGTCATTTCATGTCCAGTAGATTTTGTTTTACAAAATTGGGTGCACATACATTTGTAATTGTGACTTCTTCCTGTTTAATGTTTCCCTTTGCCAGTATATAAAGCTCATCTTTGTCCTTTCTAATCTGTTTTGGCTTGAAATTTGTGTGCCTGATAATATTATAGTTATTCATGTTTGTTTTCATGGTCTAGTTGCATGAAATACTAACTTCCGTCCCTTTACTTTTGGTCTATTGTTTCTTTATGGCGAAAGTTTGTCTTTTTCCCTATTCTGTTGATATGTATAAGTGAAAGACATAAAGTTTACATTGCATTTGAGTATTTTGTGCATGAAGTTTGTCTTTTGTAGGCAAACTTGGGAGCTTGATTTTTGGATCCAACCTGTCATTTTGTGTTTTTTGATTGCAGAGTTAAAACCACTAACATTATCATTGAAATACCTTTACTATACCCTGTCATTGTTTTGCTATTTTAGTGTTGGGTTTTTTTAACTTTTGTTTGATTATTCTCCCCTTTGCGGTATTTCCCTTTGTTTTCCCTGATACATCTCGTCTCCCTGTCTATAAGATTTCCTTAAGTATCATTGGCAATGTTGGCAAGGTGGTCTTAAATCTTGTTAGGTTTTCTTCATCATGAAAAGTTTTATTTCTTTTTAGATTTTTAAAATTTTATCACATATAACAGTATGCATTGACAACTGTTTTTTTAGAGCTTGAAAGACTTTATTCCTTATTTTCTGGCCTTTAAGGTTACTGCCAAAATATTCACAGTTATTCTGATGGGATTGTCTTTGTAGGAAACTTCTTGTTTTTCTCTTGGAGCTTCTAGTACTCACTCTTTGTGCTGAATTTCTGCAACTTTGATTATGACATGTGGAGGCGAAGCTCTTTTCCAGTCAAGGTTATTCAGTGTCCTATACACTTGTTTTCACAGTGCTTAAGCTGACTTCCATACTTTATGTTGAGACGTTCATATTCTGAATTTTAACTAAATATCTTTTCAGATTTTCTACTTCCTTACCAAAATGATACCTCATGTCTTGTATTGCCTTATTTACCTCATCTTTTTCGTGTCTTCTATAAATTCATTAAACTTTTAGTCATTTAAGCACATTGTTTAGTAAAACAATGCATTTGTTTAAGTATGCCTTGTTCGAACTAACTGAACACTTCACCCAGTTTTTTCCTATGAGCTCACAATTTCAGGGCCCTTGATTTCAGCTTCTGGGGAATTAGATATTTTTTCAGGTGTTTTACTCCCCCATTTTCCCATGAATCTATTGCTGAAATGGTAGATTAGTTAGAGACAAAAATTTGTATCTCTACTATGAAGAATTCTCTGATTAGATTATGTCTTTCCTCCATGATTCCTTCAGTTCAGTTATATTTTGATATTTGTATCTATTTTCAGATTCCTAACTATTAAGCTTACGGGTATTCTTAATGACTTCTACTGTACCTATCCCCTATTCTTGTCAATGAAGGAAAAATGGATTGCAGTAATGTAGATGGGCCAAGGACAACCCAGCTATTGTCATACAAGGAAAGACAAGATCAACATTATACCACTATTGCAACAGGAATAAAATCTGCAGTGATGCTGTGGTCTTAGATTATCCAAATATTAGCAAGTCATAGAGACGGGTTAAATATTGCAACTAGTCTACCCATAATGTTAGAAATACAATCTACATTGTCAATGCAGTAACCTAAATAAACCAAATACTGACTTATCATAAAGGCATAAATGCAACACAACACTGTCTTCAATAATAAAATGGAAATCCATATTAGTTGCCAAAACTAACCTAGATAGCTAACAATCATTAACTTTTATAGACTTCAAGCACTATGCCACCATAGAATCAATAGCAATTGCATAACCAATTCTGTCATATCATAATAAGCAATTAAGTTATATAATTACTAGACTCAACATTAAAAATATGATTTATACTATTAATGGTGTATCTATACAAGCCATGTAGTGCCTTGTTAGAAAGCTCTATCAAAGGCAGCACTATATTATCATTAATAGAAAAGAAATCTGCATTAATGTCCTATGAGTAACTAATTAGCAAATTGTTAACTCCTAATATACCAAATCATAAAACCATAAGTTACTAACACTTGATGGTGTTAGTGATAGAATGTTGGGAGGATGGAAGACGAATGAGACAAAGGGTTTGTTTTGGAGATGAAAGAGAAAACAGAAGAATAGATAAAGTGAGGCAAAACTTCAACTGAACACCAGAAGAAAGTAAATATAATTAGGCAAATACGACTCAGAGAAAGAAATGACAAAGTAGAAAACAACCCCAGTTTTCACAGAGTCTATTCAAAAAAGGCAAAAAGAACAATGCAAAAGAAGTGCAAAAACCAAGAAACTAGCAACAATAGAAATAGCACAAATCCAAAAAACATACCAAGAGCAACTAAAGGGAAACCAAAGTAAAAATATTTTCTCCTGAGTTATTTCAGTATGTAGTCTTCTTTCAGTTTCTGTTGTTTTAGTGTCCACAGTCTGACGAATAAGGGGGAGGGAAAGGGAAGCAATTGAATTGTGTCCCACTGAAGGATCCCTACTCAGACCTCATCTGGGTCCCCTAATGAAACGCCTTCCTGATCCTCTTGTATCTCAGTCTGCAGAGCCAATGTGCCCCTACAAGCTTGCATGAGGAGGGGAGGAACAGAACGTCCACTGAGTTTTGTGTTGAGAGAGTAAGCAGTGATGGGGTCCGAGGCACTTCCACATTGAGCCCCCTGGGCAAACCACACCCACTGATCTGGCTTCCTTAATGGGCCAAGGGTTGAAGGGAGGGATTCTCTGATTTCTACAACCTGCTTTTACTGGTCTCTAATCTTCCAGGGAGTCTATAGCCTGTTCCCCCTTCTCTTCTCTGTCTCTGTGGCAGCTTCCTCCCAGTCACCGAGCAAGAGTCCACTAAGTCCCTGGGTGTGTCCTGTCCATGGCCTGTTTCCCAGAATAGATCAAACTAAGTCTTTTCTATTAATGGCTTCTCAGTATGGTGCTGCTAGGTCATCTTTCCAGCAGTGTCTAGGAAACCCTTTTAACAGGAGACTCCACACAGCACTTGCAGCTATAAGCTTCTCTCAGAGGCTGGTTGGCATTTATCGCTGAGGCTTTCAGTCCTTCAGGCCCACCTTGTTTCTGTGGCCAAACAGGCATAGCTCAGATTGGTTTTCCGACTATCATGTTCACCTCACTAACATTTTTCTTTTCCAGTCTTCGCAGACCCTGTGAGCTTTCCAACTAACTTTCGCGCTAGCCTTCCTTTCAGTTCCTAGAGCTCCTCCCCTTTCCTGAGCGCAGCCTTTCCAGAGCGCAGCCTTTCCAGCGTCGTCTTTACTATACGTCGCCTTCTTGCCGAGTCCCTGGGAAGCTGCTAAGGGGAGAGCCGACTGCGCAGCCATTTTGACTTCACTCTTCTCTGGATTCTTCTTTGAGATCTAATAGGTTTTCTTTTGGAGAAGTCTGTGAGGCTTCTACATGTAAGATCACGTCATCTACAAATATCAACAATAAGACTTCTCCTTTTTCTATTTTAGAATTATTTGTTTCTTTATTTTGCATGTTTGCTCTGGCTAGGATTTTCAGTATTGTGTTAGATAAACGTTATGACAATGAGCATCCTTGTCTTAGTCCACAACTTAGAGAAAAAAATATTTTAGATTTTGCCCATTGCATATTGTGTGAGCTACTGGTATATTACATATGGTCTTTGTTATGCTGAGGTGTAACTAACCTCTTTTTTTCCAAAGTTTTAATCATAGTGTTAAATATCATAAGATGCTTTAGCTTAACCTTTTGAGATGAAAATGTGACTTTTGCTCTTCCTCTTATTAATGTATCATAGCATGCTTATTGATTTACGTATGTTAAACCACTTTTTCATTCCTGGAATGAATCCCACTTGATCATGATGAATGTTTTCAATGTGCCATTGATTCAGTTTGATAGTAGTAGCTCATTGAGAATCTTTGTATTTTTATGTATGGAGGACGTTGGCCTATAACTTTCTTTTACACATGTTTGTGCTTAAGAGGATAAGATTGGCAGAATTCTTTTCTGGTAAATTTTTGGAATTAATTCAAGGAGAATAAATATTAGTCCTTCTTTAAATGTCTAGCAGAATTCAGCAATAAAGCCACCTGGTTTTGCTATGTGGCCTTGCTTGGACAAAAACTCTCAATATTCCTGCTTTAATCCTGGGATTATATGCACGTGATGCCACACCCTGCCAGATTTATTTTTTTTAAATAGTTGCAGTGTTATTCACATCTCATATTTCCTCACTGTCTTAGTGATTTTCTTGTTGCTTGGATAAAATATTTCACATCCTCAATTTAGAAGAGGAAAGATGTAGTTAGCTTACAGTTTCAGACGGTCTTCCACAGTCCATTCATGGGTAGACTTAACAGTGGAAGCACATGGCAGAGGCCAGAGAACTCCGAGTGGCATTGCAGACAGAATGCCAACCAAAGTAAGAAAGAGTTGCTCTCTAGAGCTTTCCCTGGAAGAAGCTGTAACATGTTTTTTCTTCCTTTATTTAGATGAAGCCATCAGTTGCGTCCCCCACACAAGAGTAGGTGTCCCTCCCTCAATTCCTTGCCCACAATTCAATAACATGAACCTGAAAGTTCTGCCCGGGACACCTCCCAATCTCAACACATTGACACGATTCCTCCAGGTCAAATCCCAATCATCTGTCCCTTGCAGCCAGCTCTCACCTCCCGGTTTCATAGTTCACCAAAGACATCCAAATGTATGAGGCTTTTGGGGGACATTCCAGGTCCAAGCATAGCATTTACATATTAAATTGTGTTTTTCTAATTCTATGTCCAGGTAAACTTATTGGCAAAATAAGCAAAATGTCTCTGCATTACTATGTATAGAAATTGTCATTATCTCATCTTTTCTCCCAATATAGTTCCTTGTGTCTTCTCTTCCCTGTTTTTATTTGTAAACTTTTGTTAGTCTCTTTGAAAGAGTTACCTTTTAGTTTTGTCAATTGCTTTTTTCTAGTTGATTAAATTTTTCTCTTTATTTCTTCCTTCTTTCTACTTGTTATAGGTTTAATTTTTTATCTAATCCATGAGATAGAAATTGAGATCATGTGTATTTTTTCTAAAACATGATTATATGGGCACACATTTCTTCCAGAGCTCAGTTTTACCCATATTATGCAAGTTTTACCTGTATAATTTTACTTCTTCCAAAATATTTCATTTTATTTGCAGATAATTCTTTAACTTATAAATTATTTGAAAATGTGTATGTGAACATTCAATCTCAGTAGCTATTTCATTAAATTTCATATTATTAACTTCTAGCTTAGTACCATTGCAGCCAAAGAATATAACCTCTTTATACAGACTGCAGTCTTTGCCGATAAATATTATGTATAGCATTGAAAAAATGTGTTCTCAAGTTATGAAGTAATCTACATAGTTAATGTTTAATCATCTCAATTGACTGGGTCTTCATATGTTTACCTATTACTGAAAAAGTATACCAGTATCTCTTGTATTCATGTAGACCTGTCAATATTTTTTGGCATTCCATATGTTTCTCCTGCACATATATCTAGACAGGATTCAAAGAAGCCAAAACAATATATATCTAGAAAGGAGTGCAACCTACAGAGAAAGTGATTCTCTTCGATGTGGAGCTTCCTATTAGCCTCAGAAAAGGTGGAAATGTAAGTATAGCAGAAACCAGAAAAACTGAAGGCTTTCGATGTCATCCTATAGCACAGGAAAATCAGAAGAAAGTGCAAACACAGCATGTTACCTAGGCCCACGAGCCCCCTCAGGGAATTAAACAAACAAATAAAAATGGCTGCTGCTGCCGTTCTGCCCAGAGGACAAAGCTAAGCCAAAACCATACCAGATAAGGAACTCTGGGAGATGTAGTCCCAAGTTATCTAAATTCACTCTACATAAATCCACCATGCATTTCTAGGGCAAGGCCCAAGACACTTGTGAAACAAGTTGCTATTATTGGACTTAGGAAGTTAGTTAAAGCCACGAGACTGGAGAGACTGCCATGAGAGATAGCACAGAGCACCAAGGCATGCTTTGTGCCAGCCCTCCCCCCCACTAGCAGGCTCAGGCAAGGGCATGCTGGAAAGATATTGATGCTCTGGGAGGACAGATGATTTTTAAGAAACAAGTATAGCTAAAATATTGTTCAGAATATGTGGCAACTATAAATCAATTGCTTTCCTCCTAGTGAATTAATGTAGTAAGTTTACACTAATTAGGTTATACACAGCATGATCCATGTTGTCAAAGAGCAAAACATATTTTTGATAATATGTACTAGTTAAACACAAGGCAAAGACGCTTCTTTATTTCAATTGTTTATATTGTCAAACAATGTTACCAGGCTAACAGAGCTATGATTTTCCAATGATCATTATTAATATTTGAATCATTTCAGGGATTTGGAGAACTAGGGTCAAAGTGAAAAGATAAAACACAAAGTGAGGGGGGAGATGCTAGAGAAGTCCCTTTGATATGGTTTGTTGTTGTTGTTCATTTTGTTTTGTTTACAAAATACGATCTGGGATAGGTGGATTTGGATTCCAAATGATGAAAAAAAAAAAAAAAAAAAACATTGTCAAAGCACACATAATTGAGCAAACTGCTCTGGAAGAGAGAGAGACCAGGTGAGGATTTCCTCTGAAATCTTTCCTCACCAGGCTCTCAGATGATCTTTTGCTCAGAGCAGCTTCCCAAAGGACACACGGTTGTCATGGAGACAAGGGCCCTCCCTCTCTACCCTCTGAGCAGAAACAGCAGGGCTGGTTGGGATCAGGCAAGCGTGGGAACACAATGGTGAGCCCTCAGCCCCTGGCACTGGACATCATGCAATGATCCAGTTCACTAGAAAAGAGTAAAGACGTGCAAAAAAAAAAAAATTCCTACACACACACACACACAGACACACACACACACACACACACATGCTCAAATGCACACAAGCATGCATGCTCATATGCACACACTCACACACATGCACACATACACCAACACAATGATATCAGGAACAATGAAGAAACTCCACAATCATCTACTTACTTAGCTAAAATTAGATAAAACAAAGTTCTGTATGTAGAAAAACTAATTTTTCTAGGGGTCCGTTCAGGCAAAATTACCACAATTTTAGCATAATTCAATCTTTCTGTGTAATGTGGCAATAAGAATAAACAATATTGCAACACTAGCATTTGAATTTTTAAAGAAAGTTGTACACCATTGTATTAGCTAGGATCTCTCAGCAGCAATACTGCAAGCAGAAAGGTAAGCACAAGCTAACGTATCTCTTAAAACAATAAAACAAACATAAATAGAAATATGAAATCTGTTTTTACTTTCAAAGAACTTCCACCCTATAAATAAATATGCACTAATTATATTTCCAACTAGAGCAAATTAATTCAACTCGAACTTAAAAAGTAATCAAAAGTTAAAACTTGAGCCTATAATATCAAATAGTATTCATTACATTTCAGTTGTTGGGTAAATATAAATAACATCTCTTCATTTTTTCTATAGTGTTTTGCACCTAGAATACAGCTACTTTTTTCTCTCTTTTTTATTTTTTTCTTTTTTTGAGACAGGATGTCACTGCATACCCCACACTTGTCCTGAACTCACTGGTGTAGCTCAGGCTAAACTTGGACTCAGGAAAATCTGCCTGCCTCAGCCGCCCGATTGCTAGGATTATAGGTGCGCACCACCACAACCAGCTTTATTAGGTGTTGGGGAATTGAACCCAGGGCCTTGCGATTGCAGGGCAAGTTCTTTAACCACTGTGCTGTTCTTCCAGCCCTCTAGAATACAGCTACTTTGAATAGAAAAATCTGTTCTGGTATGTTTAATTTATATTGATAGCCCTTCTCCTTCAGCAAGAAAATAAACAGAAAAAAGGCCATATAAATGCAAATGATTTAAAAATGTAATAAATAGTAAGTTTACACATAACATATGCAAAGGATATGATTCCTATAGGATACTCTCTTCTAAAATGAACTCCAAAATTAAATTAATATGATTATATTTTATATCCTTAAAAAGTGCTGTAAAATAAAAGAAAGATGGTTGGAAATGGAGGTAGGCTTTCTGAAGAGGGGAAGGAGGCCTGGGCAGAGGGAGATGGGATGGCGGGAAGGAACACGGGAAGCAATAGTGACTAACATGCGACATCCACATGCACCTGAAGTTCATACAGACTAATGAAAAAAGAATTTCAGAAGAAAACCAAAAATGCTGTGAATGTCTTAATTTATATAATATTTTAATAAACCTGAGGTCTATGCCACAGTAAAGTTATCAATATGCTTTTTAAATAGGTGATAAACAAGTATTAGTTGAATTTTCTGACCTCCGAGTGCTTGAGAGTATTCACTATTGCCGAGGTGGGCAGGAGAGAGAGAGAGAGAGAGAGAGGTTGGCAGAAAACATTGATCCGTCTCCCTCTGAGATCACAATCAAACACATACATAGAGGAATTTAAAACATGATGCCATGCCATCCAGTTCTTCTTTCTGAAAAAAAAAAAGAATATGAATTGTCAACATAAAATGAGTAAATGCTATATAGAAATAGATCTTCAGCATAGTGATGTAGGCTGTAATCCCCACACTCCAGAAAGCTGAAGCAGGAGGATCACAAGTTTGAGCCCAGTCTGGGCACTTTAACAAACTAGGGAGATCCTGTTTCAAAATTTTAAAATAATAATAATAATAATAACAGAAACTGGAAATGTAGCTCGTTGTGAAGGCCCTGTGCTCAATCCCTGGTTCGGCAAGATAAACAGATTTTGAGCTCCATGTGAAAGCAAAACGAAGTGAAAAATGACAGCGTCTCTCAGGGAATGTTTCCACTCACCTATCATCCTAAAGTGCGGTCCGATACATTAATATTCAAGCTACTCATGGCTTCGGTGACATAGCATAGCATATCATAGTATGGCAATAAAGAGGTCAAAGAAAAATAGAAACGATCATGATCTAGGATCAGGAAGTCAGCAGAGGCTCTCCTAGACTGAGTTCCATCATCTTGGCTTTTCTGACTAGCCTGAGTTTTCAAATTAAAGCTTCAAGCTTCTTCTGTTTCGTGTTTATTCTCTGTCCCTTTATCTCTTTGTGACAGGTGAATGGGGATGTCTACACGAAGATATACATACAGAGAGCATTATTTTAAAATGCATGTATGATAAAGATGACAGATAACATCAACATTTATATATACACATAGAGAAAGAGAGATTAAGCAAAAATTTAATACAGAATAGTGGGGACCAATTTTATACACACACACGGTAGAAAATTTCCAGCTCACTCCCCCAGAGGGCAAAGTATGGAAAAAAAAATATTTATAGCTTCTGTTCACCTTCTTATTCCTCCCAGGGGACAGGGAGTAACATTCCTGACAGAGACATTTAGTAAAAGGAATCGTAACAACTTGGCTTCTCCCTTCTGAATCTAATTCTGTGTCTGAGGATCTGGAAAGACACATTTGAATTTGCTGGGAACTGCAGTCACCCTGGTAGCCCAGCTTTGCTCCAGGAAAAACTCTGATGGTTCAGTTGCGTTTCTAATTTAAGCAAACAAATTTGGCCTCCTGCAGTGGCAACATACATAATAAGGGTGTATGCCTGTGTGTGTGTGTGTGTGTGTGTGTGTGTGTGTGTGTGGTTTTCCCTCTCCTCTTTTAAAATTTTACTCCAAGTAGCTAAAACACCTCCACATATTCAGTGATTTCTTTATTGGTAGTTCTCACCTAGGGAATAAAATAGTAGAATTTAATCCACCTTCTCAGAAACCATTTTTAAGACATTCAAAGACAGAAAACGACATACACATCTGAATACTGTAATTAGGCTACTTTTTTATGTGTGCTTTTGGCAAAATTATTTTGAGATATAATTCCCTCATTTGCATCAAGATATATAGTGAAAGAGCTTGACAACCAGATTTTAGGGTATCTCATTTCCAACTTTAGTCTCCCCTCCAAATAACATAATTTCAATACTACTTTTTAGATAAGTGTTTGAGTTTTCCAAGATTTCATTTGCAACTTTAAACATTGTGCTTGAAAAGCATATGGAGAAGCTATCTTTTTCCGGAAAATAAAATGGCAGATCCTGCACTCCAGTTCTGAGTGAGCAGCAACCCTGCTCTCCCCAAGCAAAACTTTCTACACTCGTTGCAGAAGCTTCTTAGGGAGCGGCAGAGCACAAGCAGGCTCTATGCAGAGTGTGACTTCTGACACTCCCATCCACTTTAAATTTCTCCAAGATACATGGAAGCTCTGACACAGAGCACGTATCTTTACACTGCCTGCACTATAATTTGTCCAGAATGATAAGGACCCGGAAGCTTTTACATTTTTCTTTTTAAAAGAAAATAATTAATAAGCAGGCATACTATACAAATGTAGAGAATTTCCTACCTTATCTTTGGAAAGACTGTAAATAGATCAGAAGACTAGAAAAGCAACTAGTATAGGCCACTATGCCTGATGCCCAGTGTTAACAAAAATTTATCTTTTTTCATGCAATGGCAAGAATGTTAGTTTTGTCAAACCCACTCTAAGGATGAAGAAACTCAGACTTGGTATTACAGCACCAGTGACAGAGCCAACAGGCATATCAAGGTCTAGTCGAGCTGGAGCCAGACCTGCTCAGGTTCAAGGTGGAGCCTTTTTGTTTATTTGTTTTTGAGCAACAGGGCCTCACTCTGTAGGCCAGGTTCATCCTCAACTCACTATGTAGCCTAGGCTACCTTGGACACATGACACAGGCAATCCTCCTGCCTCAGCCTCCCAGGTGCTGGGATTACGGGCATATACCACCATGCCCCGTTTACTTGGTGTTGGGGAACTGAACTCAGGACTTGGCACTTGCGAGACAATCACTTTAACTGCTATGCCATTCCTCCAGACCCAGGTTCGAGGTGTAATGTCTCTAGAACGAACAGATTTATTACTTATCCCATTTTCTGTGTGTTTGTGATGCTGGGGATTAAGTCCGTGGCCTCATGCATACAACGCAGCCACTCAGCCACAGAATTACACCCCTGGTTGCATCTTTAGTCAATATTTCCTCTGAAGCCACAGTTTATGCTTTTTTAATATTCATCAAATATCTTTTTTACATAGATGACCGGAAGGTGTGAGAGAATATCAAAAGAAACCTATATATAAACCTTAAAATAATTTAATTCCAGAACAATTTATTCTGAGTTTAAAAGCCTGGTTACATGAGTGCTTCTACTCTAGACACGGAAAAAGATTGACTAAGTAGACAGAAATGTCTTACCCAATTAGGGTCAAGCAGAAGAAATAAGTAAACACATAGAGCACAAAAAAAAAAAAAAGGAAGAAGAAACAAGTATTTAAATATACACAATGAAGAGGCAAAGCCAAACGCAGTCACAATAATCCGTTGGGTCTCAATTAGCACATATAGTGAGTAAGTACCTTTAAAGCTGACCGAGACTACGCTACTCTCTTTGCTCTCACGAGAGTTTACCAACCAATGAGAATCACAAACAAGCAAATAGCAACACTGATACTGTAAGAGCTAAGAATGTGCAGGGATCTAGGGAAACAAAAGATGCTATAATACTTCTGGAAAGACACTAAACAAGGCCGAAGGGCCTATCCCAGATGCCCGAAAGAAACAAGTAACATTTTACGACTAACTGAACTGACAAGGCCACAGTCCAGGAAAAGGAACAAAGATAAAGATCAGCTGAACGACTGCGCTGTGAGAAATTAGCGTGGAGGCTGCTCCATGGTTATATATTGAATCGTCTCTTCTGTTGCTAGTGCCACGTTGTCTGGATTACCTGGGCTTACTTGATAGCAAACCTCAAAATCAAGAAGTGGCAGCCTTCTAATTCAGAAGATACACTCAGCTCTGGTCTATCGTCTTGGGCCTGGAGACCAGATTATATTATTAGAAGATAACCCAGTCTGCTTCTAGTCACGAAGGAAGTGGAGCCATCTTCCAGGAAAGCTCTTTCATTTGCTCCTGTTGGTTACCTCTGTTATTCTAACTAACAACTTCCTGAGTGTGAGGGATCTTAAATCCCTCCAGAATATGAAATGGCAACCAAAGTGTATATAGGTTTACAGATGGTTTCTAGCCAATTGAGAATACAGAAAGGTTAGCATCTAAATAGAAGATGTATTAGCAACTTTTCAAAGAGTGGAAGACAGTATTATAACTACTAGGAGTCAAAAAGGAAATTAAGATTATATATTCTAGAAAGAAGGTGACTTAATTGATGGGAAGTTTCCTTGAATATTTGTGGTTTCCTTTCACTGCCTAAAAAGGGAAAAGTTGAAAATAGAACTACCCTGGCTAATAATACAAAAAAAATGATATTTCCATGAAAAATTTATCCATGAAAAGTGAATTTTTCAGTAGAAGCTATGCGCTGCCTTGCCAACTGGCAAGAACTCAAGTATTTTAGCCTTGAAAGTACCATAAGTGTTGAAGGCGAGCTGGAGGGGAGAGTGCTTTTGCTAATCCAGGCTCGTTTGCTTTATTCTCTAAGGTTAGTGGAGGAAAAAATATTCTGGAGTGAATTTTTAAGGGTAGCAATATGCTTTCATTCCATAGAGATTCTTAATTGCTTATAACCCAGTTGTAGAATTGATTTTAACTGGGTCATTTTCTACATTCGTCAACGTGGGGAAGATTTTTTCATTTCTGCTTTGCTCGCATTTGGAGCAGAACTTCTTTTACAGCATCTGGTTTTGGAGCGCTATAGTAGAAATTAAAGAGCAGAGTTAGGGTATGCCGGCCTCACCTGGACAAGTGGCACACTAATGTTGAGGTAGGATTTAGAAATTTTTAAAAGCAATGACAAGCATATTCTAGGAAGGAGTGTCCCAGGTAAGCAAGAACCGTCACAAACAAGCTGTTCTTGTGCTTGTCACTGTATGTTTGTCAATATAGCAATATTGTACATCAGAGTTTATGACTTGGACCATAATCCAGGCTTCACATCTGGCTCCTTGAGCAATTTCTAGGTTGAGACCCCTTGCTGTTCCATATCACTCCAAGGTCACCAAGAGTGAAGTGCAGCTTGGAGAGCAGCCAGCTTCCCAGCTCTGCAGCGCTCCTCTGTTTCCACGGGAATAAATGGAATAGAAAATTGATATAAATAGGATAGCCAAACAAGAAGGAAAAGGTGTAACACTTCAAGAATTCAAATTTGGTGAAATTCTAAAAGCATAAACTGAATTAAAACCATCAGAATGAAGGCTGGTGTTTGCCTCCTGGAAAAGAGAAATAGCAAAACTAAGAATGACTCTGACACTTAGCATTTATTGAATTATACCCTTTGGTAGGCACAACATCACAAGTTCAATAAATGGGCATTTAATCTTCAGAGAAGCCATATAAAGTAGGATTTATTATGGTCCTTATGATACAGACAGGAAAAATGAGTCTGGAAGGTTGGAGGAAGTTTAAGGAGAGACCTGTTCAGTGCTACATTCTCTTGCAAATTAAAAATGATCACAAATTATTTTAGCTCCTTCCATTGAGAAATGGGTCTATATTTCCTATTCTGTGACTGCTTTGACCAATAGATAATAACAAAAAGCGTATAAAGAAGATTCCTAAAATTAGTCTCTCATTTTCTGTGCCCGTGAAGATTCCCTCTGATGAGATAGCCTCTGTCTATGGAAACTATAGATGACCCTTGTCTGAGAAAGTCCTGATTGGCCAAAGGGAAATGCCACACTGAGAGAGATGCTCAGTCACCCCTTACCTGTTGTGGGTCCCACCAACATGAGGAACAAAAGGAGGAAGAAGATAGGTGACTAACTCTGGCCAGAGTCCCTGACTACAACTGCATAAAAATTCCCAAGTAAAAATCTCCCTTCTGGACCCAGTTAGCTCACATAATTGTGAGACGTAATAATGCATTATTGCCTAGGCCACTAATTTTTGAGAGTTTCTCCATAGATAAAACTCGATGTGTTGATTACATCTATGATAATTATGCATAACAGAGCAACAGTTCACAAATGTTTGATCACAGGTCTGTGGACTTCACAAGACTTCTCCAGGGCATCTGCAACATCAGAATTTTCCATAGTGATTCTAAGATATTACTTGACTATATCACCAGATTGACAATTGAACTGATGACGTTAAGGTATCATTAAGTAAAATGGCGAATGACTTGGGCTATATCAAAAGACATTGATATTTACATATAATGGTATTAAATACATTTATGGTATGAAATATGCATTTAATGGCATGTAAATATATAGGTATTTAATCTTTGATAAGCTATTTAGAATGCTATTATTCTTTTCAGCTCTTTCTCAGTGAGTTCATTGTTAGTGTAGAGTAATACTATTGTTTTTTTATTAATTTTGTATCCTGAAATTTGGTTGAATTAGTTAATAGCTCTAAGAGTTTCTTTGTGGAGTCTTTGAGGACTTCTATATAAAGAATCATGTCATCTGCAGATAAGGATTGTTTAACTTCTTTCCCCTATCTATCCCTTTTTTTTTTTTTTCCATTGTCTTGACTGATTTTTCTGGATTGAGTTTCAAGTAGTGCACAGAACAGGCGTGGGCAGAGGGCACAGCCTTGTTGTGTTTCTAATTTGAAGGAGAATGCTTTCATTTCTTTCCCATTTAGCACAATACTGGCAGTTGATTTGGCATAAATGGTTTTTATCCGTTTGTGGTAAGATCCTTCATTATTGAAGGTTTTTGTTATGAATGATGTTAGGTTGTGTCAAAAGCGTTTTCTGCATCTATATTGGGATGGGCATGTAACTTCTGTTCTCATTCTATTAATATGATATACTATAATAATTGATTTTTACATGTTGAACCAACCTTACATCCCAGGAATGAAGCCAACTCGGTCATGGTATGATTTTTTTAATGATTTGCTGGATTCTATTCACCAATATCTTTACTGATAATTTTTGCGTCTTTGTTCAAAAGAGAGATTGGCCTATAGTTTTTTCTTTCCTAGTTAAGTCATTGTCTGGTTTTGGTATCAGGGTAATGATGGCTTTCCAGAGAAGAGTTTGGCAATGTTCCTTCTCTTTCAATTTCATGGAATAGCTTGCGAAGCATTGATGGTGTCTCTTCTCTGAAGTACTGGAGAGGATATAGTGAATGGAGCCTAATAGGAGGAGGGATATTTGTAGCTACGGTTAAACAACCAACCATTGACTTATGGTCACAAGATACTGATTCATACAAACATTCCCCTCTTAACACTATAAATGTGATGTATACTGCTAATAGACGTTTCTTTACAGATTGTCTAGTAACATATGAGAAAAGCTTATTCAATGTGACACTAAATTATTGTTGATAATACAGAAAAAAACTGCCTTACTGATACATGTCTAGCTAAAGAGTATACAATTATTGCTTTCCTATATGGCTGTGAGTTATCAATACTTAACAGTACTCTAAATAATGGTAATAGGAATAGGGAGAGAGTAGACTGAGACTAAGGCTCAGCTTTGAATATGTGATAGAAAACAGAAGAGTCTTCATAGATAGAGAAAAGCATGACAGAGGTCCAACCCCAGGTCAGAGGAGAGCAGATAAGCTTAAGCACTATAAATAAAAGTAAGAAGAAACAGGGAGAGTTATGAGTGAAATAGTAAAGTGTATCTTCAGAATGTAATGAGAGCTTTTCCAAAAATCACATAAAGACCAGTCAAGAAGGAGAGAAATGCAGAAAGTAATGAATAACAGAAACAGAAAGAAGGAAAAGGACACAAAGGAAGAGAAAAGAGGAAAAAACACTAATCAATAGCAGAAAAAAATAAAAGTTTAATATACCCCTAGAAATCACTGATCTGATGCTAAAGTCCAAAAAGAAGTGAAAAAAAAAAATCTCCTGTGTTATTTGTATGGGAAGTCTCTACACCCAAGACGTTGGATTTTCCTGTGTGAGGGGGAAGGTGCAACCAGCGCCCTTCTCCCTTCCTGCGACACAGTCTGTTTGGGCTTGCCAGCTGAGCCGGACTCCATCTTCACGACAGGCAGGCCTCTCCCTGCCTTCACAAGTGGCCAAGATGACCACATCCAGGATGACGCCAGGGTTTCTATTTAGGCACAGAACCACAAGACTGCCCAGTGTTTTCCAGGCTTTTCGACCCTGCTGTAAGCCTCCCATGAGCTTGCTTCTTACAGGTCCATAGTCCAACGGTTGGCTAATCACACAGGTCCTCTGTGGCTTGAAGCCCCAATCTATGCTTTCTACTTATTCAGGAACCCACACTCAGTGGCAATCCTGAGCATCCTCTCCCCCAGGCCTTTGGTCACTCTTCCGGTCCAGCAAGACCTCCACCTTCCCAGGTCAATCTGCAGAGGCATTTCCTACACCAAATCTCAGTCTTTCGACTGAATCACGCAGAGGCACTGATAAGATAGGCACCATCACTATCTTGGCTATGCTCATTTTTAATGTTTAAGACTTTTACATAAGTTTAAACAGCAGGAAACCTGTTTCTCTCCAGCCTTCGTGCTCTCTAGATCTTCCTTCCTTGTTTCATTTATTTTTATTTTTCAAAAGTCCTTACAGGAATGTCTCACCTCCATCTCCCAGGGTATTACTTCTTAAATTTTTTAAATTAAAATTGTAATATTAAATTAATTAAATGATAACTTTTTTAAAGTCCTATTTTATTTTTAAATATGCTAGGTGGAGCCGTAAAAATTAAAGTTTAAGTTTAGATTAAAGTTTCTTACAAGTTTTGATTTGGCTAATATTTGACACCTTTTCAACTGTGTGACAAAATGGGGAATACACACTTTTCTGCTCTACTTGTCCCAAGAGGAAAACCAGTTGGCTATTGAACTACAAGACAGACTAGCTGCATTTTTCATAGAACGCTATTTTTACTTGAAAGACTAGCTGACAGGCAAGCTATGGTTATTCAGACCAGTATTTGACAGGCACTTTCTTGAAAATGAATGAAATCACCTGTCACTTCAAGGAAATCAGCCAACACTATTTTTGCTGGTGATAAAATTCAAGCTTTCGAGAAAAAATAAAATTTTTTGGAAACTTGTATTGGCTGCCATGAGCTTGACATCTTCCCAATGCTTAAAAAGTTTTCTGATTAATTCAGTGATAAAACCAACAAATATAATTTTTAATACTACTTAATGGAATATGCTAACATTTGGAAAGTGCATATATACTAACAAAATAATATTTGGCAATCAATTCATTTATAAGGGTAAAAGATCGGTTAAGAATGAAAGAAAAACAGTGCGGACCAACAGACTTAACATGTAGTGAAGTATGAAAAAGTGTGTTAATAATGGTTTCAGATTTTATGTTGCAATTTTTAAGAAATTTCCATTTGTCAAGTTTTAATGTAGGATTAAAGAATAATATCCACAATTATCTGAAAAGCTATTAGAATTTTCTTCCCTTTTTCAAACATGTTCTACATGAGGCCATACTTTCTTAAGATACATCAACCATTTTATATATATATATAAATTATATATATATATACACACACATACACATATATACATATATATGTATATATGTATATATACTTATATATGTATATATATTAATTGTACAAATAAATATGGAAATCTAGCCATCTGCTATTAGGTTACACTTTAAAATGATTTGCAAAAATATAAAAAACTGCCACTCTCCTTAATTTTTTTGATTTTGAAAAACAAACTATTTTGCATAAATGTGTTGCTTAAGTTGCTTAATGTCTGCATTGTTGTTTTATGTTAAATTTTCACTTTTACTTTCTGATTACATAAATAGCAATAAATACAACCCACATTAAAAAGCATATTGAGGCACTCGATAATTTTTACAACAGTACAGGAGTTCTGATACCAAAAGTCTTCAGAGACACGGACCTAAAAGGAAACAACAGTTCACAGCCACGCTGCACAAAAACTGCCTGTTTACACGTTCATTGTGAAGGAAGGGACCATACAGTTCACTCAGCTAAGAGCTAGGCCTGAAATTGAAATCAACCTATAAAAAAATCTTCTGCAGATGGCATCATAAAAAGAAATTATGTGCATTCAAAGCACAATAATCTGATGGTCATGGATCAGAGGCACACCTGTGGCAGCGATGCTATTTATAAATAACAAGCTCTTTGTACTAATTATACACGAAGACGTCATGATTTATATTTACACACAGAAACACACAGAATGTTAGGTCATGGAGCTGTTTTCTCGTGCAAACGCAGACATGTTCTCCCTTTGCTGTGTTCTATTTTCACTATGCATCTAGAAAGCTAACTAACAAATCCCTGCTTCCCGTTTATGGCACCGGCCTTCTGAATGGACAGCTAAGAATGTTGCTGTGGGTTCCTGACTGAGTGATGGGTTTAATACTCGGAGTTTAGAAACTTAATGCTCTGTAACAGAATCCTCAGGAAAATTTTACTCTTTTATTATTACATGAGGGACAAGGAAAAGTCTACTAGTAATAGGCAATAAGGGAAAGAAACTTTATGTAGGAAAATAAAAATATACAATTTTCTGTTATGCTTGGATTCTTCTTTTTAAAAAGATCAACTACCAATTTTTATCTGAAGCTTTTCTGGAGCAGGACCTTAGTGAGAACGCTGTTGCTAACTCTGCACTTTATTTTTAGTCTGAATTGCAGATAACCCCTTTGTTCTGTTTATATCCCACACACTCATGAAACATTCCCTCTTTTCCTAACACACACACACACACACACACACACACACACACACACACACACACACCAGTGCTGCAGTGCTCTGGGAAGAGAAGCACATTGTCATCACCAGAAGCATAACTCATTTTGATAAGGAGCCCGTGTTCCATCAAGATAATGTTGCCATGGCAAATAGATACCACATCTCCCTTTATGTGAACTGAGGGAATAGAGTAAGCACTTCGAATGTATAGGCAGCCATATTAATATAAGTTGGTCTGTGCCTGCTAGTTCAAAGCTGCTGGAACCAGCCTCCTCCCAGAGGAGGCATAGGAAATGCCGCCAAATCATTTTCTTAAAATTTTTAATTTTTGTTGTTATTGTTGTTGGAAGAGTATCAACTCATTTCCAGAGAATTAAAAACAACAATATATTTTTAATTGATAAATTTTATTTTTGAGGCACTTTATGTTTAGAGGAAATAAAACATGAACAGACATCTCACGTAGTTTCTACCGAGTGGTGCATTTATTCCAGTAAATGGGGCTACATTGCCACATCCTCAGCTACAGAGCACTCAGTCAACCTCGGGGCTCCCGCTTGCTCTCGTGTGCTCTGTGTCATAGAAATACGTGCGATGACAATCACTCGGTACACAATATTGTGCCCAAGAGTTGCACTTCTCTGAAAATCCTTTGCCCTTTGCTGACCATCTGTCTCCCCGTTTAACCCTTGCTAACACAGGAGGCTTTTGTTTGTTTCTGTCTCCGTGTCTTTGCCTTTTTGCAGAATGTTCTAAGTGCACAAGTGTCTGCTGCTAAACTTCCTCAACAGTATTTGGCCTTTCTAACATATGTACAGTGACATCTCATTGTTGCTTTCATTTGCAATTTTCTGAAGGCGTGTGATGGTAAGCACGTTTATATGCTCACTTGCCATCGGTGTATTTTCTTTAGGGACGTGCCTGTGTAGGTCTTTTCTTTCTTTCTTTCTTTTTCTCTCTCTTTCCTTCATTGCTCTTGTGTGTGTGCGCGCACGCGTGTATTTGTGTGTGTGCACACGTGCATGTAGTACCAGGGTCAAACCCAGGGCTTTCACAATGAGTGAAAAATTCCAGCTCATTTTTTGTTGTTTGATTTTGAGACAAGATCTGAGTCGGTAAGTCACTCAGGCCAGGCTGGAACCTGTAGTACACTTGCCTCAGGCTTCTGAACAGCTGTTTACAGGCCTGTGTCACCAGGCCTGGCTTCATCTTCTTACTTTTGAAATTTCAGAGTTACATATTTTGACTAATAGTCACATATCAAATATGTGTTTTACGAATATTTTATTATAGTGTGTGGCTTGTCTTTCATTCTCTTCCCCAGGGCAGATGCTTATATATTTTCATGAAGTTTAGCTTGTCCATTATTTCTTTCATGGATCATGCACCTGAATATAAAAATTCACTACCAAGGTCACCTAGCTGCTCTCTTGTGTTATCCAGTAGAACTTTTATCGTCATTTACTTTACATTTAAGTCTGTGATCTATTTTGATTCTTTTTATGAAGATGCGTTGCCTGTGTCTAGACTCTTTTTTTGGGGGGGTGGGGGGGATATGTAAATGTCCAGTTGTTCCAGCACCATTTGCTGCAAAGTCTATCTTTGCCCCTTTGTCAGAAGCCAGTTGACCGTATTGTGCAAATCTATTTCTGCGTCCCTATTCTGATCCTTTCGCCTATTTGCCTGTTCTTTTGCCTGAACCACCCTGTCTTAATTCCTGTAGCTTTATAGACAGTCTCGAAGTCAGGCACTGCTAATTCTCCTTTGGTACCCTTCAATACTAAGCTGGCCATTCCAAGGACTTGCTATACTTATTAGCTGCAGAGAGACTTGAAATTGTCCATATCTAGTTGAGGAACTTCCCCTCTCTTCCTTGCCGCTGAAACTTTTTGTCATGAATGCATGTTCAATGTCATCATTTTTTCCTGCACTTATTGATATAATCCATGAGCTTTAATCCTTAAGAGATTGCTGTGATAAATTACATTAATTGATTTTCAGCCTTGTATAACAATGATAAACCTTACTTGACTATGCTGAATTATTATTTATTATCATTAATTTATTATGATTATTAATTTACTAGTCTTTTGTTAGGAAGAATTGACTCTACTTTGCCTTCTTGAACAGACTGTATTGTTATAATTAATACTTTGATTGCCAGAATTCACAGCAAACCCGTCGAGGCAGGGTACTTTCTTGACTGGAAGGTTATTATTTATCAATTCATTTTCTTTAAAAGATATAAGCCAATTCACATCATTTTTCTTGTGTGTTTTAGCAAGTTGTATTTTCAATGAATTGGCCCACTTCATTTAGATTACAATATTAGTAGGCAGAGAGGGTTCTTAATATTCTTATGTTATCCTTTTAATGTTTACAGCTTCTGTCGTGATAACCGTTCATTTCTAACATTAGTAACTGACTTCTTCCTATCTAAAAAGGAGCCTGGCTAGAGAATTATCATCATATAATTATTATTCTATTTATCATCCCACTTCATCTTTATCTCTGATACTTTTCTTTGCTGTGAAGTCTGTTCTTTCTGAAATTATTATAGGTATACTCTTTCCTTCTATTAGTGGAGGAATCATTTATTATTCCCTATGACTTTAACCCTAGTTATACAGATCACTATATTTATTGAATGTGTGTTTCTTCACATAACACATGACTGGATCCTGTTACTTAGTCTTTCTGATAATCTCTATTGCCCTGTCCCATAATTTTTTTTCTAAATCTATGTCCTTTAGCTTCTGTGTTGTGAGAATTTATATTTATAGTAATGTTTTGATAGATTTGCACTAACATCTACCGTGTTTAACTGCTTTCTCCCTGTTCCTAGTTTCGTCTCCCACCCGTCTGTCTTTTTTGCTGTTTTAATTGAGCTTTTTATATCACTCCCTTTTCTGTCACTCCCGACATTATGGACTCTAGCTAATATTCCCCTTCCCTGCGACTGCCCTGCAGTTTACACTACATATCTGCAATGACTCCGAGTCTGTGTTCAAGGATCACTGTGCTGCTCGATGGGCAGTGAAAGAGTCTCATTATAAAAAGAAACCTGAATGTCTATCTCCCACTTTTTTTATCCTCACTGTCACTTACGTACTTACACATCAATAAATATAATACATGCTTGCAAACATAAATATGCAGAGCTGAATCAATGTTTATCTTTCCAGTGTTTTCTGGGATTCCTGGAACTGTTACTCAGTGTTTAACACTAATTGGAGGAGAATTCCCAGCCATTACTTCCGAGACGCCATCTGCTGCTTCTCACTTCCTTTTCCAGAGCACAGATTGCACCTGTGTGGTTGCCCCACAGTGCTTGGCCTTTTTCTTCTCTCTTATTTCAGTCTTTTTTTTTTAAGTGTTGAAAGTTTCCATTGATTTTCTTTATGCTCATAGATTTTTCGACCATGTCCAACCTAAGAAGCTCATCAAAATTATTCTTCATTTCTACCACAATGTCTTTAATATCTACTATTTCTCTTAGATTTTTGTTTTTAATTTGAAGATCTCTGGTTATTCTCTTCATGTGTTCTTGTGAGTAATCTATTCTTCTCTTTAAAGCTGTTAACATGTTAATCTTGGTGTTTATACTGTGTCTTGTGTGATTGTTCTTGCACTCAAACCCTATCTGTCCTCAGATGTAATGTTTGTTCAATCTCTTCAAATTGTGTTTTTGACTTTAACTATGCCTTGTAACATCTTCAGTTGAAAGACAGACATGATATACAGGACAGAAGAAGGAGACCTTCAGGATGAAGTAGGCAGGTATAGTGAGGGAAGGAGAAGCCTTCCCTAGTTCTGGGGCGAAACCTTTTGAAAACTCATTCATAATTTCATCAGTCTTTTGCTTGTTTGTTTTGTTTTCTTTTGTTTGTTTTGTTTCCTACTCCCTTCACAGGGAGTCGGATAGGTTGAGGGCCATCAGGCATTTCTTTCATCCTGTGTGAAAGGTTAGGCACAACTGGAATTGAGTATTTACCTTCTTCCAGGTAGAATAGATAAGACCCCGGTCTATTACGCCCTGACACACAGAGGGCAGAATTCAGAAAGAAGTGAAGTCTCTGCAATATTTTAAAATGACTCTTTCTGTCTATTCCTGTCTCAAATATGGAGGATTTTTCCACAAGAGTCACTGTGAGAGAGGATATGGCTTGAACGCCACAAAAATGTGGGAGCACCGCACCAGATGGACGGGAATTTTCATTCTCAGAGTTGTTCACCTTGAGTTTGTATAATTCATTAATTGCACTTCAGGTTTTCTTACCTGAATTCCAGCTCTTTCTGGGTTTTCTGCTGGTGAGAATTCTGGGAAGTTGGGAAGTTGGGTGTCCGCCTGTCTCATCAACATTCTGTTCCCTCTGTGATACTGATTTTATTTAGGATTAAAACAAAAAAAAAGTTGAATTTTTAGATTTCTTAGTTTTATTTTTTGTTTCTGGGTAGTTGTCTTTTTTGTTTGCTTTTTTCTTTGTATTTTTGTTTTTGTTTTGAAGGGGGTTTTTTTCCTGGTTTAGGAGAAAAGCTTTTGTTTTTTGCTTTTTGCTTATTTTTAAGACAGAGTGGCCACTTCTAATTCCCTTGCATGCCAGAGGAAAACTAGAAGAAAAGTAATACTTCAAATACATAGTTTCTAAACTTATGAAAAGTATAAATGATTTAAAGGCAAAGGACAGACCAAAACTGCTCATTTGTTTGTCTGTTTGTATTTGTAGTGCTGGAATTAATCTCAGGGCCTCTGTACCCTCCCCTTAGGCCTCAGATATTCATTTAACTTTGTCATACTTAGATTTGTGGGAATGTTTTATAGTTGTATCTTGTGGAAAAGAATAAGACTAAATGCAAAAAAACAGAGGTTAGTGGAATGATCCACATAAAAATGCTGAGAACTTGTAGGACTCAATGGTGTAGACCTGTAATCCCAGCACTCTGGGAGGCTGAAGCAGAAGGATCACAGGTTCAAGTCCAGCCTGGGCAATTTGGCAACTCGATAAGACCCTGTCTCAAAAAATAAATAAATAAATAAATAAAGTGTTGGGAATGTAGCTCAGTGTGAAGGCCAATGGCTAAATAGGCAGTGTAAAAACAAAACATGGCAAACACACACACACACAGAAAAAACCTGATAAGTGGTACAATAAATATAATAGCATTGGGTTTTGAAGAGAAAGAATTAATTATGATACTGTATGGTCGGAAATTAAGAGATAAAGTTAAAGTGATTGTAAAGTGGATATGACATGTATGTGCACAAAATACTCAATTTCATTGTAAACATTACATCTTGCATGTATATTAGTAAAAATGGTGGAAAAAATAAATTAAGAGATAAAGAATGGAGAGTTAAAAATGGTTTTAGAGTTGGTAATTAGAAAAAAATGGCAGCCCCAGTGTTAAGTAATATTGCAAGTACAGGGGAATGTAACGATAAATCTAAGGCATGCTGACGGCAGGAGTGGCATTTTCCATTTAGAAAATACTATATTTGTCATCAGCTCATACATTCTAATTCAAACCAACCAGCTCCAGAGGAAGTTACGTTGAGCCTTAAAGGGTTTGGCCGCCTCTAAGGCGGGTGTAAAGATTAAATGTAAGGGACTGAGCATAGTGTGGGACGGCTCACAAAAGTTGAGCTGTTCTAATCGTTCTTCTGATTAGGAAGCTACAAGTCTTGACCAGTATTACATTTTCTAATGCTCAGACACAGTTTTTGATGTCTCAATCAACAAAAGGTTTTTTTGTTTTGTTTTGTTATTTGTTTTTAAGATCTGGGCCTAGATTTTAAGTCAATACTTTCTTGCCTGCCTTATAATACCTGCATGAGTCAGTCCACCTTCAATTCCTGTGACCTCAATTATTATGAAATATTTCTTGGGAAATACAGTAAAAAAAACATATATAATGAAGTTAACCTTCTAGAGCTCTTCTTACTTGATATTCTTGTTATTTTTCTAGAAACAAAAAGTCAGAGAAACTAATATTCAAATAAAAGATCTACTAACGTGTAGATATTTAATTTAAAATTTCTAACACTCACATCATTGTTTTTGTTTAATTTATATTTCATTTTATAAAATGTAGTATCTACTATAAAGTTAATAATTCAATCTTTCCTTGGAGGCCAGGCTTATATGTTATTCAGATTGGTGACTCTAGTGTTGGCACAAGCATTCCACACAGTATGTGCCCAATAAATTGTTTTTAAACTAAATAATAGTATACATTAAAATGGCTCAGAAAAATCTTTTTAAATGTATTTAGCAAACATTGTACCCCTGTGCTTATTGAAATTCTCTCTGAAAACAAAACATAAAAAGTTCAAACAGCCACGTAAAATGGCTTTGCTTAGCAAACAAGTGACTCAGTGAAATCCACACCCACCTGCCTTTCTGTTTTGACACTCACAGGAACAAATAATAACAAGAAAAAAGTTATGAAACATAAATAATTGAAATAATAGGTCTTGTCCAATTTGGTGGAGTATGTGAACAAGAAAACAACTCCTTTGGTTTTGTTTCCTTCTTAATCCATAGATATTCATCTAAATAAAAATGACAGTTAAGAAGCCTTAATATAAAGCCAGAGCTGAATGCTGTAACCTCCCGCAGGTAACATAAACCAAGTGAGTCCAAATTCTGCATTTTCAATTAATAGTCTGGCAATTGCGACTGGAAAATGCTTTTAAAACCACCTGCAGCCAAGCAGGCTCCCAAAAAGAGTCCATAGGATGGGATGAAAGAATTAACTCATTTAACAACCATACTGATTCTCCAAAATATTTTTGTTGACTTCTCAAATAGTAGAATGTCATTCAAATCACTTCTTCTACACCACTCCTAGTGAGCCTTACAGATAGCAGGTGGCTACTGCTGTGACAACCCACATCCTAGTATCCAACAAATCTTGGCTAGAAGCTTCCGGGTTTCTTTAAAATGCCATTAAAATTTAAACAAACATGTGGGAATAAGCACGTTAGCTTTTCAGGTTCCGCAAAAGACTGTCTGAGAACAGTCTAATATTAAATGTGCACTCGTTTTCCAATCTAAAATAGCTAAATGAAATTAACTTCCATATACTTGGTGAAGCATTCCCCCGTGAGAAACAAATCTCTTCCTTAAGATGAAGAGAACAAAAATGGATATATGCTGATCTGATTTTTTAATTTAATGGCATTTTATTATCTCTTAATAGTTAACTATCTGCCTCTTTCAGCTGGGCCTCAGCTCACCTGGCAGGCTCTCTCCATCAGCTCCCAGCAGCATAACTGGTGGGTGAAGACCAGGGGAACAGTGATCTGGGGGAAGAGGGAGGGTTGAGGAATAAGTAATGTGTCTATTTCACCCCCGACAATTCTTCCTGAGCTATTATATAAGGAAGAAATGGGAGTTTAGAAGCCAGACCCATCTAGGTCAGACCATTGCCTTTGAAGCCCTGCCCGTCACTCATGCTTGTCTGTCAGTAGCAATTACGACATCCTCTGTCTACCCAGTTATCCTTCTATCAGCGTTTTAATATCACACAAGTTTTTGAAAAAAATGTCTAGTATTTATCGCATATTAAGGATACTGGGGTAAATAATATTTCTGCCATTCATATTTAAAGTGAAAATTTCATATTAAAACTTCAAATTTTGAGACTAGGCAGTCTAGCTCTGTGCTAGAGTGTGTCCTTAAAATGTAAAAGAACCTGAGTTCAATCTCCAGCATTGAAAAAAGAGTTGCAATAGGTTGCTATATTTGGAAGCTATGTAGAGTTTCTATTGCCCCAAAGATATCTTTCTTCATATCCTAAAAATGTTGCCTATGAAGCCTTAAAGATCTTCTCATTAATGATCCATTCACCACTCACCTCTCGCCATTCACCTCTAACCTAAGTACAAATACACTGCCTGTTTTATTAGTTCAGATCTTGTCGCCTGTAGGCTTCTGTGTACACTCACATTATCGAGCTGATTTATCTTATTTAATAGCTGCTTCCTATGTTTGTGGGCATGTGATATGAAAACTGAGTCTCTAGAAGCCATATTATTTGGCTTGGACCCCAACTGGACTGACTAGTAGATGTTCAGGAAAGTTACCCAGCCAATTTAGCGTTCAAGCTCATCTAAAAAAAAAAAAAAAAAAAAAAAAGTTCAAGAAATGGTAATTCCTACCTCACATCTGTGTTCATGACTTTTCATTTTCTATATATAGTGCTGTGTGGAGTCCTGAGCCTGAGTAGCGGAGGAGGGAGGAGGGAGGAGGGGAGAGGGAGGAGGAGAGAGGGGGGAGGGCCCCACCCAGGCTGAGCTACTTCCTTGGGGCTGTAATCATCTTGCCCTGGGCATATCTTGGAAATGCAAACCAACCAAGCTGAGCCCTTTCTTTCTACCAGCTCCTTTTATCAGGCTCCTATAGTCCGGGACACCATCCCGCTACCCTAATCGCCCCAGGGACAGATACCACACAATAAGAAATGAGTCAATGAAATGTTCTTAGAGCCCAAAGGACACTGAAATTATTCAAACAATCCAATTGCTAGTCTGCTCAATTCATTTACTCTGCCTCAAGAATGAAAACCATAACAAACTGTGTGGCCACGGTGCTCCCCATCCCCCCCACCCCACCCCAGACTGAGCCTGGGGCTTCCCTAAGTGTCCTGCAGGAAGTACTAGGCTTCCCTTTTACAGGAACTGTGAGTTAACAAACACCCTTGGCACTGGCAGTCATCTGATCTATAGCCCTCTCCCTTTCTAGCTAATCATAAAACAGAATTAAAAGCAACTTTTAAAAAATATTCTCCAAGTTTTATAGTAAAGTGTCTTAAAACAGTGCCTCACACTATTAACACAAATATTAATAATCTTCTGGGGGGGGGGATATTACTTCAATATAAATACATGCATATGGACACTAAATCATGAACACTTAGTTGAGAATCTCCCATTTGCCAAGCATTGGAGTAATACACAACAGTGAGCACAGAACATGGTCTTTACACCCATGTTTATGACACTGCTAGTAATTACAATGATTTAACCTTGCTTTCTCTTGTTTCATAGTAGTTAAAACATTCATATTGATTGTATGCACAACAACTTTTAAATCAAAAAAAGATTTCGTGTTTCCTCGATATTCTAATAGCCTTATTTTTCTTAGTACTGATTTCCATTATTCATCTTCATACCATAGTCTCTTCTACCACTAGAAGGTAAAGAGGCCTAGAGCAGAGAAAACATGGTAAATTACAGCTATGGATATTGGCAGTTTGTGGGGTTTTGTTTTGTTTTATTTTTACTTTTTTCTCATATGGGGTCTCTCTCTAGGCTGGTCCTGAGCTTACTATGTAGCCCAGGTAACCTCAAAATCATGGCAATTCTCTCGCCTCGGCCTTTGAAGTGCTGGGATTCCAGGTGTGCACTACCATACCCAGCAAGTTTTTATGTGGTGCTGGGAGATGGAACCCAAGACTATGCCCATGCCAGGCAAACCCTCTAAATTCTGAGTGACAACCCTAGCCCCAGTAAATTACAACTATTAATTTCAGGTATGTAAGATCTTCTTACTAACGTATTCAAGTCGCTGAAATTTCGAAGGGCAGTATTACACTCATGGTTCAGAAGTAACCTCAACAATTTGTGACCTTTATTTTTGCCTAGTCACTCAAACTCCGTCTGTATAGTTTGTGTTTTGTTCTTAAATGTCCTCTTCACATCCATATACAATTTTCTCAGATCTGCTTCCCTAGTTAATAACATGTTAAGTATATTTCTAGGTGCCTGTCATGCCAAAGTACACTGTCACTAAATCTGCCAGTGCTCCCAGCTCCTGCTAAATGACTATCACATCCAGTGCCCCTGCCACCTCAGGTAAGAAAACATGACAATCAGAACCATTCTCTCCCTCTCTCTTTATCTTTCTACACACACACACACACACACACACACACACACACACACACACACACAGCTGGTTGGTGCTTTGTGGCTCTTAAACTATTAATGTATCAGAAGTATTTATTGAGTACATAACATAAATAGCATATTCCCAACCCCCAAAAAATGTCATTTAATGGGAAAATGACAATTAGGAAACAATTGCATGAGTGAGTATCTGAAGTGTCTAAGTTGGCTCTCCTTTTCTCAAAGTCCACAGCAAAGAAGATTGTGATTGTGAAGAGACATAGAAAACCCAGGTGGTGTATTCTTGCACACACATGCATGAATGTTTCAAGGAAAGAGGTGGTAAGAAAGGAATCACTCAAGGAATGAAATCTAAGCTGCAACCTCAGAAAGAAAGAATCATGCAAAGGAGGAGTAAAGGCAGCTTTCAGAGGGCAATTCTAGGTATGCAAATGCCCCGGAAACGGAAGTAGAGGACTACAAATGCCCAGGGAGCAGAAGTAGAGGACTATAGAAGAGAAGGAAGCCCAGCAAGCTTCAGTTTGGCAGTGACTGAGAGGAGAAGGTAGGGCCAAGCTCCAGGACAGGAAGAAGCCGCACAGTGCCAACTCTTTAAGGAGTGTTCAAGCAAAGTAATAAGTAAAATAATCTGGTAGGAAGAGAACAGGAAGGGTGAAGAAGAGGAGGAGGAGGAGGTTGTAAGGTCCCCAAGCAGTGCTGGGTTCCCTCAATCTCCAGACTTCAGTTATCTGTAACCTGTGATCTGCTTTCTTTTCCATCCCATCCTCCATGTTGACACCAGTGCTATCATGATAACTACAGATCTTACTATGTCACTTTTCTATTACGAAAGAAAAATTCTGATAATTTTTCATGTCTTAAGGATAGAATCATAATATGCAAAACAGTTTTGAAAATTCATCCTTGGGCACTCCTCCTAAAGCATAAACCCTGAACTTTTAATCATACTAGGCTCGCCATTTCCTTAGAAATCATGTATCACATCACATCTCCTTGCTTTCACTTGTGATTTTTTTCCGAAGCTTCAAAGCTCACCTCATCGTGAAGTCTTCCTGAACTGTATTTTCCATAATTCAATAGCATTTTCCTCTTACTATTTATACAGCAAATATATCACCTATTTACCCAACAATGGTGAATACTTGCAAGCACTTCATGACCATTTTTCTCTGTACCTCGTTCATGCTATAGGCACTCAAAAATATTTAGTGAGTGAACAAACAAATGTATTCCTTTTTGACTAAAAGAAGGATATTTTAAAGCAGTCTCAAATTGATTTAATTTTTACATATGTGTTTAGTGATTTCTCCCATTTTGGCATCTAATCATTATAATCTAATGTGTTTTGTAATAACCAAAGTCCTACATTAGTTGTTACAAAATATTATTTGTAATGGTTTCTTACTGGAAAATGACTACATTGAAATCATTTATATATAAAAAATAAAAATAATATGTAAAAAAGGTCAGTAGACATATTCAAAAAAACAGGATTCAAAAAAAGGTAAGTGAAAGAGAGGTAAGAACTAAAGACAATCATTCCCCTCAGATTTAAGCAGAAAAAATATAAAATGTCTTAGGACTCATTTAAGTCAATAATCAGCTACCTAGGTAAAATAATTGTATGAAAATTCTACCAATAGAAAGTAAAATGAAGTAAATAACATGACATAAATAACTTCTTCTGGGACCTAGAAGACCTCTGATACCCAGATCTTCCTCATTTATGAAAATTAAATTTCCTGGTAGAGACAAGAGGGTCTAATTTGGGGAACAGTTCTGGTGAGTATAATTCCTCAGGTCCTGGGTTACACTCAT